>CM037016.1:16548994-17148994 GCA_020875875.1 Dioscorea alata | reverse complement strand
AGAATTTGCTAATGTCTTCTGGTTTCTCTTTTTTGTCATGACATAATTTGAGTCTGGCTATTAGATCTCTTGGACGGAAATTTTCATAGTGGTGCAGGAAAATAATGTTTCTTCTTGTATAAGGCCCCTTGTTCGTTCTTTCTTCTTTTTTTTTTTTTTTTTAATTACTTCCTTACTGAGAAATGCCACTTGATGTTAAACTAGCCACTAGAAAGTTTCCATTTGGGTGCTGACTTTGGTGCAAAAGCCAAAATCTCTTGTTGGAAGTTGAGACTTGATTTGAGGCCCTGTTTTCCTTTATAAGATTTTTCCCCATCTTAATAACCTTATCCACATTCATTTGAGCATGTTGTAAGTAATTGAGTCATCCTCTTGAAAACATGTCACTTAAATCTTTATAATGGTATATCACGAATAGTAAATATTATGTACATTGGTTACAAATGTTTAAAATCTTGTTTTTGTTGACAGCACAATCCTTGGGTAAATATGATGTGATCTAATATAGACTTTCTTTCCATGAAATGCATCTTGACTTTTTATGGAATGTTTCTTCTCTTCCTGTTGTTCCTTTTACAATAGCTGAATAATTCTCTTGTATTTCATATACTTCTGTTCATTTATGACAAATGCTTCTTTCATATGAATAAGGGGCCAGTAATGGGTACTGCAAAACAACTTACCTTTCCGCTTCCACTTCTATCCATGGCATATCAACAACTGATTCATGGTATCAAAGTCAAAAATGAAAAGAGTGTTTTCTTCGCCGTTTTGATGACCATCTTACTCGTGTTGTACCTCTTTTCAGGGTCCTCACATGCATGTAAAGATAATCATGTTGCTTCACCAATCAAGGTATATTGTTCTCATCGATGGTGTATGCTGAACAACATTTCAACTGGCTGATAATGCATTTGATGCCATCTCATTATGTAAGATCTTTAATATGATTCTTCCATATTATTCTTTTGGAGTAGGTTTGGAACAGCAGTTTTGGAATTAATATCACAGAATCTGCTAATGAGAAGTCCTATAACCCTGGGGCCTTGGCGGACCAACTTTCATCATCAGCTATAGCTGTAAAGAGAATCGGTTTTATTGGTCTTGGAGCAATGGGCTTTGGCATGGCAACCCACCTGCTGCGTTCAAATTATTGCGTTCGTGCTTATGATGTAATTAAGCTTCCTCTTTGTTATAAGTTTCTTTGATAATCTAATATATCTTTTGTTTTTAACAAGTTTCTAGACCTGCAAAATAGAATGAGCTCAATTTGGATGACCATTTTGCCTTTATCTTGAGGAAGTATCCTTGATATTTATCTTTTAGTATTTGTGTTGGTTCTGTTAACAATTTTAAGTGAATATCATTATAAATTTGTAGGTATATAAACCAACACTTTCCAGGTTTCAAGATTTGGGTGGCTTAATTGGGGCTAGTCCTGCAGAAGTTTGTAAAGGTATTTTTGAACTTTAAAGTTCATATTGTCCTCAATTTGCCATTGAATTTTTGGAGTATCAGCTTGCTTTCATTATTATATATTAATTTTGTATCAGTGGTAACTAGAAAGGGATAGATAGCTTTCTCCACTAAAATGTATGTGTGGTTGTGTCTATATGTGGCTATTTGCCATATAGATAGCTTTCTCCACTAAAATATCGGCCATCCTGGGTTCTGTAATAGCATTATGCAGTTCAGTCTTCAATTATGCGGCAGTCATAATTCATCAATGGCTGTGACCTTTATGCCGTTTCTTAAGTTCCCTATTAGAACTTATAAATATATAGGTTGTCTCTGACTTTTTGAAGTAATATTAGCTAGAGAACAATGTAATTGGAGGGTGCTTATCTTCAGAATTGTTAAAGTGTGCTTATTACTTTACTGAGTGGCCCTTCTGGTCCAATTATGAACTGTAATACATTACGTTAGGAATTATTAGTAATCTAAGGAATGTTACCTCAACTGCTCACTTTACTTTTTTGTGTTTAACTAGTATGTGTGTATTACTTATAGAATTCATTTCAAGGACTTTATCAATGAGAGAGTTGTTTCACTTTAAGTTGCCTCTTCCAGATGTAGAAGTTCTCATAGTGATGGTTGCAAATGAAACTCAAGCTGAAAGTGTTCTTTTTGGAGAAGCTGGTTCTGTGGCTGGTAAGCTTACTTGTTTTGCTTTTTAGTTCAGTTCTATTCATCTTATTCTTTTTTTTCTCTTTCCATTTTGCAGCCCTTCCAGCTGGAGCATCAGTTATGCTTTCTTCCACAGTTTCCCCTGCGTATGTAAAACATCTTGATCAGCGATTGGAAGGTCATTCTTCTCCTTGATTTGTTTCTTGTAAATATTTTTAAAATAATTCCCATTGCTTTTGTTTTCCTTGCTTCCAAGCCATTTTATAATACCATTCATTTTGTCTTTCTTTCTTGTGGGTATGTGCGCACGCATGTGTTCTAGTTTCCACTCTCTTTATGTGTTTGTGTGTGTGTGTGTGATATTCAAAATATGTAAATTATTGGAGAAAGACAGTCACAAAGACTTGTCGTCTGGCTGGATTATTTTTGCTCGTGAGAAATGTTCAATCGACAACAATAGCCAGGGCAAGAAAGTTTAACTAATAACGTTTTTGATAATAAAGAACAGTTAGTATTTCTGGAGAAAACTATTTCACATTAATTTTTCTTTTCTTGGTTTTACATTAGTGCAACCAGAAATACTAAAATTACTTTGGACCTATTTTTACCATGCTATGGTGCTAATGGGGGTTGAGCTTGTTAAGTCAATTGTTTATCTCTAGGAAGAGCACCATTTATTTGTGCCCTGACATAATTTGTGGTCCTTTAAGGTAATTTTGTTGAAGATTGGAATCAATCACATTCTTCATGGGATTGGTTTGTGTTATTTTGTTATCTTATTGTTTCATATTTTTTTTTTTACTTTCCTAATTTTTTGGTTTCCTTTCTTCTCAGGGATATTAGTGGATCCTTATTTTTTCAATTTACATTTTTTCCATCTCTTGAGATTTGTACAAAAACTTCACTATAGTGGAATGGCAAAATTGAAGATTATGAATTGATCTTCTTGACTCTTAATTTTGCTTCTTAAGGATTTAAGTGTCATGTGAACTTTTGGATAACAATTTATTACACTAAAGAAATCCTCTTGCAGATCAACAGAAGAGTTTGAAGTTGGTGGATGCACCTGTATCTGGTGGGGTCAAAAGGGCTGCAGATGGGACTCTCACGGTATGAAGCTTAATCAATTATTTCTTGAAAGACTCATTTGTTTTAGTATGATCGAATACAGAGAGCTTTTTTTTGTATTTTGTGATGACTTATTTGGTGTTTTTTGAGTCATTCTTCTTTTTGTTCCTCAGATAATGGCTTCTGGAGCTGATGAAGCTCTTGCATCTACTGTATCTGTTCTCTCGGGTACTGTTCCTTAATTGGAAGTCTGAGCTTTTTTTTACAAAATATACTATTTATTGCATCCTGTGGCATAGATGAAAATCCGTGGAAGTTTATGAATGACTTAACTTTGTAAATTACAGCTTTGAGTGAGAAGCTGTATGTCATCAAAGGTGGATGTGGAGCTGCAAGGTAATCTACATGTTTGTGCATGACACTGAGCAAATATATCCGTCTTTCTAAATACTTAATATCTCTGCTGCGTAACTGACTTAGTGGCTTCCTTTGATTACTTCTGCAGTTCTGTTAAGATGGTTAATCAATTGCTTGCTGGAGTGCATATAGCTGCAGCAGCTGAAGCAATGGCATTTGGGGCACGATTAGGTTTAAATACCAGAATGCTTTTTGAAATCATCAATAATGAGAGAGGTTTTTCATGGTCAGTTTCTATACAAAGTCACCACTGACTAATATTACTTGTTTAACATATCTTTAATATTTTCACAGTAGCACAACTATGACTTTTAACTCTTTTCCAAAATCGATTTGAAATGTCACTGTGTATTGTGATTTTCAAAATCCAACTCAAGCTTTTAGTAATATTTTGGCAGAGGACTTGACATTGGTTTGTGTCTTAAAGCTTCCTTTCTGTAATAGTCATCTAGAACTTTCACTTATTTTGATGCTTGAGATACATGAGCAGTCTCCCATTGCCCCATTTATATTAACTAACCCTCCCATCCTACTATTTAGTGGCCAGCCTAAATTTTATTTTTATTAAGTAAAGAAATCTCTATAATTCTAAAAGACAGTATTCTGATTTCTAGAATTTTAAAAATTTTAATAAATAGAAAGAGACCATCTCTCGCCCCTTTATCCTTAAGTATGATAAATGCAAGTATATAATTGGGGAACATGCAAATATGTTTTCTTTGAGGCAGCTACAGCAATAAGGTTTCCTTGTTGTGTTGCCTTATTTCTGATTTTGTTGGCTATATGTCGGCAGAAGTATCATGCAATTTTAATTGGCTTAGGGAGTTTGCTGATTGTCCCTGCAGGATGTTTGAAAATCGTGTGCCCCACATGTTGGACAATGATTACACACCATACTCTGCAATTGATATCTTTGTCAAAGACCTGGTAAATGCCATCTTTTTCTTTTCAATTGTAAATTAATTCTTTAACAATTTATATCATAGTCCTTGGCACTTTCAGGGTATAGTTTCTGCTGAAAGCTCCCTTCTTAAGTTACCACTTCCTATTGCTAGTGCTGCCCACCAATTATTTGTATCAGGTTTGTAGAATTATATGATTTCCTTCCTCTATTCCTTGTCTTATTAATTACCACTGATGTCAACATTGGTGCGCTGGATGTATTGTAATCTGTTTTATGTCATACTAGATAAGTGATTTTGTAAGTGTTGGTTTCAGAAGTTAAGTATTGACAAGCATGCATTTGGCCTTTAAAAATGGCACATTAGGATGCTCCTTTTGCTTTTTCATGGTTGTTTTGTTTTACAATGAAGTTATTGCTGATACTATTAAGTTCTTCTATTGCTAAAATCTTGTTCATGTGTTTTCTTGACATACACCAAAAATCTTATTCATGTGTTTTCTTGGGTGTATGTTGTTACTCTTCGCTGGACAGGATCTGCTTCTGGTTGGGGTCGGTATGATGATGCTGCGGTAGTCAAGGTATGCTGATTCCAGACTCATGCTAATGGTGTATATCTGTAGATCATTATTCTGTGGACCAACTGGGGATTTGCTATTTAAATGTCAGAATATAAACCCCTATGCTTTATTTCTCTGGATTTGACTCGTTGATTTCTACATTTAAGCAACATAACCATACGTATCTCCTGGTCAGTGGCAGTGTTAGACGTTGCACATATTTTAACCACAACATGTGGATTGTAAGATGTTTTATGATAAATGCTGATGTGCCACGCCATCAAGGTTGGTTCCTAAGTTTCTATGGATATAAAAATGAATTTGCAGTATGTGCATCTGTATACATATGCACTTCTGTAGATTTTACCCCTCGTAATATCTTCATTTGATTCTTTCCTCCAAATGCAAATGCAGATTTATCGTCAATACACTTGTTTTGGTGTTTGTTTTACATTGATTGCTTTAATATTTGTGAAATTCCTTACTGAATCATATCACATAAAAAGCAAGCTCTTCTTTCTTGAGTCCTGAAGAATTGTGGTTACAACTGAATTTGGAGCAGTTGTTGAATATTTGATTACCATATTTAAAAGTTGAATGTTGGTGCTTGGTAGAATTACTTCAGGAAGAATTTATACGCATCACATATCTGAAAGGATGTATGAGTTGATTTATCAAGTGTGAAATTGAGGTGCATTTATATGAGAGAATTGTTTCGTATCACCTGTGTTGTAATGGTAAGGCTTGGTTGACCTCATTGATATCAATATATATGAAACTCCTAAATGCCTAGGTGCATGGACCAATCTTAGGTTGGCCCACTAAATATTGTTTTCATGTTGATCGTTTCAGTTATGCCATGCATATGCAGGTCTATGAGACACTTACTGGTGTTAAAGTTGAGGGGAAGCTTTCAGTCCGCAATAAAGAAAATATTTTGAAATCTCTCCCTCCTGAATGGCCAGAGAATCCGATTGATGATCTTCACACAAAAGAACATCAGATTGGCTCCAAAGTGCTTGTAGTTTTGGATGATGATCCCACTGGAACTCAGACAGTTCATGACATAGAAGTTTTAACACAATGGTACGTCCTCTAGATTACCAATATTATACATCACACTGGATAGTCCTTGAAGTGAACTCCTTGTGGTAGTGTTTGTATCTTGACTTACATTATAAGAATTGTTAGGGAGATCTTTTTTTAACATGGATAAACACCTATAGTTTATTTTATTTACAAAGACCTCAAAAATTTAGTTCTGGTAACACTAAAAGGCTCATTTGGTCAAAATGTCGAAGTGATAAGACTGTCTTGTTCACACAAACATATTAAGAATTAGTTTGAGAAAGTATACACGCATATCAAAGAAAAAAAATTTAGAGAATACATGATTTTTTTCATTTAATTGAGATAATTTTTTTCATTTAATTGAGATAATTTTGTGAAGAGAGTTTTTGACATTTTCAGATTTTATAATGGTTAGTTAGTGGTCCGTATTAAAATTTTAACCAGATGGCTTTTTCGTAAGATGGAGTAAACCTTTTGGGTTTTTTGGGAGAGTAGTGAAACTTGATGTTTTTTATGGATAAAGAATAGGTTTTGTTGTGTAATTTTATGTTTGCTTGGACGTGTTTTATTAAAGTAGAGATAGAAAGAGAGGATCTTCTTCTTTTCATTATTATTATTATTATTATTATTATTACAATGGCAAAGGAAGAGTCCATGGTTTAATTTTGGTTCCACTGACCTTATGATCACAGGAATGTTGAGGCTCTTATTGAACAATTTTGCAAAAATCCTGTTTGTTTCTTTATCTTGACAAATTCTCGATCACTCAGCTCTGAGAAGGTATTTATTTGTCATGGCTCAAATTTCTCAACATGCTAATACTTGAAAGACTGAATGCTCAAATTAATGAAAATTCTGTTCCGGAGAAATAAAATTCTGTTGTCTTAACTTTTTTTGCAGGCTGCTCTTTTGACCAAGGATATCTGCCAAAACTTAGACATTGCAGCTCAAAGAGTTAAAGGCATAAAGTACACAGTAGTTCTAAGAGGTGATTCCACCCTTCGTGGTCACTTTCCAGAGGCAAGAGATGTGGTTTATGTGCTTGTTTTGTCATCCCCTTAATAGTATCCTTTCCTTGAATTTATCTTAATTTGTTATTGTTGAGCTTAGTATAGATGTAAAATATTACAGGAAGCAGATGCGGTTGTCTCAATTTTAGGTGAGATGGATGCATGGATTATTTGTCCTTTCTTTCTTCAAGGTGGGCGATACACAATTGATGATATCCATTATGTTGCTGATTCGGATAGGTAAATAACTATTTGTTCAAGCGATATTATTGTTTGATCACAGAGCTGACCATATCTGTGGAACACTTGTTAGTCTTGTTCCTGCTGGGGAGACTGAGTTTTCTAAGGATGCCTCCTTTGGTTATAAATCTTCTAACCTTCGTGAGGTATATATTTTATCATTTTTTTTTCTTTTTTGCAGACAACTTTACAAATGTAAAATCATGTTTAATGGTTTCTCATTATTTTTTATTTAGTGGGTTGAAGAAAAAACAAAAGGAAGGATTGCTGCAAGTAGTGTTGTATCCATTTCTATTCCTCTCCTGCGTACTGGTGGCCCAACTGCTGTTTGTGATCTTCTTTGCAGCCTGCAGAAAGTAAACTGGATTCTTGCCATCCTAGTAACTGGAATTTCTTTTTAGTATTATATTCTAAATCGAGGAATTTATTTTTGTCTAATAACAGCATTGATACTCCCTAAATTGGCTTACCTTAAGGTTAGGAAGGTTAACTTGTCTAGAGGAAATGGGAAAAGCAAGCCGCACTTTAATAATGTAAAATTTAGTTAATGATCGGATGCATCATTTCTAAGTAACCCATTTTGTTGCCTTTTCATATGCATGGGCCCTTTCGGAAATTATTTTCATTTTATGATACTATTCTTGTGTTGCGGCTTAATAATGATTTCCAGGCAACATAGAAAATCTATGGCTGTAAAACAAAGTTTTGAAGTATTTTTGTTTATTTCCGCACCTCAAGTTTATTTCATGTAATTGCATTGATATGGAAAATATAGTTGTAATTACCGAATAAAAAAAATACGCAACTACTATGATGTATTAAAAAAAATTCTTTTAAAAGGGCGGCGTTTCTTTGATGGTTAACAGGGCTCAACCTGTATTGTCAATGCTGCCAGTGAAAGAGATATGGTTGTATTTGCAGCTGGAATGATCCAGGCAAGTTTATATATATACTTCCATTTCAATGTCATTCACTTCTCACCGTATCAATGGTTTCAATGATAGGCAGAGAGAAAAGGTAAGCGCTTTCTATGCCGAACAGCTGCTAGCTTTGTGTCTGCACGAATTGGAATAAAGCCAAAGCCACCCATGCGACCAAGTGATCTTGGTTTAAACAGAAATGTTACTGGAGGTCTTATTGTTGTGGGCTCCTATGTTCCCAAAACCACAAAGCAGGTCTGATATATGATGTGAAATTTTTTAGTCTTTCCATTTTAGAGCACTACACTAAAAGGTATGCTCATCTATTGTTCAGGTTGAAGAACTCAAATCACAACTTGGTCATATTCTGCAAGGTGTAGAGGTATCACTAAGTGCTTATTGAGGCATTTCATAGATAAATACAATATAGTGCTTTCATGTATGATAATTACTTAATTGTGCTCATTGTGTCCAAATAATAACTTTGTTATCATTGGCATCTTAAATTTGGTCATGCCATAGTCATTTTGTGTGTATCTCATTCATCCTTTCTGGGTTAGATATCTGTTGAGAAAGTTGCCATGAAATCAGAGGAGGATAGAGAGGAAGAAATCAGTCAAGCAGCTGAAATGGCAAATACATTGCTTAGCCTACATAGAGATACACTTCTAATGACCAGTCGGAAGCTTATCACAGGAAAAAGTAAGATATTGCTCCCATCCAGTTCATAGCAGCACAGCAATTTTTCATCTCAGGTTTATTTATGTTTATTTTCCCTGGAAGTAAAATTTATTGTATGCTTGGCATATGCATACTCCATAAAGGGGAGCTTTGTGTTCCAAAAGGGACTAAAACGTAAACTTCAGATATGGTGTAAACATGATTGCAATTTTGTTGAATGAATCAAGCATTTGGATCACACATGCAGAAGGGAATTTATAAATCTTCATAAGGTAAATGCATGCATATTATGATATTACAATACCTTGCGCACAAGCATGTGACCCAAAGATATATATGCTTCCTTAAGAGTGATGTCTTAATGTTGTTCTTTGTCACTGTATTCTAGCTTATGTTTCAGTGGAACCAAACAATGTCAGACTCTTCAATAGTGTTCCAATGAACAAAAATAATCAATGAACAAAAATGATTGTGAATTTGAAAGAGAATGTTGATGTGCACTTCTTTATTAGCTGTGATAGGGAAATTTCTTGGACAAATACCTTTATTAAAGGCTTATGTTTGTCACTGCTGAAAAGGCTTCTTATTTTGTGGGAATAAAGCTCACTTCTTTTTTAAGAGTTTTGATAGTGTACTGCTTTGCTGTTGTGTGTTCCCCTGCTAGACTTGTTTCATTAGTCAATATCTTTAATTCAGTCATTATATTTTCCTTTATATGCAGCTCCTTCAGAAAGTTTAGAAATTAATTATAAAGTGAGCTCTGCTCTGGTGGACATTGTCAGACGAATAAATGTGCGCCCTCATTATATCCTTGCCAAGGTATGATATAACTTAACTATCTGGCAGCAATATGTTCTTTGTTCTGATAGTTGAAGCTCCATCAAAGTGATTGTACAAGGTTGAGATCCTTTGAAGGAGAGTATCACATGAAACTCGTCACTGCATTTTTGAAATAAAGACGGATTTTATTATAGTTTGTGATTAAATGAAATAATAGGTCCTTGTAGAGCTATGTGAGGCACTATAACCTTCATATGGCAAATTCCATCCTTTCTCACTGAAGTTTCAGCCCTGTATGACCAAGATCTAGATTTTTCTTAAACTATGCTGCATGCTTTCTTTGATTATGACATTTTAGCATTTTGATCACCATGTAGTTCTTCGGTCAGAATGGTTTAAGTGGAAACTATTTTCATGTTAATCTCTACATGGTCTGAAGTCTTTATTGACTTGCATAATTACACACACACACACATATATGTAAAAAAAAATAGCAAATAGGTCTCAAAATATTTTCAGGAGTGTATATAAACTCATAGGCAGTCATAATAGTGTAATCATGTATTCATGTCTTTTTAATGATGTCATAACCAACAAAATTATGCAGACAGTTTTATGTCGAAATGGAGCTATAAGTTCAACTGATGGAATCAGTAAACAAAGAAATAAATAGAAGAAGCAAGTACATTGCTTGATTGGCCAACAGCATGATAAGATTTATAAACTTACCTTGAAGCATTGGGCCATTGATGAGCTAATTGCACTGCATTTTAGGGTGGAATTACATCATCAGATATTGCAACAAAAGCTTTAGAAGCCAAGTGTGCCAAGGTTATCGGACAGGCATTGGCTGGAGTTCCACTTTGGCAGTTAGGCCCAGAGAGTAGACACCCTGGGGTTCCATACATTGTTTTTCCAGGTGATTGTAAATTCAGTGTTAGTTCATAATGGTTTACTGTTATTGTTTGCCAGCCTGATTTAGTTTGTAATCTTTTTTCATAGGCAATGTTGGTGATAACAATGCCCTAGCTGACGTTGTAAAAACATGGGCACGCCCCTCTAGGCTTTCAACAAAAGATCTTCTTCTAGTATGACCTATTTACAAAGTCATCATATGTTTTTACCTTGATCTTTATTTAAATATGTTTTTTCTACATGAAGAATGCTGAAAAAGGTGGCTATGCTGTTGGCGCATTTAACGTTTATAATCTTGAGGGCATTGAAGCAGTTGTGGCCGCTGCAGAGGCTGAAAATAGTCCTGCTATTTTGCAGGTCAGTTTATTTAGACGCAATTCTCATCCATATGATGTGATGCTAAGATTTATTTATGCTTGGATTTATGTAGAATATCATCATCTATTTCCATTTGCTTTGACAGCTGCAATTCTGGATATGTTTAACTGCGCATAACTAATAACTAGTATCTCAAGGATAATATTTTTGAGGTTTCCTTCAAACACAAAGTTGGGATTTTGAACATACTATATTTTAGGATTTGTATAATTGTAAGCATTAACGCATTATCGATGTTTATTGACTTAAATTTTGATAGTTTCTATGATGGTAAGTGGGTGCTAAGGGTGCTAAATGAAATTAGAAAATTAATTAATGTTGGACTTGTATAGTTTATCCTTAATTGTTTCATCACCCTTATTCAAGTGCATTTCCATCAGGTTCATCCAGGCGCTATGAAGTATGGAGGACTCCCTTTGATTGCATGTTGCATCTCTGCTGCTGAGCAGGCCACAGTAAGTCCAAGCAGATGTATTATCTTCTCTGCAATTAAAATCTTGAACTGAATGCATGTGAGAATGATTGTGCACTTTAATGATACTTACCTATCATACATATGCAATGGATAGTTTTTTTATCTTATTCATCATCTGCCCTTTCCCAGGATTAAAATCTTTTAGCAATTCATATCCATACTAAGATATAAACTGTTCAAAGGAGTTGCCATCCACTGCTAAGCCCAAGCCAAATATTGCAATCTCATCAGAGCACCTCTTTTAGCTCTTGCTGTGAAAAAGTAGTGAGATAAATATTGCATTTTTCCATACTCGATTATTCATTACAGTTACATAGGGTAGGCATTGGTTTTTTTAATAACCGCCTTCATTGGTGGCAGGTTCCTATTACTGTTCACTTTGATCACGGAAGCTCTAAATCTGAGCTTGTTGAAGCACTTGAGTTGGTATGTATTGTTCACAAACATTTGCTTGTTTATTTGTCCATCCGATTTGGCATATTTATGCATATAGCCATATTGATATGGCTTCTAATGAACGTTTCTTTGTAACATATTCTACTTATCTGGTGACTATGTGCAGGGCTTTGATTCTGTCATGGTTGATGGTTCACACCTTTCGCTGATGGAAAACATCTCTTACACAAAGTACATATCAGTTTTAGCACATTCAAAAGGAATGTTAGTTGAAGCTGAACTTGGACGGCTATCAGGCACTGAAGACAATTTGACTGTTGAAGATTATGAAGCCAAACTAACTGATGCTTGTCAGGTAAATAAATTGAATAATTTTGAGTTTCAATTTCGCCAAAGATCTCATTAAATTATTGTATCTCAGGCTCAAGAATTCATAGACAAGACCGGAATTGATGCTTTAGCCGTGTGCATTGGAAATGTGCATGGAACGTATCCAGCTAGTGGGCCCAATCTCAGGCTCAACCTGCTAGAGGTTATTCATCTTCCATTTAAAAATTTCTTTTGTTATAAAAAATTATCAATGCTAGAACCACAATACATTTAAAACAAATTACAAGCTGTGCTACTACAAGCCTCAAATTGTCGACAATAAAATACTCCCAAATAGATGAAATACTGGAGCAGCACCTATCATTGATATTCTACATAAAATACTCCCTTAGGTATTTCTTTCAGGCTTGAATTACATAAGGTGCTCCTTACAATTTCAGCATTTATTGTCAGCAATATCATCATCTATATTTGCATTTACAATTTCAAGCTTGGATTTGTGTAGATTTATTGTCAACAATTACAAGCCTGAAATTGTTGACAAGAAAATAATCCCTTCGGTATTTCTTTCAGTTTGAATTACATAAGGTGCTGCTTCTTTGATCTAGCTTTCCATTATTTTTTCCCTCACAGGATCTTCGCACGGTGACTCTGAACAGAGGAGTAAGTTTAGTTCTTCATGGAGCCTCTGGTCTTTCTAAGGAACTCGTAAAGGTAGGCTTTTTCTCCTGTAAATCCTTTAGTTTGCAGTATGACTTTCTGTTGAGGAGGCTTAGTTCTTCATGAGATGCATGCTGCATAAATTACTCTTGTGGTCAATCATATGCTCAAAGTACGAGTTTTTGTTCGTCATACCAATAATTAAGATGAGGAAAACGAATCTCAACCAAAACTTTTGGAAATTTATGGTTCAGCAATAATCACTTGGCAACACAATGACTATTGTTAGTAGACCAAGCATTGCCAACGTCTTAATTTCCAACAGTCTAGATTTTTTAGTATTGAACTTACTATATTATTGCTTGAGATTAGATCAAACACGCAATATTAGGATAATTGGAAGTGAAACGTCCTGTCATCTGAGGTCTCTTGTGTTACATGCAAAAGATAAAATAGTCTGTATAAGAAATATAAAATTGGAGGTTAAGGCTTACAAACATGATGCCAAAGGGAATTATTACTCAAAACTAGATCAAATAGCTTACAAGTGATGTTCAGAGAATGAAACCTGGATTATTAAATAATGCTTTTACTAAAAGGTGGTGATTTCTGTTATTGGTATTGGATGAGCAGGAATGCATAGGGTTGGGTGTGAGAAAATTCAATGTGAACACAGAGGTGCGGAATGCATACCTGGAAGCTGTGCGGAAGCCCAACAAAGATCTGGTTCATGTTATGACTGCTGCGAAGGAAGCCATGAAAGCTGTGGTTGCTGAGAAAATGCATTTATTTGGTTCGGCCGGGAAAGCATGACCATGCTCCGGCATCAACCATCTCCATTTTGTTATATGATTATTTTCCATCAATCCATGTTGTTTGTTGTTTCTCTGTTCCAATTGAAACTATTGTATTTTTCTTCCCCTCTTTGATGCTACATTTGCCTCCTGACTTTTAATTTGATTGTTGAATTAGGCAATGTAGCTATGGCCTCCTTAATGTTAGTGGCCTTCTTGTATTTATTTTGAGTGGTTCTTCATGAAAGTGTGTCTGTTTTTCCAAATGCCTTGGGATTGCCTTGTTCCTCACTTATATTAAGTAACTATTTATCACCTCCTCTCCTGCGATGCCTTCCTATCGTTTTTCTTTCTTAAAAGCCTTCTATTTATATTTGCTGCTAAGTCTCACGCGCGCACACACACGCACAGTTGCATATCACTATGAACATTTGTAGTGCTGTTGTTATGACGTCAGTCTGAGTGCAAGACCTTCAGGGCAGTGAACAGACAACCTTGATGGTGGGGATATTTTTATTATCTGTCTAAATCAAATTTTATTCCTTGTAATTCATTCTATTTACAAAGCCAAATTCATTCTATTCACAAGCTTGATGGATAGTGAATGGGCTAATCCAGGTCAGCAGTATTGTTATAATAGATATTATATAAATACTGTTGTGATACTGTTTATATACTATTTATGAGTCCCCTGTGGGAAGATGTCGTTTTCCTCTTCTCCATGGTTGCAGGGTAGGGGAATTTATTAACTTGGTTTGGTTCCTGAAATATCTTCTGGATGTACATATAATAGTAATCTAATTGCCGCATGTGATGTTTAACCAAGTTAATATATCTCTAGAGGGTCTAATAAACAAAAATAAATAAATAAAGGTTTTTAATTATGATTAACCCTACATTAGCACCATATACTTTAACTTCATATATCTGGACCTGTGACTCATTAATTTATTAATTATGTATTTATTTATTTGGTCATCCTTTTGTTTGCCTCCTGATCTTGACCAAAGCGTGCTTGTAAATCTCCTTGTGGTTGCTAGGGAAAAGTTCTTCTCTTTCACTGTCTTTTAAATATTTTTATTATTTTTAATAATGTTCTAATAATTTTTAATTTATTTTCTTTATATTTTTTAACCACCAGGTTTCCCACCTCTCAATAAAATTCGAGTGGACCGTTATAATGCTACACACAATGATGATAATATCCGGTGAGAGATTAATTTAATAAATATTAAAATTATATTATTATTATTATTATTATTATTTATTTTCCACAAAATTTTAACCATTTGTATACAACCAGTGCACATTGTAATTAACTCATGAAAAATGATGGTATAATGACAGGGGATTACGAGACGGCATGGAACTATGCGTGATTCAAACATAAATCTTGATGAATATGAAAACACAAATAGCAGCTCAAGTAAAAGGTCTAAAACAAGACGTTGGATGCTTCAGAGAACTAACACCTCATTCATGTGATAATTCATATTTGATCATTGAAAACAGTGCTCTTAGTGTGATCAGGTGGGCTAATAAGTAATAATTTATCGTCACCGCCGCATAAATTCTTTGATGTTTTTAATGAAATGCCTGAAATATTATTAAAACAAAAAAAAAAAAAACCAAAGTTGAAATACTATATATTTTTCAAGAAGCAAATATTAAAGCCAATCAATTGGCAAAACTAGGCTAGGCATCTCAATATCAGAATTTAGCTCATGGAAATAATAATGTAGAAGAACTATGTACAAATTTATTTTCCTGTTCATGATGATGGAGTCCATGAAAATACTTCATTCTTTTATTTATTTATTTTTAATTAAAGACAACAATTCTCAAATCTAACCTTAGCCTTTAAATAAATTTTCACTAATTTAATATTATTGGTACTAACATTTGGTCAATTACTTTGCTACTCAAACAGATTGTGCAGATAATGAAACAACATTACAAGCATCCAAAAAGCAAGACATGGTAATAAAGCAGCAAACAATAATTAAAAAGAAAAAAAGAAAAAAAACCTGATTGAAGTAAGCAATGACATAAACAAACACCGATCAACTAATGAGTATATATATATATGTAACAAATCTATTAACTAAATCACAATCAAAGCAAAGACGTCACTCCGAGTAGCAATCAGAAATACAATTATTAAACTCCTACAACTTACAATAAATATCAATATACAACAAAACAACAATAGCAGCAAATACAATAAACCAAAACATTCATCAATTTCAAATCACAAAATCCATATAATAATAATAATAATAATAATAATAATAATAAAAGGTAGAAATAATGCTTCCAAGTCATCCCAATCACATACAATGTAAAAAAAAAAAAAAATAGCCTCAAGAGAAAACCAAGTAAATGAAATTCACAAAACTAGTGGTCTACCTACCTTCTTCCTTCCAGTCTATTGTACAACAAAAATCTATGCTATTGAAGGTCAATTGAAAATGTAGCACTAAGTCAACAGACAAAGAAACCAGAAGTATTACAAGTCTCATTCATTGATTTTAAGGTCAATTGAATAACTAGTGTCCTACCTTCCACCACTTCAGCAACATAGTGTTTCACATTTGAACCCATACCCCAACCACAACTACCCCCAAGATCCTCCTCCGACCAAGTCCCTTCCGTATAGTTTACCAATTAGAGATGTTTGAAGGTTTCCAATGATTTTGTAAGTTTGGATCACTCACCATTGAGTTTTGATCCTACAATCAACATTTACTTATCTGTCTCGGATCAATGACGTGGCACATAATATCTCCAAGTTTCCGGGCTTTTTCTTCTTTCTACTGTTTAATCAATCAAGAAGACATGGTTATCTGTACCACCTTCAATACACCAACTCAGTTATGCATACATTTATTTATATTTTTTATAATAATACTCTTCAAAAATCTAAATAAAAAATAAATTTTCAATTTAATTTTGACTGTCTAAATTATTATTATTATTATTATTATTAAGAGCAATATTTTGAAATTGATAAAGCAAATAAAACCTGATACATAATCGGCAGTCAATAAAATTCATACAACAGTCTTACCCCCATTACCCATCCAACCTAATGTACAACCTAAACCTCTACTTTTTTTTTTTGAACAACAATTGAATTTAAGAGAAACTCAGCTCAGCAGAGGTCAAACAGACAAAGAAACCGGAATTAGAAACACTTTTGCTCATCAATCACAATCTCACTACTATCAATCATCAACCAAACCCTACATCAGCGAGCTGGGGTTTCACCTTCGGAGGTCTCCCACGCCCTCTCTTCACCCCAACGACGGCCGCCGGCGGCACCGGAACCACCGCCGCCGCCACACGAGGATTCTTCGGTGGCCGTCCCCGGCGCTTGGGAAGCCCATGCGCTGCCTTGGCAACAGCAGCCGCAAGTGGATCTTTAGGTTTCGGAGGCCTCCCACGCGGCCGAGGAACGATCGACGCCGCCACCGCCACCGCCTCACCGTCAGTCCCTGAGATCTTCGCCTTTGGTGGCCGACCACGGCCACGCTTCGGAGCCACTTCTGCATCTGGCCTCTTGTAGTAATTCTCACCCAAAACAAGCTCACCGCTTTCTTTCATCCGCGTCAGTTCCACTTGGAGATCCACCGAGTGCGTCGATGGCAACCCTCCATACGTCTCCTCCATGAACTTCGAGATCATAGACTCACTAGCTCCATTCCCATCGTTCAGCGCATCAATCGCCGCCATTATCATCTGAGAAACGCATCAAAACAAACAAATCAACAACGAGAGAAACAGAACCAGATCAATAACCTAGGGTTTGCAGAGATCTTCCCGAATGTTTTACCTCCGAATACGATGGAAACGCGGCTTGATCTGAGGGTTCATCGGTCGCCGCCATTGGAGAGGATTGAAGCTTTGGGGGTTTCAGAGAAAAGGCGTGGGTTTTGAGATCAAAATGGGAAAGCAAACGTTATATATAGGAAGAACCCCAACAATGGTGTGTGTCAATGGACGGTCAGATGAAACCCTTGAGTTTTGATCGGACGGTCATGTAAGATTTCGGTGGATGTGTCCGTCGGATCGATGACGTGGCAGTATATATCCTTTAGCTTCGTTGTATATACATTGCTTTGATATTTAAATATTTAATTTCACATGGTTTTTAATATTTTATTTATTTATTGGAAGGGTTATGATGTGGTGCTTGTGTTTATCCTGTTTATCTTAATTTGGGCAATCTGAACCGTTGATTTTAAAATTGACGGATGGATGTGATTAATGATGATGAAGGCATACCTGTACATATATTAATGGATTTATTATAATTTTATAATAATTATTTAAGATATTGTACATATTGGTTGATCCAATATGTATATTATTATTTAATATATTGTTACATATATAAATCTGATTTTTTTTTTCTAAGAATAACCTCAAAACTTTTTAATTTATATTTTGTCATGTAGGTTACTAAATTTCTACTACTATACAATTAAATTATGTGTATTTTTTAATAAATATTAATAAGAGTATCATGTATAAATTTAGTTTTATTTAAAATTATAACTTTCACTTCTATTTTCTAAAGCTACACAACAGACCACACAACAAATACAGATACGATAACAAGATAAATGAATATGAAATGGTTAGAATGTAGTCAAAAAAACCGTAAAAAATGTGTGATTCTGTGGATGTATATATATATTTGAAATAAGTGGATAAATCACTGATTATTTAAAAAATCAGTAATGATACAAAACCGACAAACACAAAATAAATAAATAAATAAGAGAAATAGTATAAAGGAACAAAATTAATAACTACAAAGTCACGCAACAAATACAGCTACAGAAACTAGTAATGATACAAAATCGACAACACGCAGAAGCAAGAGAAATAGTACAAAGGAACAAAATTAATAACGAACAAAGCCACACAACAAATACAGATACGACAACAAGATAAATGAATATAGAACGGTTAGAATATAGTCAAAAAACAGTGTTAAAATGTGCGATTCTCTGATGTATATATATTTGAAGCAAGTGGATAAATTACTGATTCGATACAAAACCGTTAAACACAAAAAAATAAAATAAAATAAATCAAAACATAAGCAAGGGAAATAGTATAAAGGAACAAAATTAATAACGATAAAACTACACAACAAATACGGATACAACAACAAGATAACTGAATATGGAACAGTTAGAATATAGTCCAAAAAAAGTGTAAAAATGTGTGATTATTTGAAGCAAGTGGACAAATTACTGATCATTTGAGAGAGAAATAGTATAAAAGAACAAAATTAATAACGACAAAGCCACACAACAAATACAGATACAACAACAAGATAAATGAATATGGAACAGGGTTACGGTTAGAATATAATCCAAAAAAAGTGTAAAAATGTGTGATTCTCTGGATGTATATATATTTGAAGCAAGTGGATAAATTACTTATTATTTAAGAAACCAATAATGATACAAAACCGATAAACATAAAAAATAAAATAAAAAATAAAACAAAAACAGAAGAAAGAGAAATAGTATAGGAACAAAATTAATAACGATAAAGCCACACAACAAATACAGATACAACAACAAGATAAATGAATATGGAACTGTTAAAATATAGTCAAAAAAAAATGTAAAAATGTGCAATTCTCTAGATGTATATATATTTGAAGCAAGTGGATACATTACTGATTATTTACCCCTTGTTTGGTTGGGGGTTTTTGGAAGGGTGAGGAGGAGTTGGGAGGTGTGACCTGTGTTTGGTTGGGGGAATAAAGAGGAGGAGGAGTTTGGAGGGATGCTTCATCCCTCCAAACCCCTCACATTCCACCTCTCCAAATTAGGGTTTTTTTGTAGGAGTGAGATTATTAAAAAAGAATTTAATGTTTAAATTTTTATGAAAAGACCAAATTGTCCTTTATTAATTTGAGAAATTACTATAATATCTTTTTTAAAATATAACTTCATCTTTCAAATTAAGTTTTATTTATTTTTTTAATTGTGTAAATTGAAGATTAATAATAATATATATTTTAAAATTATAATAATTATATAAAAATGATAAACAAATATAAAAAATTGAGTAATTATAGACTATAGTATTAGTTTAAAAATAATATTATTATTTGTATAATAATAATAATAGTAATATTGGTATAATATTATTATTATACAAATAATATTATTACTAATATTATATTAATATTAACAAAGTTCATACAAAAAAATGTTAGATATGTATAAAAAATTATTATGATCAATTTTATATAAAAAAGGCAAATCGGTAAAATACACCTTACATTTTCTCCTCACTCCTTCAAAAAAAAAAAAAAAAAAAAAAATATATATATATATATATATATATATATATATATATATATATATATATATATATATATATATATATATATATATATAGATTACCCCTCCACACTCCAATGAACCAAACATAAATTTTTTTTTCAAACCCTCCATTCTCCTCCCTCCTCACTCCCCCTTACCCCCTCCCCCTTTGAACCAAACAACTGGTTAAAAAACCAATAATGATACAAAACCGATAAACATAAAAAATAAAATAAAACAAAAACAGAAGCAAGAGTATAGTAAAAAAAAAGTGTATAAATGTGCGATTTTCAGGATGTATATATATTTGAAGCAAGTGGATAAATTACTGATTATTTAAGAAACTGATAATGATACAAAACCGATAAACACAAAAAAAAAAAAAAAAGAGAAATAGTATAAACGAACAAAATTAATAACGACAAAGCCACACAACAAATATAGATGCGACAACAAGATAAATGAATATGGAATAGTTACAATATAGTCAAAAAGAAGTGTAAAAATGTGCGATTCTCTGGATATATATATATATATATATATATATATATATATATATATATATATATTTTTTTTTTTTTTTTTTTTTTGAAGCAAGTGGATAATTTATTGATTATTTAAGAAAATGATAATGATACAAAACTGACAAACACAAAAAATAAAATAAAATAAAACAAAAACATAAGCAAGAGAAATAGTATAAAGGAACAAAATTAATAACGACAAAGCCACACAACAAATACAGATACGACAACAAGATAAATGAATATAGAATGGTTAGAATATAGTTAAAAAAAAGTGTAAAAACTGTGCTATTTTCTGGTTGTATGTATATTTGAAGCAAGTGGATAAATTATTGATTATTTAAAAAACCGATACAAAATCGTTAAGCACAAAAAATAAAATAAAATAAAACAAAAACATAAGCAAGGGACATAGTATAAAGGAACAAAATTAATAACGACAAAGCCACACAACAAATACAAATACGACAACAAGATAAATGAATATGGAACAGTTAGAATATAGTCAAAAAAAATTGTAAAATATATGATTCTCTAGATGTGTGTATATATATAAAGCAAGTGGATAAATTACTGATTATTTAAGAAACCGATAATGATACAAAACCGACAAAAGTATAAAGGAACAAAATTAATAACTGACAAAGCCACATAACAAACAGATACGACAACAAGATAAATGAATATGGAATGGTTAGAATATAGTCCAAAAAAAGTGTAAAAATATGTAATTCTCTGGATGTATATATATTTGAAGCGAGTGAATAAATTACTGATTATTTAAGAAATTGATAATGATACAAAACCGATAAACACAAAAAAAAAAAAAAAACAAAACAAAAACAAAAGCAAGAGAAATAGTATAAAATAACAAAATTAATAACTACAAAGCAAACATAAAAAAAATAGAGATAATCACCGAGGGTGAAATTTTCAAGATGAAGTTTCTGTTACGTTTGCTACTAGCAACCAAGTGAAAAATTTTTGTGCTAGAGTCTCCCTCTTTGAGCCAATTAATTTTTTGTAAATCCCCATTCAAGTATTTGATTGGAGACTAGAGAAAATGTGATAGCCTTTCTTTGTACTATTTTTAAAAAAATATATTAGAAATAACTAAAATTATTCATAAATATAAATTCTTTTTATAAATTTTAAAAAATTATAAAAACTACTTTATAATTTATATTTATAATTATTTTGAATAAATATTATAAGTAATCAATCGTGGTGAAAAAAGTCATTTCATGCCAATTCAAGGATGGACCATTCAAAAAACCAAAACACAGTGTTTAAGAATTCTAATAATAATAATAATAATAATGAAAAAATCAAATATTAAATAACTAAATATTTATATTGTTGTAATATTAATTATATTTGACTTATTCTCATTTTTATGAGAGTGTCAAACATGTATTTATCATTATTTAAACCCAAATTCAAACATTGACTATCAATCCTTGAAATCACACACAACCGCAAATATGACAAACAAACAAATAAGGAACAGTTAAGATTTGGTTGAAACAAAATTCGCGCTAGATGATTACTTCAAAAGGATATAATATAAAAAATTATAGCGTGGAAATTCATTTATTATTTGCAAAATTATACAAAAATAAATGAAAATAAAAATAAAACATATCACATTTCACCTTGACAAAAACATTACAAAAATTCAAAAAGATGCAGAAACTTTATTTTATTTATCATATTAATTTTTTCCCATATTTATGTTGCAAAATTTTCATTTTTTTTATTGAATATAATTTATACACGCTGCCAGAGTGTTTTAAGGAGCAAATTTAAATTTTTTATTACATTTAAATTTTTATTTATATCATTATTATTTATGATATTAACAATTGAAAAAATTTAATTACATTTACTTATTTATGCATTAAATGCCATAAACACCTTTGAAATATAAGATATATAACAATTTTCATTGTAAAATTTGTTTAATTATATCATTTTTTATATATAAAATTACCTTAAAAACCCCTCACAAAATTTTAAAAACTCTGATGCAAATGCAGAGAGAATGCCTAGTTATAAGAAAATTCCTTGCACACATTTCCAATGACCTAATAAGAGAACTCATATCACATTTTTGCTAAAATATCCAAACAAGATGAGTTAATTAATTTCAGAGGACTCTGCTTTGTTGTAGTAAATTTTCAAAGCAGAGGATGCATCAACCATCCTTCTTTTCCTTGTTTCATCAGACAACATCTTCTACACCAACCCACTGCTTTTTATTCAAAGATGCTAACAATTTCTAATATTTCAATGAGTGGTAGCAAGTAACATGCTCCCTTTGACATGAGATCCACTAAAAAATTCACAAAAAGCTCCATTTAATAGCATGCTGAAGAAAGGGATAGCCCTTTGAACAAGCATGTATATTTTCTATGTAATACAAAATATTTTCACATTCGCGCAAACACTAGAGACTATACCTTCCATTCTTCATCCTAATATTATTTTTTTCGTGTACTGAAGAACTAATGTATAGACTGATGAAGTAGCAATAAATACGGTCGAATTGGAAGCAATCAGCAGCAGCTTCTCTTGTTCAACCTCTTGAATTTTCGGTGCTTCTCCAGAGTACAGGGTTGTGATCTTTATAATTTCTACACTGTTATCTCATCAGGCATTGGAAGAAATCGAGTTCGTTTCTGAAAAGAATCAAACAAGAGAAGAATGAGAAGAGCACTGATTGGCTATATAATTTATCGATCGGCTACATCCTACTTAGAAGAAAAGGAAACAAAAGCGTCAGAAATCATATAACAAGTTCTACTGCAATCTTTCTCATGAGCTGAAAAAAATTGCGGAGTTTACCATAAAATCAAGCATAACTCAAGTGAATTTCATTGGCTTGAAAACAACACAATAAAAGAAAGGTAATTGTTCACTTTTTAATTGAAATGCCAATGAAAGAGTTATTTAGCTAACTTAGCTTGCAAAGGACATCAGCTTCATGGACCACAAATTAGTACTCACATGCAAATATTGCATTAAAGTCTATATCGACGTTGACTTTGCACTTCACATACATACCTCACTTGCAAGTATTTCTAGTCATACACCAACCACCGAATTGTTAACATTTTGTATGCCCAACATCCATAAGTTTTATATATATATAAGATAAGGCTGGGTCATCTCTAGATGTAAGATGTTAACTAACTTTGTTGCACTTGGCCAACAGCCAACTCAACCTAACATCTACCTTTCAAGGGTGTGTTTTTCAGTTGATAGAAAACAATGAAGAAAGCTACTTCTGCCAATTGGCTGATTGATGAAAATACAAAATTTTCTTCTCTTTTACCTTATCAAATAATATATATATATAGGTTGAGCATTAAGCTAACTCCGATCACCGTCCGGTACCACATTCTGAAATCAATATCAACTAATTAACATCAAGTACCACATTCTGAAATTATTATCAACTTCACACCAAGCACTCACAAATCCAACTATTGTGTACTGATCTCTCAATCCCATAACATGGAATAGAAAACATTTGTTCTCATAACTATATATATATATATATATATATATATATAACCTTCTGAGAAAGCTAAATCCATGGAAAAAAAACACAAATTTGCACCCACACTTCACAAATGAACATTAGAGAACAACAATGAAACCATTCAAAATAACCAGAATACCATATTAATCTAAGATCATGCAAGCAATTCAGCAAGTTTAGTTGAGTATATATATATATATATACAATAAAAATAAAATTAAGTTAAATTCTCAAATTTCATTCTTGCAGTTATTTTTTTTAAAAAAAAAAACCATAGTTTTTGTTTTTTACTTCTGGAAAAAAGGTAAAAAGGATGGTGGAAATCAGTATATATACCTCACGGCGATGCGGCGCTGTCGAGGTGGGCGACCGGGAACCAGGGCCATCGGTGTTGGAAACGCAAAGGTTAGCGATCTTCTCGGCAACCTCGGCCGAATCCTTGCTCTCCGCCACGAGCTTCGCCACCTGAGACCTCGGCAACCTCATCTTCAATCGCACCGCCCCATCCTCCACCGAGGCCTTCCCGACGGATAGATCGGAGACGGCGCGACGCGAGAGCATGAGGCTCTCAAGCCGCTCCTTCGCGCTGACGTGCAGTGCGCCGGACCAAGCCCGGCGAGGAACGCGCTGGTCCGGCAACCGTGGGAGTTCTACCAAAAAGTAGAGCTTTTTCGGTTTCAAGAGTTGGTCTGGAGGGAGAGGTCTGGCGCGGATACCGAGCTGCCGAACTTCTTCAGACTCGAGGAGAGAGTAACCGGGGTGGTCACGGAGCACGTCGCCGGCGGTGGCTGTAGCCTTGAAGCGGATGGTGGTGCCATCGATCTTCATGACCTTTGCGGTCTTCCGCTTGGCTCCAATGGCGTTCCCCATGCTGGGTGGTGGTGGTGAATGCGCGGAAGGTGTTCGATGAAATGGGTTTCTTAGTTTCTTGGTTTTCCGGGGGTTTGGTTTGATACGTTGAAAGCGGGCGGCGCGGCGCGGCATTTATGGAGGAAATTTGTGCGGACCCGCGCGCGCAGAAGTCAGAGAAAGAGGTGGGAAATGGATCAAAGACTTGGAATATTATTATTATTATTATTATTATTATGGTTAATATATATATATATATATATATAGGCCTAGGCCAGTAAACGAGCCGAGCTTCATCAGGCTAGGCCCAGTTCGAAATCGGCTCGAAATAGGCTAGCTCGAGTTCGAAATTAGCTCAAAAATAATGGCTCGAGCTCGGCTCGATTTTATTTTCGAAAGCTCGAGTTCGGCTCGATTTTATTTTCGAAAGCTCGACTCGGCTCGGCTCGATTAGCTCAAAATTAAAATTTATTTATAAATTATAATTTATAACACATGACAAAATAATAAAGAAAAGGAGGTGGAGATTAATCTTATATATTGTAATAAATTATTATTATTATTATTTTATATATATATAATTTCGAGCTATCGAGCCGAGCCCGATCGAGCTCGACTCGGCTTGAAATTAATTTCGAGCTCAAAATTCAAGCTCGAGCTCGGCTCGAAAGCTCGAAATTTCAAGCCGAATTCGAGCTTTTACCGAGCCGAGCTCAAGCTGCTCACGAACAGTTTGATCGTTTGACAGCCCTATATAGGCCCAAAGGAAATCATACCCCAAATCATTGGCTTCGCTGCAAGAGACAAGTGTGATACATTTCTAACTCACTTAAGTTCAAGTTTCACTAGATATATTGGTGATGACTAATCGAGTTATAATTTTGGACTTGTCATCCAAACCTACATCATTGCACAAGACTGGATATTTAATTCTCAGTTCATGCCCATACTCCTGATTAACTTGGGCTTATTGTATTTTGTCAAAAAAAAAAATAATAAAAATAATAAATATAAATAAATAAAGGAAATATGATTTTAATATTAGACTAAGGGTTGATTTTTTAAAGGAAAACTACTGTATGTATAGATTAATTCACAAATTTGGTTTGAGCTTTTTTTTTTTTTGAAAAATATGTATGGTTGAACTGGAATATTTAAGAAAATAATTAATTTTGTGATTATATTGTGGAATCAAATTTATAAGGAAAATTTTAGAAATGGGATTTATTTGTATAAAGCATTATCAATGTGATTCGCATGGCTTGCTGACTGCTGAGCATTTAATTAGTGCTGACCAAAAATGAGAACATTATAATCATAGTAAAAAAAAAAAAAAAAATCCCCAAAAAAAATTAATTTTCCAAATTATGATGGATAAAGAAAAAAAAAAGTTGATGGTTAATTGGGTTTTTTTTAATATAAATATAACTTTTTTTGATAATGGAGATATATATGCGTTTTACATGAAAACCAATGAACTTTGTCTTTTAAAAAGTTTTGCTTTTCGTTGGTGCCCTAGAATATAGTTTGATTTTTATGATTAAATAGCTGTTTTAATTAAGAAAATAAAAAAAGTTAGATTTTGATTTTTATCGTGATATTTGTGCGAATATTGAAAGAAATTTAAATTGAGAAAAATATTAAATATTTAAATATAAATCACCACGTCATGGTGTTCTTGTATCAATTTTTTCCTCACAGTGAGGTAAATATTTATTTAATAATTTTTTCAAGGTGGAAAATGTATTTATGTATATGTATTACTAAAAATAAAATTTAAATTTAGGTTGGTGATGAAATGTAACTTGACTTTTATGATTAAACAAATTGGTTTATTGAGATTTATCAAGTAATTTTGTGAGAAAAAAGTGGATTTTAGAATTTAATTAGTTCTTTGGAATTTTTAAGGTAGATTTCAGTTTTTATTGTAATATTTATAAAAATATTTAAAAAATTCAGATTTTTGGAAAAATAAATATTACAAATATTTGTTATTTCTCTATATAAGAGAAAATTTTGGTTTCTAGAATTTCAACATAAACTATTTTTCAAAATAAGTTTTCTCCAAGTTTTAATGTTCTTATTTACATTAATTGAGGCGATAAGTATTCGGTTTGTAGAAATTCAACATCATATATCCTTGAATTGACCAAGTTTTGATATTTGATGAGAATATATAGTTATCATGCATTACTTGGTAGAACAAACTCTCACACAAATTTAATTTAAAAATGAAATACATAAAATAAAATTATCAAAAATATATATTCATAGGAAAAAAGAAAATTTCATCCTTATTAATAAACTTATAACTATAGTTTCCGACACATTAAGGTTGCATAAAATATTATGTCGACAAGTGCATATAATAAAATGGAGGATGCAAACATTATCCAAAATGATTGATTTAAAAACTTTTTTGGGTTGTTGTTGAAGTATGACATTGAACTAAATAGTTGTCATTATAGTCAACAAAAAGACAACAAAGTTCAATGAGAACACAAAAACTAATCTAAATCAAAATTTTGATTCCATCCTATCCAAACATGAATAGACTCAAAAATTTTTTTTTTTTTTAAAAAAAACTTATATCATAATGAAATACTCTAAAAGGCTAAGGGCACTCAGTCTTGCACACAAGCGAAGACCATGGGTTAAATCTCCGCTACTCATAGTGAGAACATGTAGTATATTTAAAAAACTTGTTCATACGGTCTCTCCATATTTATTAAAAAACAAAACTTAAAAATTTAAAATCAAACTTTTCTTTCCCACACTCAATAAGAGTTTAAGATCAAACTAAACACCTCAATTGCCTTCTAAATAAGACTAATTTTTATGTTATTTATGTATAATAAGTAACCAATAAATGGATCAAATAATTGAATGACAAATAAGCACATTATTTAATGCCATGATTGTTCAATTCAAGGACTGCTTGACAAAATGATGAAATTCAAGTAGTTGTTCACAAATGTCTAAATTTGCATTATGAGACCGTTTGAATTTCATGTTTATATATATAATAATATAAAAGTGCATGGAAAGGTTTCCAAAAAAATAAAATTGTGTGGAATTGTGAGTGTGAAAAAAAAAAAAACAATTTTTTTCCCAATTAAAAGATTCATGAAAACTTTTGGAAAAAGATATAGCCTAGAAGATTTATATATTTTTGGTTTGTTTTTTATTACAAAAATATCAAAATGCAAAAAACTTTTAGAGATTTGAAAACTAAACAAACTCATATTTAGTCTAAGAGAAACAGAAGGAGCTTTGAAACTCTTTGGGGGGCCTAAGTGATACTTAGTCAATTTCATGGACCTTTGCTTCATTTTCAAAGGACACAAAATCCTTGAATTTAACTATAAACAACCCTTGATTTGCGGGGGAATTGAATCACTTAGTCTTCATTTTGATCAATTATAAAAACACCTACCAAATTTAAGTACTGATTCTTGAATGGGACATTGTTCCCTTGGGTAAGCATTTTTGGATGTTTTTGAAGGCAATAGTCATTAAATAAATTATATATATGCATGTATAGTTGGTAGGTCTGGTGCACAGGTAAATACATGTAATTCCTAAGTATTTATTTACTTATTATTAAAAATTTAAATGAAAAATCAAAATCAAAATGAAGTCATTTGAAAATCATTCTCAAGTTTCAGCTAAAAGTACTATTATAAGTCTACGTGATTAGGAATGTTATTTTTGTTTTTATTGATGTATTCACACATGTTTTATAATAATACACCTCAATCATGTATTCATCGAGAGGGAGTTGATCTCTCGCTTATAAGGCTAAATGATTAGAAATGTTATTTTTGTTTTTATTGACACATTTACACATCTTTTCTAATGTTATGTTTCAACCATGTATTGATTAAGAGGGAGTTGATCTCCTGCATAGGAATTAAATGTCTTAATAGTTCGGTTATTACTATGGTGGCACGGATTCTTCTTTTTCTTTTGCGCTTGGTATTTAAGATTTTTTTCTAAATTAATGTTTTTATTTTGATTTTAAAATAAATAAAGCAATAAGGCAAGAACATTTAATTAAATAATTTTTTCTGGTCTCATTTGTACCACCAATATCTACCATTCCAACTTTTGTTCATAGTTGTCATCTTCTGAGAGGCTCATAAGTTTTTACTAAAAATAAATATAAGATTTTAAAATTATGACAAAGTAGAAAAAGGATATGTATCTACCATTCCACTTTTCTTTTTTATTATTTTAATGAAACTTAGTTGTCCGTGATATTATTTTTCATCTTTGTTTCTTTTATACCAACCACAAGAATTCATCCTTTGGAAAACATGGAATAACAACAAGAGAAGAACATGCTTATACCTAGTCTTTTTCTGACCAATTCTCTGTATATATATATATATATATATACACGAATAAGTTTCATGATTACGTCCTTAGCTTTTTAAAAAACAAGCATATTTGATCACATTTTGATCAGAGTCTTTAGATAATAATCTAATAACTATTATTTGTAGAGGTGATGTACAGAGTTATATACTGTTAAGCACTATATATGAATGAATAATAACTGTTAAATTTTTATTTAATAGCTACTACAGGACATTCTTAGATTTAAAATTTTGTGATGTCTTTAAAAACAACGTTCTCTCTCTTTATATATACATATACATATATAATATATGTGATATCGTCTTAGTCTATTAACACCAAGTCCTTTACGTATATAGTGTGTTTGTGTCTTTATCAAAGAGACGGGTTTAAATCTCAGCGCAACTTGAACTTGTTAACTTTGTATATATATATATATATATATATATATATATATATATATATATATATATATATATATAATCTGAGTGTAGGTTTACATACATGAAAAAAAAACACAACTCTTCGATACAAGCCATTTTTTAGTTAAAATGAATTAATAAATATAAAAAATACAATGAACAATTAAATATAATAATTGAACTATTATACATGATATTTAAATTATAACACAACAGTTAAATTATTACATGTCTCACAGTTTTTTTTTTTAAACTAGAGTTAATTCTCGTATTTATTTGTACCATATAAACATGTTTTACATTTTTCATAAAGGTTGAAACTTTTATATTTTGACAAAAAAAAAAAAAAAGAATTTATACATGTAAGATATATATATAATTTTGTTTATATTAGGATTTAGGTTCCCACTAACAAAGTAAGCTTGCCAACAAAAAAGTGGCAATGTTTTCAAAAAAAAAACACCAAAAAGGAAAGCAGCATGGTTGAACTTTAGAACTCATTAAATGGGCACGTTGAGAATGGAAGCTAAATGCCAAAGCACCAACCAAAACTTAATTTTATATATATTTTGGGGGACGTTCTCACATCAGTCGTTAGATCACTAATTTAACAGCTGCTGTTTCATTACTAACCCCGGAAAAAAGATTAGTGATGTTAACCCTATCTCAGACATTATATTTATAATAAAACAATAATTATTAAATGATGATCTAATGGTTGTTGTGAGACTTCGTTATATTACTGGTCCTCATATATATATATATATATATATATATATAGAGTCATGCATGAAGAGAAGCTTACAGTATATACGCTCAACGTTTGCATGCCATGAAAAAGTGGTCAATGTACACATAACTTCAAGTCTTTGCTAATAATGCATGACCTCTTTCGCTTTGCATGTTCCACCAACCTCTCTTTCTCTTTCTCAATTTTTTTCTAATTATATTTTGATATATTGATTAATTTTTAAATCATGGATGTGAAGTGTGAAGTGTGAAGGCTTGATTATGCTTGCATTTTTGTCAAAAGTTTGAAAGTTTTGTGAAATGGGCTTAGTGCTTGAGATTAGTTTATTATTCCCACGTTTCAGTTAGATCATGACTTCATGGATGTGTTTGGTTTGAGAGGAAAGGTATGGTAAGTAAATAAAAGATTGTTTATTTGATTGATATGATGGAAATGAGGTTGAAAATGAAATTTCTTGATCTTTTCTTCAGCTAAAGAAAAGTTATACCGAACATCATTTAATTATCAAGGACCGAATAAATTCAACGCATAAGTTTTTTTATTTTATTAAAGTTTCAGTGATCAAATCATAGTATGTATTGATTCATATATAAATCAATTCTTCAGTTAACCAAAAATATACAAGATTTATACACCCTTTTAGAAACTGATAAAAGTAAGCTTGTTTGGATGTTTAATTACATCTCAAAATGAAACAATTACTTTTCATGACCCAAATTTACAGTGTAGAACTTAACAATGAGAACAATGTTTATGTCCACGGTTTTATTGTAAGCCCGATTTAGTTCTATATCGCCTAAATGAGAGAAAATCTATGGCATATATATGGAGGGCAATCCCACTTTATTAGGCTGGTTTTTTTAAGTTATGGGTCTCCCGCTCTGTGCATCATTGATTCTTTGTTGAGAGTAGATGGTGTGGGACTGGGCGAGAGACTGACAGGGAAAAACCTGAGTGAAGTGTGCCTGATCCAACAAGGACGTCGGGTCTGATCAGGGAGCAATGTTACAAATCTGGTTCAATCTCACATCGCTTAATTAAGGAAGAGTACATAGGCATATATGTGGAGAGCAACCCACCCTATCAGACCTGTCTTTTGAGGTTATGAGTCCTCCGCTGTGTGAATCAGATTCCTGAAAAGCTAGCATAATTTCAAACAATCTTAAAAAAAAAGAAATGAATAATGAGAAAGGTAACAAGAAGAGAACACTCTATTTACTATTTCACACAAGTAAAACAAAATCACCAAAAAAGAGTTTTAGTAATGATCTGTATTGAAACATGAGGAAGATCATCTCAAGGTTATGCAGTTTCCTCAGATGTTCTAGCAGAGAAACAGTTTTCCTTTTAGCTCTATCTGTATCAGTGTTTGCAAGCTCAGTTAGTGGATTAATGGCACCTAGTCTCACCATACATGCAATATTAATATTCTTCATGTCTTTCCTGCATATAGCTAGCAAAATAGCTGCCACATTCTCTTTATTGCATGACGGCCTGGTCCGGAACAGGTCTATCAGAAGTTGGATTGCGTTTGCCTTTGCTATAGCTGCCTTACCTTCTTGATGATTCACAAACATAGTCAATGCTTCATCAACCATTGCAGACTCCTGCTTGTTTCCTCTGTAGATGCATAAGTTGCACAATGCAGTGGCTGCATCTTGCTTTTCCCGCGAGCTCCCGCCATTGAGCAATTCCATGCTTCCTGCTCTTAGAACTCTCAAATCAATCCATCAGTAGCTCCAGCTAGTACTATTAATTCCTTCTTGTCCATCATGTATAGAAATATTAAGGATTGATGTTACTCCATGTTCTTGAATAATTAAATCATCATCTGATAGAAGGTCAATAAGAGTTGGAATTGATCCAGCTTCTGATATCAGAATTCGGTTCACCGAATTTTTTTTTTGGGCAAGGAATCAGATTTCAGCAGCAGCTGGCTTCCTCTCCTCCTTGCACTTGCTTGAGATTTTGTGAAACAGAGCATCTATTGTGGATGTATCTCCAAATACTTTTTTTATCTGGCCACCAATCAGAGTCCTGCATGGCCGCTCAACCATGTGAGCTTCACACCATTGCATGGTCAGGCATCTAAGCATATAATTAGGGGTCAGTGTCAAGTTAGTTCTGAAGCTTCTGCTGAGTTTTTGGTCATGTTCCATTGTCACAATCTATCCATTTCTGAATAGATGATCACTTGTAAGTCTTCAAATTCAACAATATGAAGTTAGCATGGTAATTGGTTGCTCCTATCAAGAACTATTGCTACCTCATACCTGCCCAGTGGAGACAATGACAGGATCTCTCATCAGTTCCAGGGAAGTCGGACGGCAAAAAACCTCTGGAGCTGCTACAGTATCAAGTCTTACATTAGGTCCCGTCACTGATACATCAATAACATTTTGAGCATCACACTTAGACTTGTCATTAACGCCTGAAACTAGTCAGATTAGTTCATGAAGATCATGATCACCATGACTTTGGATCTCAATCAGGTATTTTCTAGACATGGTGGATGACAGCCATTAAAATTCTTCACCATGTGTGCAACATTTGATAAATTTCTAAAAAGAGTTTAAGATTAGAAGTTCTATTTTTTCTGCTGCTCTTCTCAGCTACGTACAGACCAGTTCAATCTACACAGGATTTATATATTACCTTGTTGAACAGATTAAACTGCATGAACCTTAAAATATCAAGCGGAAAAATCATTTTGCTGCATTACCTCTTCTTGGACTTCATCTGAAATGCCAAAATAATCAAATGGCAAGGCCACAAGTACCTTTTCCAATTGCCATGCCAAATACTGCAACTGGACAGCAACATTTTTGCCTGCTATTTCCTTTTAAGCAGAATTGCACAAAGAAATAATACACTATGTAAGTTCTAATATGTCGGAATAAATACTTTATTTCAAATGCAGTTCTTCAAACTAGCTAAAGCTAAATTATGTCTAATTATACAACACAAGCAGGGAACAATCAACAATGCCAAGACCAATTACTGCAAGAGATTGTTGAATTAGATCTAAGTTCTACATAGTTATATATATAATCCTTCAGAAGCTCAATGCCTCAATGGAAATAGCAACGGCATCTTCAACCTAAGCAGAAAGAAAGAGAGAACAGATATATGCATTAAGCTAGCAAATGACTCTCTCTAGTTTATACATAATTAATATCTACAACCCATAACCAATCACCTGAAAACAAATTCCTTATTGCAATAAAAGTAACATATATATCAGTAAATAATGACAATCCTAGATTATACACCAGTTTAAAGATAAAAGTAACAAAATTGTTCATTGAATAATACTGTCTTAGAATGGTGAATTAGATCTGTGTTCTACATTAGTCAATATGCAAAATGCTACAAAAATTCAACAGAAATAGTAACAACATCTTCAACTTAAGCCAAAGAAAGAGCTTAACACTAGCATTTGTGAGCGGATACACCGATCAATAGAAACAGAAAACTTGTTTTCTTTAGAAAATTATTCGATCTTTTTTCACAAACCTTAAAACAATATTTATAGAGATCTAAACTAAGGACAAAATAATAAATAAAACTAAAATAGTTATAAATTATTGGATAATAAACTAACTAATAAATCTAACATAATTACAAAATACTAAATAAAACTATTCTGAATATTTAAATTTAAAATACAAAAATTATTGGGCATGTTGCGTCATTTTGTCTCATTCTCTGATGTGAAATTATTCTGATTATTATCACTAGTATTCTATTCTAATGAGAGCTGAATCAATGCTGACACCATGATACAATTGCAGACAAACAACAACCAAGTGTGACAAAATACAATAGAGTCTCTAACAATAAAAACTCTATGAAAAGATCACAAGGCATTAAACTACAAGAACAATGAGTTAAATCTAAACAGTCATAACATCAAACACTTGATGTGCAAGAGAAGCTCACCAACAAGCCCGCACTCCGGCAACGCACGATGAAGCACTTGGCAACCTCGAGAGAGAGAAGGAGATCAACCAAACGAGAAACCGGCGACACATCGAGAGACGAAGACCCTGAAGCACAACAACCATCATCCCGGCGGGAGGCAAAGTCGCGAAATCTCCTCGAGAGCAGGGACGGAACCAGGACTCAGATGTAGGGGTTGAGACCCAAGAGCAAAACATAAAAAAATAATTCAACAAAATAATTATTTTAAATAAAAAATAATTTATTAATATAATAAAAGTTTGAATATATATATATAATAAAAAAATATATAATATAATTTAAAAATTTTGTTATTTATAACAAATATATGAGATTTTCAATAATTTTATTTTTTAAAAATATGATAAAATTTATCCCTTTCATAACATACATATATATAAATCAATAATAGCTTTTTTGCTACCCATAGTTGTCTTATTCAAAAATCATTTCTTCTTTTAATAGGAATTTGTAATGTCAAAATAATATACAATGATTGTTATTTTCACATCAATCTCCCAAGCTGCATTGACGAAATTAAAAGCATCTAAACTATTAATTTTTCAGAATGTGTTACCCCTACCCAATTGTATATAAAATATAAAAAAATTCTATAATTAATAAATTATTTATTTATCGATAAATAAATAACATTTGTAAAATATCTCGATCTTAAATAATATTATTTTTAAAGCTTCTAGTGCAGTTGCTTTTAATTCTTTTTTAGTTTTTAAATAACGTCAATTGCCGAGCGGTGAAACATTTGACTTCATAATTGCATTTTTTTTTAATGAAACTGGATAAATCATAGTTATAAAATTCAAAAAACCATGTTTATTGGCCTTATAAATAAAATAAAAAATATATTGAATTGATTACAACAAATCTCAATTTATATATATATCATATGTGCTAGCGCCTGTAGATGTGATGTTCATTTACCAGCTATCATTTAAATAATAAATTCGATTTAATATTACTTTATATAATCACTGTTTGACATTACTATATTTTGTTTAATAATGTACTTAAATAGTTCATAGCCATCGAACACAAATCAATACAATTGAACATAAAATGACTATATAAACATATATCATATGCGAACATCTGTAGATGTGCTATTCACTAAAAATATTTATTTACCAGCTATCATTTAAATAATAAATTCTATTTAGTATTACTATATATAATCACTGTTTAAAGTTATTATATTTTATTTAATAACATGCCTAAATAGTTCATCAAACACGAATCAATTGAACATAATCACTATTTGACATTATTATTTTTTATTTAATAACGTGCCTAAATAGTTCATCAAATGCAAATCAACACAATTGAACATAAAACGAGTGATAGTTGGAAGTTGTCGGTTGCCTAGTGGTGGGTTATAACTTGGATCACCCATAGCTACACGCCCAAGAATACAAAGGTGGCCAAGTAGCCATTCAGATATTTAGACCACATTTTGTTCAATAATAATAATAATAATAATAATAATAATACGTAGAGGATAATAAATAAATAATGGTAAGGTTGGTGGAGTTCCAACGGTGGAGATTCTCTTGAGGTGTGCTTCTATGTGTTGGTCTGAAGTCCTTATCTAATCTTAAGAAAGAGATTGGCCGGATATTTGCAACCTTTGGTTTTTTATATATGTCTGTTTCTAATCTTTATTGGTTGATTTGATTGCGTTTTAATGCATGTTGACACTTTACTTGATGAGTTTAATAGCTTTAAATATCTGATTGATGTTTTATGGCTTGAATTGTTTGAGCTTTATGTGTATCCATTTGTTTGTTTGTTTAAAAATAAGTTATTATTATTATTTTTTAATGTTTTCGCTAAGGAAACAAATTGATTATCAACCCATACAATGATATATATATATATATATATATATATATATATATATATATATATATATATATATATATATATATTAATGACAAATTAAATTAATAATGTAAACTCAAATGGTTTAAGACATGGGCGATCATGTCTTGGTGACTCTGGCCCACTCCTCCATTCACCTACTTCTCAGGCCTCAAATCACTTCTGTCTACCTCTTTTCTTAACCTTTGCCTTTTGTGATATTAAATTGCTTTTTTTTTTTTTTTTTTTTTTTTTTTTTTTTTTTTTTTTTTAACTCTACCCAACTTAAGAGTTTAAAAAAAAAAAAAAACACAAATGCAAGTGCATTCATTATAATGGCTTATTAGCCCTAGACAGTTAAGTACATGGAGCAATGAAAATTTGTCATTTATACGGCAGGAACTATATATTGAAGGCAGAAATATAACTCTCCATAAAAAACCTATCAAAACTCATTTAAATAGTACTATGTGATAAATATTTAAATGTGCCAGGATTTATGAAAAAGACCATAACATTCAAATAAAGTAAAGACAGGCAAAAAGAGAATAGAAACTAACAAGAGATAATAATGAGTACAAAATGAAGAGTATATATAAAACCTGACTAAAATAAAAAACATAACAAAATCATATACTTATATAAAATTAGACAATTAATAAAAAGACCTAATATGCTAACACTATGAACAATACATGTGCCCAGGAACATTGCATGAATAATACTATGCACATTTGAGCGAGTTTCGAACCCATACTTGCCCATGCACCATTAAATACCTTATCTCTAAACCAAACAAGTGTTGCCATCTTTCATATATGTATCATCTTTTTGATTGATTCAGTTTTTTTTTTCTACTTAAAGAAAAATAATTGTTTTTTTAGTCATTTATTAATAGATGAGGTGGTTTTGTCTTGATTATAACTTTGTTGCCAGGTGTGATGCATCTTGTTTTCTTTTTATTAATGCCTTAAAAAAGACACATTCAAGTCTACACACTTCTGTTTAATGTCTTCTCATTTTCCACTTTCTATTTCTAAATATAAGAGAAAGACAAGTGTTGCTATTACAAGAACAGCTTATAACTTGCTCATTAATAGAAACATAAAGAGAAAGAAACAACTTTGGCTTTAAAGAAGTAACTCTCTTGCTTCATAACTTCTTACATGCATAGAAGATAAAAGAGAAAGAACAAGTTTGGTTTTGGAATAGTTAATAATTGGGATTTGATGACATAGAACTATAGAAGTAATTTTTGCTTTTAGAACAAGAATATAAAGAGAAAGAAACAAGTTTGGCTTTAAAGAAGTAACTGTTTGTTCATTCATAATCATAACTTCATGCAAAGAAGATAAGATGAATAAGTTTGGCTTTGGAATACTTAATAATTGTGAATTGATGGCATAGAAGTAATTTTTGGAATAAAATTGAGGAGATTAATCAATTCCTTTGAGTCATGTACTGGTCCCAACCTCCAGCTTCCAAGACCCATTCTGTCTTGAATATTGAATTCAATTAATGAGTTCATTCTAATTTGGTACCTGTCTTTTATGTGTCACTCTGCTGCAGCTTTACATGCTGAAAAATGTGGGTGGGTTGGTAATAATTTTGTTATTCTTTGTTTTTTACTTCAAAAATAAAATTTCTAGAATAAACATTCTGGTAACAGGTACATGATGTAGAAATATGTTTATGTGCTTTTTGTCATTTTGGCATACATCCAAATATGGAAGAGAAATTTGTCCCCAAAAAAAAAATTTTATTACAATATAATGGGTATTTGATTTTTTTTTAATATAAAAATGAATAAGATACAGGATCCAACCTTTCATCTTTAACTCGAGAGAAAAATAAAATACTAACTTGACAATACGGAGGCTCCTGTTTCAAGCCTACACCGATAATTAAAGACTAGATACCATCACTGTAACTAGTAAAATTTGAACTCTTGTGTTTTTAATTTTTTTTTTTTTTGAAAAAGTGGATAAACCACATGCATTAATAAGAAAAAGAGTACAAAGGCAGTACAAAGACAAAACAACAGTCCCAAAAATAAACATCCACCAGAAGTGGGAACAGAAAAGACTAAAGGCAGTAAAAGGAGCCCCCAGGAGGAGAAGCCTCGAGGGGAAAACAGTAAACAAAGACTACAGCTCGCCCGGGGGAGATGGTGGCATCACGGTATCTTCCGGCATTGGCTCACGAGAAGACATGAACTCCAAATTGTGTTTTAAATTTTTATACCTAACACTTTTTTTATTGGAGACAATGTCATCGGTTTATGAATTCTTTGGAATTATTGTTTTATTTATCATTTAGTTTAACCTTGAATTCACATTTAAATAATATAAGAAAAATTATCATATGTAATATAAATACATAGACTATGATCTTTATTTTTTCACTTTTTTTTTAATCTAGAAAGTTTAAAATTAAATTTTTATTATCCATTGAAACAATACCATCACTGTATAATATTAAAATTTCAGATTGAGATCCCTGATGATACACATTTTCATAATATATGGAAGAAATGGTCTTGCATTTATTGAAATACTGCTCGTGATAAGGATTACAGAACCATCAACAATTACCTAACTTAATAATTTGGCAGTTTATCAACTATCAACATCATAATAAATAATAATAAACCTATAATTAAACAATCTCAATTGGAATAGGATTTTCCCAAGATCTTATCCATGATATAGTTCTTATATATATGCACTTAATAAAAAATGTATTCTTAATATAAACAAATACAAATAGATAAATATTTATGGCTAAATTTTATTTTTAAAAATAAATTAATTAAGCCAAAAACCTCTTGATCTATTGCATTGTATTCTTGCTGAAAATATAATGTGTATTGAAATTTCAGTTTATATAAAGTGACAGCACAAATGTATTAAGTGATTAATTTTATAATTATGCATGTTTTTGATTTGTTTTGTTTTTATATCATTAAAAAAAATTGACTAGTTTAAGGACTTTAGATACAAAAAGTTAGTTGAAATCATGTGATTTAGCATGTGACCGAACCTGTTAATATCACTAACTAAACCTCAACCTTTAAAATTTATTTCGTAGAAATCAAGCATTTGAACAGTACGCACAACATTTAAAAAAAAAAAAAAACAGTTGAAATAAAAATGGTGAAATAAATACTTTTTCCTAATAAGATTTGATTGATGGTTGATGAACTTGACATAAATTGGATAAATATCTAAAACTAAATGTTTTATTTTTCTTTTTAGGATGAAAATTCTTTCCAAAGTCTTCAGTTTTTTTAAGACAAGTTGAACAAGTCTTTCAACTCAGTCAATTTTGTGAGAGGGGTTGACTTGTCATGTCACTAATGGAAACAGGTAACTACTTTCTGATACAAAGGCCTTTAAATGGTGTATTTATAATAACTAAACAGAATGGAAACTTCTAAAAACCCAATAAACAAATAAAATCCCATATAATTAATAATATAAAATTAAAAATAAAACTCTCTCCCTCTCTCTCTCTCTCTCTCTCTCTCTCTATATATATATATATATATATATATATATAAGTGTAACCGCTACCTAGTGAAGTGTTTTTTTTATTTGAAAGATAAATGACAAATTCATGGTTAAATCATTGGATCAGCACTATTGTTGCAATTCATTCACTATTCACTATGATACATGTAAGAGGATGTCCTTCCTCTTATTTCTAGGATTATATGGTAGCGGAGATTTATTGATTTGTGAAGATAATAGAACTTTAATCGTCCTATATGACGTTTGATCGAGTTAATAAATATAGTTGAAGCACTATAATACTTATCGTTTTTTTTTTTTTTGACAATTTCTTATAAGATGGTGTTTAGTGTCTTTATTAAAAAATAAAAAATAAAAAGCACACACAAAGCCTTTAATTAGAGAGACTCTAACTATCCTATGTGGCATTTGATTGAGTTAATAAATATAGTTGAAGGACTATGATACTTATCGTTTTTTTTTTTTTTTTTTTGACAATTTCTTATAAGATGGTGCTTACCGTTTTTATTAAAAAATAAAAAATAAAAAATCACACTCAAAATCTTTGATTTGAGAGACTCTAATGTCCTATACGACGTAATTGAGTTAATAAATATAATTGAAGCATTATGATATTCATCATTTTTTTTAACAATCTCTTATAAGACTGTGCTTACTGTTTTTATTAAAAAATAAAAAAATAAAAAACATACACAAAACCTATGAACAGACAAACTCTAATAATCCTATGTTACGTTTAATCAAATTAATAAATATAGTTAAAGCACTATGATATTTATGGGCTTTTATTGACAATTTCTTATAAGAAGGTACTTATCGTCCTTATTAAAAAATAAAAAATAAAAACACACACGAACCCTTTGAACATAGAGAGAGATTCCAAACTTCCACTTTAGTAGATTTGATAAATATTTTAATATAATTCATTTTTTTTAAGTTTATCACCAAAAATATTTAAAATACGTGACTTTCAGCTAAAGTAAAAAAAAAAAAAAAAAAAAAAAAAAACAGTTCCCTTGGGAGAGAAAGAGAAAGAGAAAGAGGGAGATAAAGACAGCTAAGGCATGAGGCCCCCCATGCATTCAAACTCCATAACTGTCCTCATTCATTACCTACTATAACAACCCTATAAACTCCTCCTCCTCCTCCTTCCTCCATTACTACCATTCAAACCACTCTTGATCCATCATCACTCACAACCATGCTCATCTCCTCCTTCTCTCTCAAACCCATCCTTCTCTCCTTCCCTCTTCTCCTCACCCTTCTCCTCCTTTCTCATTCCTCTCATCATCATCATCATCATCTCTTCCTCACCTCCTCCTCCTTCCTTCTCTTCCTCCTCCTTCTCCTCACTCTCTACTTCCTCTCTCGCCCTCTCCCTATCTACCTCCTCAACTACTCATGCTTCAAACCCACTCCCACCTGCCGAGTCCCCTTCTCCACCTACATGGAACACGCCCGTCAGATGCCCTTCTTCGACGACCGCAGCGTCCGTTTCCAAACCCTAATTCTTGAACGCTCCGGCCTCGGTGAAGAAACCTGTCTCCCTCCTCCTCACCACTACATCCCTCCAACTCCATCCCTCTCTTCCTCCCTCCATGAAACCCACACCGTCCTCTTCTCCGCCATTGACCACCTTCTCAAACTCACTTCCATCCATCCTCACCTCATTGACATCCTAGTTATCAACTGCAGTCTCTTCTATCCCATTCCCTCCCTCTCCTCCATCATCGTCAACCACTACAACCTCCGCACCGATATCCGCAGCTTCAATCTCTCCGGCATGGGCTGCAGCGCCGGCCTCATCTCCCTCGACCTCGCTCGAGACGTTCTTCAGGTCCATCCTAACTCTCTTGCTCTTGTTCTCTCCACTGAAATCATCACTCCCAACTACTACGCCGGCAAAGAACGTGCCATGCTCCTCCCTAACTGTCTTTTCCGCATGGGCGCCTCCGCCGTCCTCCTCTCCAACCGCAGCAGTGACGCTTCCATCGCCAAATACAAACTCCTCCACGTCGTCCGCACTCACAAAGGCTCCGACGATAAAGCCCACCGTTGCGTTTTCCAGGAACAAGACTCTGAAGGCAACGTCGGCATTAATCTTTCTAAAGACCTCATGGCCATCGCCGGCGACGCTCTCAAATCCAACATCACTTCAATTGGACCTCTTGTTTTGCCAGCTTCCGAACAACTACACTTTCTCTTCACCTTCATTGCTCGCAAACTCATTAATCCTAAGTTGAAACCTTATATCCCTGACTTCAAACAAGCGTTTGAGCACTTTTGTATTCACGCTGGTGGACGTGCAGTTATTGATGAGCTCCAGAAGAACCTTCAGCTCTCGGCCGAGCACGTTGAAGCTTCACGTATGACCTTGCATCGCTTCGGCAACACGTCGAGCAGCTCGCTGTGGTATGAGCTCAGTTATATTGAATCCAAAGGGAGGATGCGGCGCGGTGACCGGGTTTGGATGATTGGTTTTGGGAGTGGGTTCAAATGCAACAGCGCTGTTTGGAAGTGCTTGCAAACTGTGAAAACTCCTGTTGATGGTCCTTGGTCTGAGTGTATTCACAGGTATCCTGTTCACATTCCAGAGGTTGTCAAGCTCTTATAGTTACTTAATTACTTCTTTATCTCTCCCTCTGAGCTTTGATGGTGAAAGGAATATCAAGATGGTGATGAAGAAGAAGAGTTGAAGCTAGTTGTGTGGATCTCTTTCTTGATTTATATTTTTATATATTTTTTCTTATTTTTAGAAATATTTCTGTGTTTGTGAAAGGTGGTGGAGGAGAAGAAGAAGAAGAAGATAGTGAGCAAATAAATGAATGTGATGTTAACGTTACCTGAATTGATTAGCTTTTAATGTTATTTATTGCGCTTATAAATTTAGATTGGGATTAGAGATCATGGATTCATGACTGTCTGTGTTTAATTTGTACCACTGCATGCAACGCTGATTGTTATGATGGATATATAAGAATGATTATGAGGCAAATGGGCTCTTGTCAAAAAAACTAGACTCTGTCAAAATAAATAAATAAATAAATATAAAAATATTAATTATTATAATTCTGTTATAGCCAATAGTATGACACCAAAGTGTAAAAAAAGAAGTCATGGGTTCAAATCTTTCGCCCAACAGTACTATTCCACATACTGTCTATATATAATCCAAATCATAAGTGCATATATTAAAAACTAAACAGTTATGTTTATTTATTTGTTGTTAATGATTCTACTAGAGCCTGCAAATTGTATGTGTGTGTATATATATATATATAGTTAAATATTTAAGTTAAATATATATAGTTATAAGCATCATTTGTGACTATCCAAATCAAGTATTGGTTGCAAAGATGCTACTGAATTTTGAATACTCGTATATAAATTTGAAAAAACGGTTGAGAGTGTGCAAGTCGGCCATTTAAGCTGCGAGTTTGTTACCTTGTACTCCCGGTATTGCATGTGATTTGCTTAATTATTTAGGAGGGGTAGCTGTCCCTCATGGGCACCTTTTATACAACACATGAATTGTTGTACACTTTAGAGAACTTTAACTTTTAAAATAAAATAAAATAAAATAAAAATTTTTAGAGTAAAAAAAAATAAAAAAAAGCCTATGTACAGTTCATAGAAGGTCCGCATATTTGTAAAGTAAGAAAAAATTAGAGCAGAAGGAGAATGAGTATATATATATATAACTTATGACCTACAATTTCGACATTCATAAAAAATGACGCTCACTGATTTATTTTTGAAAAAACATCTTTTATAGACTATTGTTAATAATAATATTATTTAATATATGATTTTATTAACTAAGACGGATGATACAAATGATAGGGATATTTTTCAATAAATTAGTGGTATATCCACTTTTTATCAAAAAAAAAAAAAAAAAAATGATAGGGACATGAGAGTCAGTTAAGGAAATTGTTTTGAATTCTAATATTTATATAAAAAGAGAAAATTTTAGTTATTCTTTTAGATGGCTCTCAATACTTTGTTCTTCGAAGAAAACTAGTAGGTCAAAATTAAATTTATATAAATATACACATAAAATAAAATATCACTATATTTTAACTAATAGATTTGTTTTTAACAAAATTCTAGTGAATTCATGTTTTTTCTAGAACAATAATCCAGTTGCCATGAAATCCCATTGGGAAAGCTTTAATCCAATATCAATACATTATTAAAAATTAAAACGTACACATCTAAATTTTTTTAGTTAATAAATTTTAAAAATATTTTATATATCAGTGGAAAGCATTGGCGTTAAGTTGATGCCTAACAGTTTTTTTCAATAAAACTGTGGTTTATCCACATTTATTTAAAAATAAAAATTGATGCCCAGCACATTGAAACTGCATCAATGGACCAAAACATGAAAAAGATGTTTGAAATATATATGCTCTAATGTAGCAAATAGTGGACTTATCTTTTTAATATATATATATATATATATATATATATATATATATATATATATATATATATATATATATATATATATATATATTGAAAGAGTTTCTCTTTAATTTCGGTTTTATATATCTTAAGTTCTTAACTGAATTTAAGAAGAAGAATATACTTAGAATTTAGCTTGTAACTGAATTTAAGAAGAAGAATATACTTAGAATTTAGCTTGTAATCTGCAACATGTCATTTGTTTTTTATTTTTATTTTTAAAAATAAATTATTAACATAGCATAAGTTGGATATGCACCATTAATTCTGTTAGCTGAGGGATCTAAATAATCCATTTTCTCTCAGCAAAAACAAGATTAAAAAATAAAATAAATCACGAGTTTGATTAGTTTCAACAATTTCAAAATCAAAATACTGAATTAATATTATTAGAAAATAATTAATATATACTAGGGAAAGTCATCATATATGATAAGTAGGGTAGAATCAAATCTTTTGTTCCGCAATATTTTAGTAATTATAATGGTATATCATTATAACTGTCTACTCCTTTAATATCTCCTTATTGGGCGGTGGCGAATCTAATATGATACAATTAATTAATTATTTTTAATAATTAAATAATAACGATATTTGCATTAAAAAAAACCTTATTGTTCTTTCAATGAGTTATATAACATTTATATTACTTTTTTTTAATTTTTTTTTCATTTTTTAAGAAAATGAAAAAATACCCAAGAAAGAATAAATAAATAAATAAATAAATTTAAATAATAACCGCCATCAAACTCTATAAAACACGGAACAAGTCCTTCATCGTCGTCTTCATTCTCTCTCTCTCTCTCTCTCTCTCTCTTTCTCTCGCGTTCGCGAGCTCGCTCGTTTCCTCCGTCGACGAAGAGTAGAGAAGGGAAAAGGCGAGCTATGAAGATCAAGGTGAAGAGCGGCGATGGCTTCTCGTTCGACATCCAGGCAGGGCCGAACGACTTGGTATTCGCCGCCCTTGAGTTCTTTATGGTTCTATTGCTTCCTTTTGATCATCTCTCCGTAAATCATTCAAGAATCATTTGTTTTTCTATTGTTTGATCTTGGATTTTGAAGCATTTTTGTTTATCTTGAATGGATGGAGTGTTTTTAGGTGCTTAGATGTTGCTTATTGTGTTGCCTTTGATAGAATTAGGCTAGGGTTTAACAATGAATTTTAGGCATGGTTTCTTCTTGGTTTCATTCAAGAATCATTTGTTTTTCTATTGTTTGATATTGGATTTTGAAGCATTTTTGTTTTTCTTGAAAGGATGGAGTGTTTTTAGGTGCTTAGATGTTGCTTATTGTGTTGCCTTTGATAGAATTAGGCTAGGGTTTAACAATGAGTTTTGGGCATTGTTTCTTCTTGGTTTCTCTTGATGGTTTGATTATGTTTCAGTTTGTATTATTTATTGTTATTCGCTAATTTCGGGATGGTATCAAGAATTTTTAGTTCTTGCTTTGATTTCGCTGGATTTTTTTTTTTTTTTTCATTTCATGCCTTGTTGATCTTGCGCCAAATTACCATGATTTTGTGTCATATCTGTGAATGAGACTCGAATTTACTTGTTGATGCAGATGTAAAAAAGAATATTGTTATTCTTTTTGGTTCTATTGCTTTCTCTTTAATTGCTTGTACTCCGTGAATCATCCAAGGATCAGTTGTTTTTCTACAGTTTAATCTTGGATTTTGTAGGATTTTTTTTTTTTTTTTGGTTGATAGGAGTGGAGTATATTTATGTGTTTAGATGTTGTTTCTTGTTTTGCCTCTAATGGAAATAGACAAGGATTTAAGGGTGAATTTATGGCATGGTTTCTTGGTGGTTCCTTGAGGGTTTGATTTTGTTTCTGTTTGTATTTTTTTTTCTCTAATTTCAAGGTGTTATCAAGAAATGGTTTAGGTATTCTCACTGGAATCTTCCTTGAATGTCTTGTTAATCTTGTGCCGAATGAGCATGATTTTGTGTGATTTCTCTGAATGAATTTCAAATTTACTCGTTCTTGCAGGTTGCTGATGTAAAATGGAATATATGGAAGAAATGTCAGCAAACTCTTTATCGAGTTGAGGATCAGATGCTCAAATATGAAGGGAAAATTCTTAAAGATGATACTACGTTGAAGGATAATAATATCCATGACAATTGCTCTATTTTCTTGATGCGAGTGGTATATCTATTTTTTTTTTTTTTTTTTGGTTGTTTTTTTCCGTAGGTTTTTGGCACAGATATATATATACTGGGAACATCTACATTGTTGTGCTAGTTTGGATTGTTTATTAGGTTTGGTTGATCCTACTGTTGATTATAGCCTGATCATAATATCTCATGAAACCATCGGTACACATAAAATGCTTGAATTAAAAATATTCAAAAGTGACTACATTGATATTGATCATGTGTGTAATAAGATTAAGCTTAAACAATTTTAAGCTAGGTGTGTAATAGGATCATATACACATTATGTCTTATATTTCCTGTAATTTGACTTTACCTGACTTGAGATGACACAATGTATAACCCAAACTATATCTTTAACCCCATGCCATCTGTGTATGGTTGGAGTTATGTTGTTTTTACCTGAAAAACCACATTGAGCTCATAGCCTCGTATCAGCATGTTTTAAAGTGCTTTTTCTATGCAAACATACAGAATCCACAATTCAATTAAAGACAATTGTAGTATTTTTTTTATTCATTGGTATAATGCCAATATTAAAGGGGTTTGATGCTTTGCTCCATATTTCTGCTGAATTAGGTATAGTTGCAAAGATACATGGAACTCCAAACTATATTTCTAAATCCCCTTTCAGTTGTGTTCAGGCCAAAAATCATTCCTAGTAGAGGTTTCTTTTTTATTTTTTGTATACTTGGAGTTGATGGTCCCCAAGATTGTCATGATAGAGGATATACTTGTTAAGGCAAACTAAACATATTATTTGGGTTTGATTCAACCAAAAAGCTTAAGCTAATAGGATGAGAAACCTAGGCTTAGATATTCAAATTCATATTTTCCAAATTAATCAATGTGGGACTATATAGTTAATCTAGCACATTCTCTTGACACATGCTAGTTTTATTTTAACTAGCTATGTTGCAAGTAAATCAAACATATTAAACACAAACCTTGGTAGCATATTAGACACAAATCAAACATATTATTTGGGCTCGATTCTCCTCAAAAGCTTTAGATGTTAGGATGAGATACCTTGGCTTGATATTCATATCTATATTTTTCAAATTAATATATTAGTTACTCTAACAATACTGCTGTTGACTGTTTAATGTGCACAAGTCTTAAAGCAATGAGTTTCAAGCAAAGCACCTTAAGTGCATCCCGTGCGCTTGTGACAAACAGTTCTGGATATTTCTGTCAACTAGGAATTTCCTTACCTTATTTTTTTGGTCTTCTTCTATTTTACAAGTGGTTAAATAGTGTCCAATGATGTGCAGTTTGAATTTAGTTTTGTTCATTTTACTCTGGCACGTATGTGTATATGACTAGTGTATGGCAGTGCAATTATGCTTCTTCATTGATTGGTTGGTCCAACCTTTATACCATGAATTTTGCATAAGCCAAGAATATTTTCTAACCTGCATACTGAATACATAAAGTTATATGATTCTAATTCCAATGTCTGTGTGGTGCACATGTATAGTGCATATTAGGCCATTACCATAAACTGTTTCTTCTGCTGCTTTGGTTTGAATCAACTAATTTAAATAATGTATAAATGGTGAGTTGGTATATTATTGATCTGTTTCTTGTGCCATCGTCCTAACCTTTGATGCAAATTTCTTGAACTTATAAATTTCTCATGATGATCATGACCTGCAGTAATCCTACAAAACAGCTAAACAACTTCTCTTTTGTAGATCAATACAGAACCATGTTTTTTCTGCCACATATGTCAGAACCTAAAAGAGGAATAATAAATAAATAAATAAATAAATAAAAGCTTCATTTTTCATGAGGGATCAATCACAAATATGGCAATAAATGTGAATTATGTCAAAGGTCGATGGTTATTCTATTTTCTTATCCTTTTCCTGGCTCATTAACTGCTTTCAGGTTCCAGCCAAACCTTCTAGAGTTTCATCTACCACCACTTCTACTACAACTGTGGTAAGGAGGCGATCCAATAGAAAATATTGTATATTTGTATAATGAATAAATCTTCCAATTACTTTTTTCTTTTCATTCTCTTTTATCTTGAATTTTTATTAGTTTCATTAATACCTTACCTAAATAAAATACCTATTATGTTTATTTGAGTAGCTTTATTGATATCTTTTGACTTATTTGATTTTGTCACTGGTTGCGGGCCTTGAAAGAACAGCTCCTTTTATGTAAGCCATGATTTGGTAGTGCAGCCCTAAGTTTTTGGCTGAATAAATATTCTACCTCTTTACCTTTTTTGTAAATTTGATTCTTGAGAGACCTTTTTCTTTACTAAAAACCTAGATGATGCCAACTTTAGAAGCTCAAGGTCTGTAAAACTCACTTTCCTCTTCTTCCATTGCTTGGCTCTTGATCGTACATGTCAACAATCCAAATTTTGAATTCTAGCTGTTAAGGTTATTTTGTTGAAAAGGCATGTGCTTTTCAGCTATGATTTTTTATTTTTATTTTTATTTTTATTTATTACACACAAAGCTATGTTTTAGACATATAAGTGTTCATTTCTGAAGACATTTTGTTAAGCAGTTCATAGATTTTCATCTCACTGCTTTTGAATTTCATCCTCTTCTTGAAAAAACTAGGAAGCTTTTTATAATCAGAAGCTTTCATTTTCTTGGTTCTGAATTTTCTATGAAATTTCATGCTCTTATCACGAGGCTGGAAAATAGTTTGCTTTCTAAGAAGGTCTATGTTGGGCGCTTCTATATCTGAAATTCTTTTTTTGCAGTTAAATTGTTTCCGTCTCTTATTTTTGCTTTTATGTTGTATTGGTGATTAATGAGGGTTTTGAAACATTCTCTTATAAGATTAATGTGTCTCTTTGCTGGGGTTTCTCCCAGCAGTTCCTTGTTGCTTTTCAAGTTGACATCAGAAAATTACAGGGAAAATTAGTGAATAGATCAGCTCTATTCTGAATGCATCACACTTCAAGAGAGAATAATACTCTTTGGTTCTTCACTGGTGATAGGGATCCTTTCTGGATCTTATGTCTGCTTATGCATAGAGGAATATTGAACAGAGGGTGAAAAAATAAGAGTTAAGAAAGAAGAAAAAGCTAAACGAGTCCCTTTTGGTGAACTAATACTTAAATGTGTTCCTCACTGCCTCATGTTATTGTAGTCGTGGTTTTTATATTGTTTTGGACAAGAAGATGAAGCTACAATTACTGGTTCTACCTTTACTTATCCAAATACTTCTTCCAGTTTGTATTTTCCTCCCTTCTTGATGACCCAAAGTTTGTCTAGTTGTGGATTTGATCATTATTGCTATATTCTGTGTGTGCAATTGATAACTTGAGGATCTATTTCTTTGCATATTCTTGTACTCGAGAGAAATTTGATTACTTATCTATGACTTGGGTTTTGTGAAGCCTATCTGATACTTTGTCTGAAGAATTACAAGCTTAAGCTCCTTGAAGAAGTACATGTTTAATTTTTTGCATGCAACTTTTTTTTGCTTGATTTGGCAACATCTTTAGAGGCTATTCGATGGTGTGGCAATAACTTTATTAAGTTGCAATTTGGGAAGGTTTTAGTTATCACAAATTAACTTCTCTGGCAATCTGTCAGATTAAAACAATAACTGCTGGTGGCGCAGCAGTTCAGAAGATACCTTGTTACTCTGACATCCTTTTTTGGTGATATTGTCCCCCGGCAACTCTTATTCTTATTAATAATAATTTTTTCATTTATCTCTACGTTTATTTATTGGCACCTCATTTCTTTGCTAACATTGATATATGATTATACTGATAAGACCAAACTTGTAGTGTAAATTAGTCATCCATAGCTGAAGAATTTAAATAGAGTATTTACACTCTGATTTGAATCTATCTAGTGATGTTTACTGTCTTTGTATTGCTACATCTCTTGCTTCAGAGTAAATTGTGACAAGATGACCCTTAGACAAACTCTATTATGGCTACATAATAATTGCTGTTTGGTTGGTTAAACCAACTAATTTTTTCTTCTTTTCTTCATATTATAATTTATAAACACCTAAACCATGTGAAATTTTAGAAGTATAGAGATGGACCATTACAAAACTTGCTGGTCTTCTTTTCTGAATCATTTACCTCTCCAAATGTTAAAAACTTTGCAAATTGTTTAAAGTTACAATTTATTCTTCCATACAATCTTTTTTTTTTTTTTTTTTTTGGTTTTTTGAAACTATGCAGTAAAAGTTTTCATATAAATAAATTTCTAATTAGTATGCATTTCTCTTGATTTGATGCAGGTTCCATCTTCAAATTCTGTGCCTCCGAGCTCTACGAATCCAGATTCAACTCCATCTCCACTTACAACAGTAACAGCAAACTTAGATGTGTAAGTTTGTTGAGCTGCTGAATATTTATAGTCAGTGATGTCATTTTGTTCTTTTTGCATGTGCAACTTGCTATGCTTTTTGTTTTTATTATCTGAACTTTTTTTTTTAATCTTTTTTATGTTTGGGTATTTGATACTGATTTTTTGGTGAAATGGTTCCTCATTTCTTTTATAATGCTTAGAAGGTGTTTGGTTGGGGGATGAGCCCAACACCTGATAAACCTTTTTTTTTTTAAATATATTTAATAGTTAATTTTAGAGACATTATTAAGTTTAACAACCACTTGATATTCTTTAGAAAAATAAAATTATAATTTAAAACGGCTAAGTTTGATTAGTCTTAAACTATGTTATAGTTCGGTCAGTGTAGATAAAAATTCTCCTTAAAACTCAAATTGAAAAAAATCTCTTAACCTTTTTCACTTATCTTCCAACCAAATATCCCCTTAATATGTTTTGTCGTACAATTAATTTCTCGGGCAGGCATTATTTCTTTTCCTCCTATGAGATGCTTCTCTTGTGGTTGATGGGAGAACAACGCCAATCTGACTTGGATTATATACCTGAATATATACGCTTGGCTTGTAATAATTGTAACAAGAGTTGTGTCCTTACCATTTGGGTCTTCAACTGACTTCCTACCATAAACCTGTCTTTTTTCTTGAATGTGCCCAAAGGCAATAGTGCATATCTGAAATAGGCCATGATAATAGTTATGTTATTGGCATGTTTCTTCCTTTTTCTTATAATATTGTTTTGGTAATTTTCATTTGTTTGTGGGAATTTTAATCACTGCCATTTCGTCTGTGGAACCACAGTGCAAATCTTCCTTTAATAAAAAGGGCTTTGAGGAGAATCGATGTTGATCATTCTTCATGTGATGCATTTGAAAACACTATTAAAAGGGCTCTTCTATACCAAGCTACAGTAAGATTGGCTGTTTCATCCTTTAATAATGTTTGTTTTGGTTTTTACCAATTTTTTCGTTTTAAAATTTTCCATAGATTATATGAGTAAAGATGGTTTCTTGTATTCAATGGTTTTAGTAATTGCTATGGTAACGTTGCAGAAGAAAATCATCATCAGCTTTATTCCGCACTAATTATTTTTTAATCTAATTTAATTTCTTCAGGCATATCCACATCTTTAAATCTGTTATTGTTCATCTGATGCATTAACAAATTACTTATTTTTGGTTGTCACTCTTGCCCAAGTATTTTACTGCTTATAACTATATTTTCATTTAAATTTACAAAATTTTGGCTCCTAAAAAGATATGAATTGAGATTTAACTCAAGTATAATATGCTTTGAGAGCAATTGTTCTCTTCAAACAGGCAGAATATTGAAAAGGGAGTTGTATGCCCAGTACTCCCTATAGCTTTGTCATCAAACTTTGATGTGAAACGCTGATTAGGCACTTTATATGCATGATGTAATTCAAGAAATTGCAAGCTTTGTTTTTGTTTTCACTTCATCAAACTTTGATGTGAAACACTGATTAGGCACTTTATATGCATGATGTAATTCAAGAAATTGGAAGTTATCAAATCTGGTGCAAGGAAGTTCTGCCCCTCGAAAAATGTTGTCACATAAACTGATGATGCAAATGACCATATTTTATGATGACCTAATCTACTATGCGCTAAAACTTTGTTTTTTTTTTATTTTTATTTTTTATGTTTATCATGATTATTCATGCCACATCAGTTTTTCCACATACACATTTGTCTAATGAATGTTCTCATGTTTCATTGATGGTATTATTTTGAAAAAATAAACATAAAAATATTTAGTCTCAGTAGGGTGAGTTTTTATTTCTTAGACAAAAGTACTGAATAAAGGTTGGTAACTAAATTGTTGAAAACTCAGTACTGCAAAGTGGTTCACCTTTATACAGTTGCAAGTACAGCTACATTTCTAGTTGTACTTTTTGTCATGGAACAATCTGAATCATCCTAGGTGTGGTTAATATTAATACTCTATAATCACGCAATGTTATTTTTTAGTTACTGTTTGCATGTTTTGCGTCTTTCCATTTTATTATGATTCATAACATGATTCTCAGTATTATGTGTTTTATGATATATTATTCTCCTAAGTTATCTCAACCATCAACTCTCTTATATTTGCTTTGTTGTATAAGGTTGTACCTGCACATGCGAGAGATTCACCAGTGGTTTCTCAACTAGCACAGTTGGCAGTAGTCCAAGCTTCTCAACACACACAGATTGCAGGCGGAGCTTCTCAACCCACACCCCTTGCACCCGAAGTTAGTGGGCGCAATGCCACTCCTTTGAATCTCTTTCCACAAAATGTTTAGTTCCTTTTCAATTTCATTTCAATTGTTTGTTACAATAGAACTTGCTAATTCTTATTTTTCTTAATACTAATGCACTGTTCAATCATACAATGCTATTTTCTTAGTTATTGGTTGCATGTTTTGTGCCTTTCCATTTTATTATGATTCAGAACATGATTCTCAGTATCATTTGCTTTATGCTATATCATTCTTCTAAGTTAACTCACCCTTCAACACTCTTATATTCTGCTTTGTTGTATAAGGGTATACCTACACTTGCAAGTGCTCTAGCACAGAGTGAAGCAGTCCAAGCTTCTCAACATGCACAGACTGCAGTTGAAGCTTCTCAACCCACACCCCCTGCACCCAAAGTTAGTGGACCTAATGCCACTCCTTTGAATCTCTTTCCACAAAATGTTTAGTTCCTTTTCAATTTCATTTCAATTGTTTGTTACAATAGAACTTGCTAATTCTTATTATTCTTAATACTGATGCACTGTACAATCATATAATGTTATTTTCCTAGTTACTGTTTGCATGTTTTGTGTCTTTCCATTTTATTATGATTAAGAACTTGATTCTCAGTATTATGTGTTTTATGCTATGTCATTATCCTAAGTTATCTCAACCATCAACACTATTATATTCCGCTTTGTTGTATAAGGGTATACCTACACATCAAAGAGTTCTAGCACAGATTGCAGCAGTCCAAGCTTCTCAACTCGCACAAGCTGCAGCTGGAGCTTCTCAACCTACAACCCCTGCACACAAAGTTAGTGGGCCTAATGCTACTCTTTTGAATCTCTTTCCACAAAATGTTTAGTTCCTTTTCAATTTCATTTCAATTGTTTGTTACAATAGAACTTGCTAATTCTCATTTTTCTTAATACTAATGCACTGTCCAATCATACAATGCTATTTCCTTAGTTATTGGTTGCATGTTTTGTGCCTTTCCATTTTATTATGATTCAGAACATCATTCTCAGTATCATTTGCTTTATGCTATATCATTCTTCTAAGTTAACTCAACCTTCAACACTCTTATATTCTGCTTTGTTGTATAAGGGTATACCTACACTTGCAAGTGTTCTAGCACAGAGTGAAGCAGTCCAAGCTTCTCAACATGCACAGACTGCAGCTGAAGTTTCTCAACCCACACTACTTGCACCTGAAGTTAGTGGGCGCAATGCCACTCCTTTGAATCTCTTTCCACAAAATGTTTAGTTCCTTTTCAATTTCATTTCAATTGTTTGTTACAATAGAATTTGCTAATTCTTATTATTCTTAATACTGATGCACTGTACAATCATATAATGTTATTTTCCTAGTTACTGTTTGCATGTTTTGTGTCTTTCCATTTTATTATGATTCAGAACATGATTCTCAGTATCATTTGCTTTATGCTATATCATTCTTCTAAGTTAACTCACCCTTCAACACTCTTATATTCTGCTTTGTTGTATAAGGGTATACCTACACTTGCAAGTGCTCTAGCACAGAGTGAAGCAGTCCAAGCTTCTCAACCCACACCCCCTGCACCCAAAGTTAGTGGGCCTAATGCCACTCCCTTGAATCTCTTTCCACAAAATGTTTAGTTCCTTTTCAATTTCATTTCAATTGTTTGTTACAATAGAATTTGCTAATTCTTATTATTCTTAATACTGATGCACTGTACAATCATATAATGTTATTTTCCTAGTTACTGTTTGCATGTTTTGTGTCTTTCCATTTTATTATGATTAAGAACTTGATTCTCAGTATTATGTGTTTTATGCTATGTCATTATCCTAAGTTATCTCAACCATCAACACTATTATATTCCGCTTTGTTGTATAAGGGTATACCTACACATCAAAGAGTTCTAGCACAGATTGCAGCAGTCCAAGCTTCTCAACTCGCACAAGCTGCAGCTGGAGCTTCTCAACCTACAACCCCTGCACACAAAGTTAGTGGGCCTAATGCTACTCTTTTGAATCTCTTTCCACAAAATGTTTAGTTCCTTTTCAATTTCATTTCAATTGTTTGTTACAATAGAACTTGCTAATTCTCATTTTTCTTAATACTAATGCACTGTCCAATCATACAATGCTATTTCCTTAGTTATTGGTTGCATGTTTTGTGCCTTTCCATTTTATTATGATTCAGAACATCATTCTCAGTATCATTTGCTTTATGCTATATCATTCTTCTAAGTTAACTCAACCTTCAACACTCTTATATTCTGCTTTGTTGTATAAGGGTATACCTACACTTGCAAGTGTTCTAGCACAGAGTGAAGCAGTCCAAGCTTCTCAACATGCACAGACTGCAGCTGAAGTTTCTCAACCCACACTACTTGCACCTGAAGTTAGTGGGCGCAATGCCACTCCTTTGAATCTCTTTCCACAAAATGTTTAGTTCCTTTTCAATTTCATTTCAATTGTTTGTTACAATAGAATTTGCTAATTCTTATTATTCTTAATACTGATGCACTGTACAATCATATAATGTTATTTTCCTAGTTACTGTTTGCATGTTTTGTGTCTTTCCATTTTATTATGATTCAGAACATGATTCTCAGTATCATTTGCTTTATGCTATATCATTCTTCTAAGTTAACTCACCCTTCAACACTCTTATATTCTGCTTTGTTGTATAAGGGTATACCTACACTTGCAAGTGCTCTAGCACAGAGTGAAGCAGTCCAAGCTTCTCAACCCACACCCCCTGCACCCAAAGTTAGTGGGCCTAATGCCACTCCCTTGAATCTCTTTCCACAAAATGTTTAGTTCCTTTTCAATTTCATTTCAATTGTTTGTTACAATAGAATTTGCTAATTCTTATTATTCTTAATACTGATGCACTGTACAATCATATAATGTTATTTTCCTAGTTACTGTTTGCATGTTTTGTGTCTTTCCATTTTATTATGATTAAGAACTTGATTCTCAGTATTATGTGTTTTATGCTATGTCATTATCCTAAGTTATCTCAACCATCAACACTATTATATTCCGCTTTGTTGTATAAGGGTATACCTACACATCAAAGAGTTCTAGCACAGATTGCAGCAGTCCAAGCTTCTCAACTCGCACAAGCTGCAGCTGGAGCTTCTCAACCTACAACCCCTGCACACAAAGTTAGTGGGCCTAATGCTACTCTTTTGAATCTCTTTCCACAAAATGTTTAGTTCCTTTTCAATTTCATTTCAATTGTTTGTTACAATAGAACTTGCTAATTCTCATTTTTCTTAATACTAATGCACTGTCCAATCATACAATGCTATTTCCTTAGTTATTGGTTGCATGTTTTGTGCCTTTCCATTTTATTATGATTCAGAACATCATTCTCAGTATCATTTGCTTTATGCTATATCATTCTTCTAAGTTAACTCAACCTTCAACACTCTTATATTCTGCTTTGTTGTATAAGGGTATACCTACACTTGCAAGTGTTCTAGCACAGAGTGAAGCAGTCCAAGCTTCTCAACATGCACAGACTGCAGCTGAAGTTTCTCAACCCACACTACTTGCACCTGAAGTTAGTGGGCGCAATGCCACTCCTTTGAATCTCTTTCCACAAAATGTTTAGTTCCTTTTCAATTTCATTTCAATTGTTTGTTACAATAGAACTTGCTAATTCTTATTATTCTTAATACTGATGCACTGTACAATCATATAATGTTATTTTCCTAGTTACTGGTTGCATGTTTTGTGTCTTTCCATTTTATTATGATTCAGAACATGATTCTCAGTATCATTTGCTTTATGCTATATCATTCTTCTAAGTTAACTCACCCTTCAACACTCTTATATTCTGCTTTGTTGTATAAGGGTATACCTACACTTGCAAGTGCTCTAGCACAGAGTGAAGCAGTCCAAGCTTCTCAACCCACACCCCCTGCACCCAAAGTTAGTGGGCCTAATGCCACTCCCTTGAATCTCTTTCCACAAAATGTTTAGTTCCTTTCAATTTCATTTCAATTGTTTGTTACAATAGAATTTGCTAATTCTTATTATTCTTAATACTGATGCACTGTACAATCATATAATGTTATTTTCCTAGTTACTGTTTGCATGTTTTGTGTCTTTCCATTTTATTATGATTAAGAACTTGATTCTCAGTATTATGTGTTTTATGCTATGTCATTATCCTAAGTTATCTCAACCATCAACACTATTATATTCCGCTTTGTTGTATAAGGGTATACCTACACATCAAAGAGTTCTAGCACAGATTGCAGCAGTCCAAGCTTCTCAACTCGCACAAGCTGCAGCTGGAGCTTCTCAACCTACAACCCCTGCACACAAAGTTAGTGGGCCTAATGCTACTCTTTTGAATCTCTTTCCACAAAATGTTTAGTTCCTTTTCAATTTCATTTCAATTGTTTGTTACAATAGAACTTGCTAATTCTCATTTTTCTTAATACTAATGCACTGTCCAATCATACAATGCTATTTCCTTAGTTATTGGTTGCATGTTTTGTGCCTTTCCATTTTATTATGATTCAGAACATCATTCTCAGTATCATTTGCTTTATGCTATATCATTCTTCTAAGTTAACTCAACCTTCAACACTCTTATATTCTGCTTTGTTGTATAAGGGTATACCTACACTTGCAAGTGTTCTAGCACAGAGTGAAGCAGTCCAAGCTTCTCAACATGCACAGACTGCAGCTGAAGTTTCTCAACCCACACTACTTGCACCTGAAGTTAGTGGGCGCAATGCCACTCCTTTGAATCTCTTTCCACAAAATGTTTAGTTCCTTTTCAATTTCATTTCAATTGTTTGTTACAATAGAATTTGCTAATTCTTATTATTCTTAATACTGATGCACTGTACAATCATATAATGTTATTTTCCTAGTTACTGTTTGCATGTTTTGTGTCTTTCCATTTTATTATGATTCAGAACATGATTCTCAGTATCATTTGCTTTATGCTATATCATTCTTCTAAGTTAACTCACCCTTCAACACTCTTATATTCTGCTTTGTTGTATAAGGGTATACCTACACTTGCAAGTGCTCTAGCACAGAGTGAAGCAGTCCAAGCTTCTCAACCCACACCCCCTGCACCCAAAGTTAGTGGGCCTAATGCCACTCCCTTGAATCTCTTTCCACAAAATGTTTAGTTCCTTTTCAATTTCATTTCAATTGTTTGTTACAATAGAATTTGCTAATTCTTATTATTCTTAATACTGATGCACTGTACAATCATATAATGTTATTTTCCTAGTTACTGTTTGCATGTTTTGTGTCTTTCCATTTTATTATGATTAAGAACTTGATTCTCAGTATTATGTGTTTTATGCTATGTCATTATCCTAAGTTATCTCAACCATCAACACTATTATATTCCGCTTTGTTGTATAAGGGTATACCTACACATCAAAGAGTTCTAGCACAGATTGCAGCAGTCCAAGCTTCTCAACTCGCACAAGCTGCAGCTGGAGCTTCTCAACCTACAACCCCTGCACACAAAGTTAGTGGGCCTAATGCTACTCTTTTGAATCTCTTTCCACAAAATGTTTAGTTCCTTTTCAATTTCATTTCAATTGTTTGTTACAATAGAACTTGCTAATTCTCATTTTTCTTAATACTAATGCATTGTCCAATCATACAATGCTATTTTCTTAGTTATTGGTTGCATGTTTTGTGCCTTTCCATTTTATTATGATTCAGAACATTATTCCCAGTATCATTTGCTTTATGCTATATCATTCTTCTAAGTTAACTCAACCTTCAACACTCTTATATTCTGCTTTGTTGTATAAGGGTATACCTACACTTGCAAGTGTTCTAGCACAGAGTGAAGCAGTCCAAGCTTCTCAACATGCACAGACTGCAGCTGAAGTTTCTCAACCCACACCCCTTGCACCTGAAGTTAGTGGGCGCAATGCCACTCCTTTGAATCTCTTTCCACAAAATGTTTAGTTCCTTTTCAATTTCATTTCAATTGTTTGTTACAATAGAACTTGCTAATTCTTATTTTTCTTAATACTAATTCACTGTTCAATCATACAATGCTATTTTCTTAGTTATTGGTTGCATGTTTTGTGCCTTTCCATTTTATTATGATTCAGAACATGATTCTCAGTATCATTTGCTTTATGCTATATCATTCTTCTAAGTTAACTCACCCTTCAACACTCTTATATTCTGCTTTGTTGTATAAGGGTATACCTACACTTGCAAGTGCTCTAGCACAGAGTGAAGCAGTCCAAGCTTCTCAACATGCACAGACTGCAGCTGAAGCTTCTCAACCCACACCCCCTGCACCCAAAGTTAGTGGGCCTAATGCCACTCCTTTGAATCTCTTTCCATAGAATGTTCGGTCCCCTACCAATTTCATTGCAATTGTTTGTTACAAGTAGAACTTGTTAATTCTTATTATTCTTAATACTGATGCACTGTACAATTATATAATGTTATTTTCCTAGTTACTGTTTGCATGTTTTGTGTCTTTCCATTTTATTATGATTAAGAACTTGATTCTCAGTATTATGTGTTTTATGCTATGTCATTATCCTAAGTTATCTCAACCATCAACACTATTATATTCGGCTTTGTTGTATAAGGGTATACCTACACATCAAAGAGTTCTAGCACAGATTGCAGCAGTCCAAGCTTCTCAACTCTCACAAGCTGGAGCTTCTCAACCTAGAACCCCTGCACACAAAGTTAGTGGGCCTAATGCTACTCTTTTGAATTTCTTTCCACAGAATGTTCAGCTCCCTTCCAATTTCATTGCAATTGTTTGTTACAAATAAAACTTGCTAATTTTTGTTATTCTTAATACTGATACACTCTACAATCATACAATGTTATGTTTGTAGTTATTGTTTGCATGTTTTGTGTCTTTCTGTTTTATTTCGATTAAGAACATAATTTTCAATATCATGTGTTTTATGCTATGCCATTCTCTTAAGTTATCTCAACCATCAACACTCTTTTATTCTGCTTTGCAGTATGAGGGTAGGCCTGCACGTGCAAAACTTCCAACACGTCTTGCAGCAGTCCAAGGTTCTCAACGCAAACAGACTGCAACCCAAGCTTCTCAACCTGCACCCAAAGTTAGTGGGCCTAATGCCACTCCACAGAATGCTCAGTTCCCTACCAATTTCATTGCAATTGTTTGTTACAAATAGAACTTGCTAATTTTTATTATTCTTAATACTGATGCACTGTACAGTCATATAATGTTATTTTCCTAGTTATTGTTTGCATGCTTTGTATCTTTCCATTATATTATGGTTCAGAACTTGATTCTCAGTATCATGTGTTTTATGCTATGTCATTATCTTAAGTTATGTCAATATCAACACTATTATATTCCGCTTTGTTGTATAAGGGTATACCTACACGTCAAAGAGTTCTAGCACAGATTACAGCAATCCAAGCTTCTCAACTTGCACAAGCTGCAGTTGAAGCTTCTCAACCTGCAAGTCTGCAACCCCTGCACACAAAGTCTACTCCTTTGAATTTCTTTCCATAGAATGTTCAGTTCTCTTCCAATTTCTTTGCAATTGTTTGTTACACTCTACTATCATACAATGTTATGTTTGTTGTTACTGTTTGCATGTTTTGTGTCTTTCCGTTTTATTATGATCCAGAACATGATTCTCAGTATCATGTGTTTTATGCTATGTCATTCTCCTAAGTTATCTCAACCATCAACACTCTTTTATTCTGCTTTGCAGTATAAGGGTACGCCTGCACGTGTAAGACTTCTAGCACATCTTGCAGCAGTGGAAGGTTCTCAACGCAATCAGATTATAGCCCAAGCTTCTCAACCCGCACCCCCTGCACCCAAAGTTAGTGGGTCCAATGCTACTGCTTTGAATCTCTTTCCATAGAATGTTTAGTTCCCTTCCAATTTCTTTACAATTATTTGTTAAAAATAAAACTTGCTAATTCTTATTAATCTTAATATTGATACCCTGTACAATCATACAATGTTATTTTTTTAGTTACTGTTTTCCATTTTAGTATGATTCAGAATTTGATTCTCAGTATCATGTGTTTTTTGTTATGCCATTCTCGTAAGTTATCTCAACCATTAACACTCCATCAACACTCTTATATCCCGCATTATTGTATAAGGATATACCTGCGCGTGCAAGAGTTTCACCAGTGGCTTGCCCACGGACAAGCAGTTCAGCAGCTGATGCTCCACTCCTACCATCTCTACTATCACAGCTTGCAGCAGGCCAAGTGTCGCAACCAACACCCCCTGCACCCAAAGTTAGTGAGCCCAATGCCACTACTTTGAATCTGTTTCAGGTATGTTTAGTTCCCTTCCGATTTCATTACAATTTTTTTGTTACAAATAAAACTTGCTCATTCTTATTATTTTTCAGGCTATTGATTACAGAGGGCTTGACCGTGTGAAAGACAATCCACAGGTAACTTGAACTCTGTTTGTTGGGATGTATGATTGTCTTCAAGTAGCATTTTATCTTCATGTTCCTGTATAGCTTCGAGCATCGCGGGCTTTGGTGCAAGCAAATCCTCGTATCCTAGAGGTTTGTACATGTTTGTAAGTCAAGGCTTACCTTGTTCAGTATGCACTGGTTACCTTATTTATACTAGTCCTTGTTGGTGCTCACAGCCAATGCTTGAGGAGTTGGGTAGACAAAATCCTGACGTTAGGCAGTGTATTCAGGATAATCAAGCTGAGTTTATGCAAGATATGCTTCAACCTCCTCAGAGACCAGTGGGGTCAGTTGGCCTTTCAGTTTTGCATAATCTATCCATTTATGTGGTAAGAAGTTGTATGGTGCTAATTATGTTGCTATTTAATCAGCAATTTATCAAACCAGTCAGCTGATGCAATTCCTCAAGAAATGACATTTACCTTAGAGGAGCGTGAAGCCATTGATCGGGTATGAATTTTTTTTAAGGATTTATCTTATGAAATTGATAAAACAAATGATGACCATCTTACTTGTCTATGTAGTTTAAAAACTGATTCACAAGCACAGGTGTGATAGGCCTTGATTATCCCTGGTTTAGAGTGTGTATTGAAGTTAGAGGAATTTCTTTATTTATTAATTGCTAGTGCTTTGATAAGTTTAAATGCTCTCTAAGTATTTTATAATCACAAGTTACATCGCCAATGTATTTTCTTTAGTCTAGTTCAATAAATTTTATTTTCCAAAAAAATCAGCATGAATAATCTTATTTCTATCAATGCTCATGCAAAATGAGCTATTGACCGTCTCACTTGATTATCACTAAATCTAAGTTGTTATCACCTTCTTGTGACACCAATGCTATCATGATGTTGTTGAAGTTGCATTGGTGTCATAACCCACTAATAAAAGATCAGCACAATGTAATTTGTCAGCTATTTCCTGATGCTGTCTCTTTTGTTTCACATTTGTCAGCTTGAAACGATGGGTTTTGACAGGAAGATGGTAGTGCAAGTCTTCATCACTTGCAACAAGGATGAGACGCTGGCGGCAAACAGTCTTCTGGGCAATCATGACTGAACTTGAACATTGCATGACAGAACTTTGGGCAGCTTTTGTTTTGTGTGGACATATTATCTGATTAGAAGATAATAGTTCCTTACAAACACTGCCATTATTCTTTTCTCCTTTACAGCCTTTGTTTTTCTATTAGAATTTAGCCTTTGGTGCTTGTTTGCTTTGATGTGGACTCTGAAAATATAATGTGACATTTGAGGACGCACTTTTAGTGCTGCAGAATATTCTCAAATGCTGCTTTGTGGGGCTTAGATTCTTAACTCCTAAAAGGATCTCTTTACAACTTCTTTTTGGAATAAATTTGCAGAAATATTTGTGCCTTTGAGATGAATTTATGTATATAATTCATGTGTACACTTTGGGATTATAGGAAAAAAATACACTGGTCAAAACATAGATGTTACTATTGACCATAAAAAAAAAATCTCTTTTGAGGTCAAAGTCTTAAGTTTGAACGAAAATACTACTAAAAAGGATCATTGGATAAAGACTTTAAGTTGACTTAGTCAAATGAATTAGGCATGATATTTAAATAATAAAAAACTACTAACTAATATATTTTTTATAAAAAGACTTCCTTTAAATATGAAAATCCATGAAGACTCCAACATGGGTTTAACCCAAAAGACAAGGCACTTGCTTCCATCAATCCCGATCAATTCTATGGAGACATCCCTCTTGAATTCCAAGCAGCCCTAAAAACTAAATATAATAGTTTTTTTTTAAAAAAAATCATAAATCATTTATAAGGATGAAAATTTGTCAATTGGAGTGATTTTTTTTTATTACTAACAAACGAGTGATTTATAGATTTTTAATTTTTTTTTATTCTATGAGTATAAAAAGGTGAAACCATTATTTTTCTGACAGAATTTACATTCTAGCTTTTGAACCTAGATCCAGGTGTACAATACAGTGGTAATTTCTATTATGATGTACTTCAAACAATTTTAATTAAAAAAAATAGAATAGAAATTTAAAACTATAACAAAAGGTCCAAAACACAGCATATGGAACACTCTCTTGCGCAAGCCAACTAAGCGCTAGTGGGGACATGGGCCCTACCAAAAAAGTCAAATCAGAAACTCCAACGAAATTATAGAAAACGAACCAAATATCCCTCTTCTGCTTTGAAACTTGAAAACCCTCTCTTTCTCTTTCTCTCTTTTCTCTCAACTGAAATATCTTTCACTGCTTTCGTTTCATAACTCATTCTCTCTCTCTCTTTCTCACTTTCTTGAAACCCATTCATTTCTCCATCGATTTCGATCCATTGATTGATTCCATGAGCGATTCCTCCGCATCGACGACATCAATCGGCGAAGAAGAGGTTTTCGATCTTGATTTCTTGCTCTCTTCTTTGGAATTCCGTTGATTGCTTCTTGTTTCGATCTTGATTCGCGAGATTATATGGCGTAGGATGGCGGCCGGGGAGGTAGCGAGACGTCCTCCGGTGAGCCGGAGCGGGCGGCGGAGTCGGGGCGGCGCTGGCGCGATGTGTTCTGGCTCTTCGTGTTTCTTGTCCATCTTCTTGCCTTCGGCTTCGCGCTGGGGCTTCTTGGGATGAATCGGTTCCAGGAGCCCGATCGGCTCAACATCGATCGGTATCGGAACATTACTGGCTGGGGTGGAGGCAATCGGACGGTGGAGTTTGGGGACCGAACTGTCGGCCGTGTGCGGGTTGACCTGACGGAGACGTTCTGGCCACTCTATGGGCTTGCCGGCGGGGTGGGGACGGCGCTGGCGTGGGCTTGGTTGGTGCTGTTGGGTTCTAGGGCAAGTCAGATGATGAAGCTTTCTGTGCATATCTTGACGACCTTTCTTGCGGTGGTGAGCGTGTTGTGCTTCTGGGGTGAGCACTTCTTTTGGGGCGTCGCGTTCGCTGTCGGAGCTGGGCTGCAGTTCTTGTATGTCATGTCCGTCATGGATCGGTATAAATACTTCTTTTTTCCTTATATTATTTCATAATTGAGATGTTTTGATCTGAAGAAATTGTTTGATAGTTTAATTTTAAATGAGATGCATGAAAATATGGCATGATCAAAAAATGCACCCACATGTGTTCTTGGGCTGGTTCTTTTTTTAGGAGTATTAAGAATAGTTTTTTTTTCAAGTCTACATGAAATATGCTCATAAACATTTCTTGATCTTGCTGATTTAGGTGTAATTTTTTTTTTTTTTTTTACCATGAATTGCCAGAAATTTGATCATTGAAAATTGTAGTTGATATAGAATTTGTTGCCTATAAAGCTGATCAGGGTTTCTTGAATCCATGCCATTGATACTCAATTTCTCCACTCAGGGGTGGTGTGGTTGGTAATAAATTGCATTATATGCCAATTTAATTCCTAGCTCTTGATTCATCATGTAGGCCATGTTCTAGATGAAGTTCAGTAGTTGCATGTGAAGGCATCCAAATTGCTGCATCATGTATCCTGTATTCAACCTACATTTGTTGGTGATCATGCATGTGAATTTTATCAAGTGGCAGTGGCATGATCTATTTTGTAGTTGTGTAAGCATGCATTATTTGCTGGTTTTATATTACTGTAAATATAAAATTGCAGATCTTTGTGTAAGCAAGACATACTTTTCCTTGGAGGAAATCATCACCATTGCAATAAGCATGTTGGCGTGAGCTATATACTAAATGAATGGCTGAGGTTCCTTGTTATGCTCTGTGCCTCCTGTTTCTGTTTTTATGGCATGGATGATTAGAAAGAGTTCTTTTGGTCCCTCCCTCCCTATTGATTTTTTCATTCAAGATATTCCAATATTTGAGCCATTTATAGACCTTCACACTGCCAATTTGATATGTGCTAATTGATTCCCTTTCCAGCCATGTATGCTTTTTGCATTTCACAACACTCCATGCATAATGAATATATTAAATCTCCTAAATTTGAATTACTAATTTCGTAATTTTGTTGGCTATGAACAAGTGAAGTGTTAGTTAACATCAGCTGATCTCTTCTTTGTGGCTTAATGTTTTCTCTGTTTGTTCTATAGATATTGAAGGCTTTATTTTTATTTTTATCTTCACTGGATGTTGTTGAAGCTAACATGTTGGTAGACATTATATTCGATGAGTTCATGGTGTACTTGATCAGCTTTTCACTGAATGTGTCTAGGATCCCCTTTACAATGCTTGTGTTGCAAAAGGCTGTGAAGATGGTATGGGAACTACCTGAGGTGATGAGAGTGGCCTATGCCTTTGTGTTTGTCATGCTTTGTTGGCTTGTGATATGGACATTTGGAGTGGCTGGCACAATATCTTTTAGCGCGGATGATGGTGCACGCTGGTGGCTTCTTGTGGTGAGCGGGCAAGTTTTTACCTCATCAGTCTGTCAACTATTGCAAACTGCTGCTATTCTTACATTTGCATGATGCCTAAAAGCCTCTTGCTGGTGTAGATTATTTCTTCAATGGAATTGCAGGTCTTTTCTGTCAGTTTATTTTGGACAGGAGCGGTGCTTTGCAACACAGTTCATGCGATAGTCTCTGGAATGGTGTTTCTTGTTCTTATCCATGGTGGTCGAGGAGCACCATCAATGCCTCCAAAGCCATTACTTAAGGCACTTCAATATGCTTTGACAACTTCTTTTGGTAGCATTTGTTATGGATCACTTTTCACAGCTGCTATCCGAACATTACGGTGGGAGGTAAAACATCATTACTTAATTGGTGAATTTTGTTAGGAGCTTATTTCTTGCTTTCAGTGTCTCACACCCCTTTTAATCAATATCAACCTGCCCCATTCTCTAACATATTGATGCACTGTAATTCAGATCCGGGGAGTGCGATCAAAAATCGGCAACAATGAATGCTTGCTGTGTTGTGTTGATTTTTTGTTTCATCTGGTGGAGACACTGGTCCGTTTTTTCAATAAATATGCATATGTGCAGGTAAACCCTTTATCTACCGTTAAATCTAGTTTTGCTGTTACTGACAAGAATTTCCTGGTGATCCTGCATATATGTTGATCGGTAGTTATTTTATGATGCAAAACCTGTAATGCACCTTGTCTTTGCCTCCTATTTAATATGATATTCACTTTTCTGATTGCTTTTATGATGAAGAATATCTACTGCTTTTTGGAAACCTTAGCATGTACAATTTGAATTTTCTAGTCTTTTATCTAATCAAAGCATTAAAGTTTTATATGTCTTGACTGGGATGATATCATGGGGCGGTTTATTTTCTTTTGGGTTCTTAATTTTGGTGCTCCATGGACCAATCCCATGCCATGACCTGGAGATTGCTGAATTGTAAGCAATAAACAAATTCTTTTTTATGTCAACATCTTTTGCCACGGGTGTAATGTCCATGACTCATTAAATATTAATTGTTGCCAATATCTATGAGGATGTGACTGATGGCCTTAGTTACATTGTTAAATAATTATGAGACTTGGGTTTATATTTAGCCTCATATCATTGAATTAGTTAGTGTTTCATTGGAAGTGTGCCTTTTTCTTTTCAGTCTATAACACTATCTAGTGAATACACCAACCTTCACCTAAATTACTTGCCCCTTTTGGATTTCACAAACAAACCGGTTAGCGTTTACTTTCGACCGCATTTGATGCTCTGTGCTTTCTTCTCTATCAGAAACTAATGTAAGCTGTGGCAAATGAATGACTTGTAGAATGTTTATGTGATATCTTTTATTTAGATAGCAGTCAATGGCAAAGGATTCAATCATTCGGCTAGAGATGCGTGGGAGTTGTTCCAGTCCACCGGAGTTGAAGCCCTTGTAGCCTATGATTGTTCGGGCGCCGTTTTACTGATGGGCAGTATTCTTGGTGGGCTTATTACCGGAACCTGCACAGCAATTTGGACTCATTTTAAGAGGGATGATAGAGTTATTATGGTTGGTACCACCGCCATGTTGATAGGAATGATCCTGGTATGAGTTTCTTCCGCCTTACTTTTTAGTTGCTTTTCAACATCAGTTATCTCTTCAGGCGTAAAGAATCTTAGTATTAGTTAGAGCCTCTGCACTTAATTAAGTTCAACTGCTTTTGTTTTAAGTTTAAATTTGATTAGCTATATCTTAAAATTTAGGGTAAATTACTTTTTTAAAGTTTTCATGAGGTTTGCCCTGTATTTTTGCGAGTGGTTAATGGTGTAATGCACATGAAACTGATTAGAGGTAAAATCATCAAATTAAATTTTCTCTTACCATTTAATTAATTTTTCTTATACTAATTCTCTGAGCAATAATATTAGTTGGAGATTATATGACGATTTCACCGTTGTTCAGTTTCCCTGCGGAGCATGTGCAAAAAGACTGATGCACATTGTGATCAATAAGAAAGTAAAGGTTTTTAGTTATCTTCAAATTTGAGAGACTAGGCTTTCGTAAAATTAGTAATTTTTGTTAGGTTCAGTCTAAACACTTCTAGATTGGTTCTTTAATGGGTGTGCTTGCTGAGTCGCATTGTAAGTGGTTGTGTTGTTAATGATAATTACTATGTCCGAGTAATTACTCACTTGAATTTGATCCAATTCTTAGGTGGGTGGTGTGAATTAAAATGTAATTACTCACGTGACGTTAACATTTTCTTTCTATAATAGACAAATGACATTGCTAATACACAAATGTTTTTGTTAATACTTTTTTTTTCACTCACATGACATTGTTCTCTTATAACATAATTGATGAAAAACAATTTATGTTTATAAAATATGTACTTTAGGGCTAACGATGTTTGTTTGAGGCATGCCGGCGAATGATGATTTCAAAATTAAAAATTTTGCAACATCTAAATTTTTATTTTTGAAATTAAAAAAATTATCTTAAAAACATTGTGTAAAATACCATGGATTTCTTACAAAGTTGCTTCTCTCCATTATCTGTGCAAAATATTTAAATTAATAAGAAAACAAGCGAACTGCTTGCGCCTTGTGTTATGCTAGGGGTGGTGGTATAGATTTTCAAAATAATCTCAGATCGTGCTCTTCTGACCCTTGTTTAAGGAGAAAAATGGTGGGCAGCATTTTGCATTAGTCGTTATCTTCTTGGGCTGTACAAATCAGAACATTTAAGTTTTATATGAACCTATACCAATTTTGTGATTTTCTTTGATTTTCAGTTTTAATGGACTCAATGATTTATGTATGTATATACCTTTCAGGTGGGCCTGGCGGTGGTGGTGATTGAAGGTGCGGTAACATCAATATACATATGCTATGCAGAGGACCCATCGCTAATCCAGAGATGGGATGATGAGTTCTACAACCAAATGGCGGAGGCTCTTCACCAGCGTTTGCAATATCGCAGTGCTAGAGCTGGAAGAGTAACAAGGTTCGATCAAATCCCAGACACACCATCCCCAGTTTGAATAAGAAAAAAACATACATGTACCCCACCGTCCCAAGTTTGGAAGAGTAACAAATCCCAGATACACCACCCCCGGTTTGAAAAAAGCATACAACACACACCCCACCGTCCCAAGTTTAGTTGTGATCTTACATCTCATTTAATTTATACAAAGGTCTTTCTTCTTTTTAAGTTAACCTTTCGAGATATAGATTATTACCTGTGTAAAAAGTCTGGGGTGTATGATTGCTAACTTGTTTGTTGGCAATGATGGGTGTTTTTGCTGCTTCTCTATTCATTTACCCATTCTGCGACTGCCAAGGTGTGCCGGCCACCACATGCAACAAACTTTGCACGCCACCGGCCACCTGCAGTGCCGTTCTTTGGTGCTGGTAGGTTGATAGGCACTTCCATCGGGTGCCCAGTTGTCACTTTTCTCCCGTACCCAAGGCGCCCATGATCTCCTCGCCCGAACTGCAAATTATCATAAGGACTAGGAGGGGCAAATGTAGCTAAAGCGTTTAATTTAGAAACACAAGGAAATACAAGACATCTAAAAATTCTTTGAACTTTATGGTGGTGGAGAATTTAATGACACCTAAGTTCTAACCACTCAGAACTTCATATTTGATTATGGTTTCAAAAACTCCAACACCAATTAATTCCATCCTTTTGGCAAATGGCAAAACAGTTAAAATGCCTAAAGCTGTGTTATGACGTTCATACCAGCTATAACATTTCTTCTGGGCTTCATGATTGCTAAAAATTTGTGAAATAAACCAAAATCTGATTCCTCTTTCAAAAGTAATAATACTACCATGTTTACACATCTTAAAAATAAAATATGTTCATAAACAGATTTGACCTAACAAGCCTTCGGAGCATGATATGGGCCTGCCATTTTTACATTGTCAATTAGCTATACGAAAACCGCCTAATCACCTAAAATGCAGAATGTGATAAAAATGTCCTCTATGAGTATAGAAAACTTACTGAAAACATTCTCCCATCTCTTGTAAGTGCTACTGAATGTGTGCCTCCACAGGACATCTGAAGTTGTCCAAAACACATTGATTTTATGATCAATTTCATACAACAAGAACTTTTCATAATGTCAAAAGAATTGCAAAACAAAAGACTCAACAGACTATAGTAAAACCAAATTATTTGAGAACAGCTATATGGAATGACCATGATATGCCTGGGAATCAGTTACTACCTGAACAATATCTTCTGCTGCTAGAAGCTGGACCTTCTGGGGAACCATTTTACTGCTTTTGTCATCTCCAAATCCAAGCCGCCCATGTTCTCCTCTTCCCCAGGCATACACCTATAAAAAGAAGAAGAAGAAGAAGAAGAAGAAGAAGAAGAAAAACAGTTATGACATATATGTGCAATTTTCACTTGTAAAATAATCATAGACACAAGCACCGTAAATGGGAAAAATGAAAGATGGGGTTGGCAACTCTGAGACACTTCTGACAAGGTTCTGTAATCGCTCATAACATTATGGCAACTTAATACAGAAAAACACAACTCTATTACATTCGTTTTTGAAGTAAAAACAAGCATAAAGCATATGAATGCAAACATGTTAAGTGTCAGACATGAAATTCATATTTTCTTTTGTATACATACACATGTTCATCCATTTGCAGAAATGCGAACATAAGTGAAATGCAAAATAGAGTAGACGGAGATCATACAATTAAGCAAATGCTATGCATACAATGAAAGCCTAAAGCAGGACCTATAGTCTACCTGAGCAAAAGAAGACTTACCTCCCCCTTTTCGGTTAGTGCTGTAGAATGCCATCCACCTGCAGCAATATCAACCTGGAATAAACATTGATCATATAACTTTGTCTAATAATAATAATAATAATAATAATAATAATCAAATAACCATAGATCATATAAGAAGTGGTAACAAAAACTAGATAACTGAGTATGGAGCGTATAATGCATTCTTGAACTAAGCTCAATGAGGTGTACGCATATGCAAAATAGTTTCAGTGAAACTCATGCTTTAGTTTGAAAGGTGGAAAAAATGACTACAGGGGTGTGTGTGTGTGTGTATCATTTATCATAATAACCAGAGTAAAAGGAACTTGATATCAAATAGAACTAGCTTATTGTGTCATTCATCATTCATAGCTAAGGATGCATGTGTTCAGAAATAAAATGATATTTTCTCTATAGCTGTGAAATGAAGGGAAGCAAATCTGTAACTCTACTTATTACATCCTGATGCTATAAATGTCACTGCCGATATTAAAGTTCAATAATAAAAAGTAAACAAAATTATACATGAACTTTAATGGAAACTAGAGTTCTATGAACTAAAGTAAGTTGCCTAAGAAACAATATCACTTTGAAGTTTCTACAGAAAACAATATCATCGCATGGATCACACATGTAATAATGTGATGGACACCGTAATACTTTGATATCTGATGTCATTCTTTTTTGAATTGACAGAATATATCTATATCAATCAAATAATTGCCTATCATATTCTCATGTTAATATTCCGTGAACAATTTTACATGTGAAATGTATCAATTTCAGATTGAATGGACAAATATTAAGATGGAACCAAAAGATTTGCATTTGGAATCAAATTACTAGCGTACTTCAAGAGCATCCACAAGATACAATAATATTGTTGACTTTGTGGTACATACCAAAGTGAGATCAGATAGCCCTTGGACAGGAATTGGTTGTGACCTTGGTTGAGTATCTCCAGTTCCCAACTGTCCATACTCATTGTTTCCCCATGCCCATAAAACTCCATCCTCCAGGAGTGCTAGATTGTGAAATGCACCAACAGCAATCAGCCTCACTTGTTCAAGGCCTTGTACTCGCACAGGAGTTGATATTTGTTTACTAAGAAACAAGTTCAAATGGAAGACCAGTAAATTATAAAATATCTATGTACCAAGTTCAGCAAAAAATAAACAAATAGAATGGAGGATATCTACATATCTCCAGGGGGCCATGGTTGGCCCCAGGTCCAGACATGCCCCTCCACTGTTAGCACGACCGAGTGGGTGCCACCTGCTGCTACCTGAAACAAATGAAAAAAGGATAATAAATAAGAATGACCAGCTTTAATCTCACATTAATTTATTTTCTTGTCAACAGACATAAGACTACAAGTTCACTTTCGTTTCATTTACAAGCAACATTTAAATTTTACATGCATGTGATACATAATATACAAGTGTTGCTTGAAAATCATACTTTACATATTCATACAATGATTTAAAAATTATTCCTAATATACTGCACTTGAAGGCTCATACAAAAGGGACATTCAACAATCATCAATTACATTGACCACATTTCTATTATGCAAACTTCATGAAGATAGAAATGCCATGTGAACTTAAACAATGAATTGTAGTTTAGATTTTTGATGTTGCTTAGTGGTATAAACAGATTTGCAAAATCTTCTCTCTTCTTTTTCTTTAAAATTAATATGAAGACTCAATCAAGAAACCAGGTCAAATGTTCAAATGATCATGATCCTGGTGATCAGAATGGTGACACTTTTAACAATGATCTCATTTCTCCTTTAAGTTGATCCTACATAGAAGGTGTGGCTTCATTCAGTTTTATAGGGAAATTTGCATCATATCCAACCGTTCCATCTCAAAACTGTTTCAGGGGAAAACCTTTTTCTTTTAAAGACAAAAAATGAGTTTGTTAACACCAAATAAATTTGCATTCAAGGAATTCTTAGATGGCATACTACCACTTTGGTGTTGAGTGGAATTCTTAGATGTCATCATACTATCACCTTGGCATTGAGCTTGAGGATTTGCTATTTGCAAGGTAGGTTGCATTTTGTTTTTTCTTTTCATTTGTTTGCCTTCCTATCACCTCATTTATTTTTCTCTTCCTCTTACAAAATAATTTCTATTAATGTTACACATCCCTATTCCCCTTGGTATTCTTTTGCATATATTAGTAATTCTAATGAAAATCCCTTGAAGTGGTGGCTTGATCTAGAGAAACAGTGAATTTAAACTCTGCATCGCAAATCAATAAATAATTTTCCAAATATGATTTACATCAAGCATACCAAAATATTAAATTACTTAAGCAGCCTGATTAAGGTATAATATAATCATAATTTGCTTCACATACCTGCCGCACAGAAAGCTTTGGAGCGCATCTTTGAGGGATTGCAATATCTCTCCTTAGAGCCTTGCTACCATCTTCCTTCTTCTCAGGTTCCTCCCCACATTGACCATACTCATTCCCGCCTGTATATACATACACACACAGCAAACACAACACATTGGAGCACTGACAAACAATAAAAAAGGCATCATGTAAAAAATATCATCTACAATTCCCTCCATACTTCGAGTGTGTACATAACACTTACCCCACGCATAGGCTCGGCCTTGATCATCTACCGCCAGGCAATGCCAACCATCAACTGCTGCCTGAAATCAAAACCACAAAGCCAAAGCAACAATAAAAGGCAAATACACTGTTTTAAAAAACAATCATCTGTCAAGCAAATCCAAGCTCAGATACAAGTGAAACTTTCACTAACTTATCATCATCCTTTTTACTTTGTTTTTGAAATTACCTGAACAATCTTGACATCAGCTAGGGCCTTGACAAGGCTAGGGACGCTCTCAGTTTTAGTCTCTGGTGGGTGGCCCAGTGTGCCCCTCTGGTTCCATCCCCATGTATACAACTATTCATCCCAAGAGCCAAGATATCATTAGAAGAATGTTCTAGTCCATCAAACTATATTATCATTAATTAGCCATACATGACCATTCTCAGAGATGGCAAGGGAGTTCCGACTCCCAGCAACTACTGCAGTGATGTTCTTGGACTCAAGGGCCTTAATGCTGCAGGCCCAGTCCTTCTCCTCCCAGTCCCCCATACCCAGCTGCCCATCCTCCCCTGATCCCCTGCAACATACCAAACCCTATACCCATCAATCATAGAAATCATTTTCAAGAAAACAAGCCAAGGTCAACAACCCTCTGAAAGTAAAAGATTAATAATTGCAAAATCTGTCAAACTGTGATCCATAAATTACATGACAACCAGTCAAAGAGAGCTATTCATCTTCAATGCAGAAACTATAAAGAAACAACAAGATGCTCAAAACATGAAAGGATTAACAAAAAGTCAAAACTCTCCAAATCTAATGATCATCATTCTAAAATCTAGATAACTTTTACAATAAAATGATATTTCACTTTGATGCAACAACAACTGTAGGGAAATAGCAAGCTTCTCATAACATGGATGGATAAACACACAAGCATCTTCCGATATAAAACACAGAATACTTTGTCATCTTAGAGAAACAAGTCATGAAAATGCTAATTCAACTGAATGTAACAATAACAGCTGAGATGATCAACAATGATGCAAGATGATTACACATGTACACCATGCAAGGAGTAGCAGACAAGCACTCCAAATGTAAAGCCCACCTTTGCCTACAATCTTACCAGAGACAAACCAAGAAAAGTTTACCACCACAATTCAGAGGCAAGTGAGGAAAAAAAAACAGTAATATACTCATAGAACACAAAAATCAATAGAAAGTCATTTTCAAGTTTAAAACACACCTTATCTGTTACTTTTTCTAGGAAAAAAGACAATAAATATATCATCTGATTTTGGCAGCAAGAACAATAACTAAGGAAAACTAGCAAGATGCTCATATCATCTGATTGTGGCAGCAAATGCAATCAATGACCGAGGAAAAACTTGATGCTCATACAACCAAAGCATTAACCAATATTTCACCCCAGTGATCCAAGCACTGAACAAAAAAATGTAAAAAAAAAAAAAATCAATAAGACAATTAGGGCTGAATCATCACTCTAGAGGTTCCTAAACTAAAAGCCGCCATTTGTTGCAACCTCTTTCTTAAAAAAGAAAACAAGAATAGGCTACATCTAATTGCAGCAGTAATAAATGAGAAATATTAGCAAGATTCTCATAAAATGAAATAATCAACACTCACACACAACACTAAGCCCACCATTCTTAGAAATATTTTCAATAAGAAAGAGACCACAAAATATATTTCACCTCAACGAACCAATATCAACTGAAAATCAAATCATCAAGTAGATCATACAATGCAAGAATTAACACACAAGCAACTCCAAACTAAAATTCCAGCACTTACCATTCTAGTGATCCTTTGAGAAAAACACACACAAAAAAATATATTTTACTTCACCTGGTTTTGAAAACAACAGGAAAAAAAAGGCACAACAAGATTCTAAGAAAATCACGAATAAAGTCACAAGAACCTCCAAATCAAAACCCTAATATTATACGAGACCTTTACATCAAAACCCATTCAAGAAACAAACAAACTAACTTATGCATGAACAAATGCACTGCCAACTCCAAAATAAAACCTTAAGGGACATTTTGCATTCTTCTCTGAGTGCCTTCAAAAGTGCTTAGGTAGCTCTCACAGCAAGATGGGCAGCTCAGCTTACTTTCCTAACCTAACGTGTCAACAAGATTCTTAAAAAAACTCAAGAATCAAGCAACAAGATTCTCCAAATCAAAACCCCAATATTACATAAGACCTTCTATAAAATCAAAACCAATTCAAGAAACAAGAAAATCAATTCCATGCAATAAGTAACACGCAGGCAACTTCCATAGATAAAAAAAAAAGAAAAAAAAACCACCATTGTACTGATCCTTTACAGAAAACCCAAATCAAGAAAACTCTATTTCACTTCAACTGATTGCAACAATAACAAAGACTGGAAAAAAGCACAATAATCAAACCACAAGAACCTCCAAATCAGAACCCCAAGATTCTACGAGACCCTCGCATCAAAACCCACTCAAGAAACAAACAACCCACACTAATGCAAGAACTAACACAGGCAACTTCAAAATAAAACCCTACCATTCAAGTGATCCTTCAGAGAAAAAACAAATTAAGAAAACGAAAACTCTATTTCACTTCACCTGCTTTCAAAAACAACAACGAAGGGGAAAAAACACACGAATCAAACCACATGAACTTGCAAATCAGAACCCCCATATTATATGAGACCTTCGCATCAAACCCATTCAAGAAACAACAAAACCATTTCAACACAAGAATTAACGCACAAGCAACTCCAAAACAAAACCCATCATTAGTGATCCTTTAAACAAAGATAAAATAAAAATAAAAATAAAAATATATCAAACTCTATTTCACTTCACCTGATTGCGAAAACCATAACAACTGGAAAACAAAACAAAACAACATTCTACAAAGAACACAAGAATCAAACAACAAGAACCTCAACCTTCACATCAAAAACCATTCAAGGAACAAGCAACCCGCCTCAATGCAAGAATTAACATATAGGAAACTCCAAAATAAAACCCTAGCATACTAGCGATCCTTCGGAGAGAGAAAAAAAAAAACAAATCAAGAAAACTCTGTATCACTTCACCTGATTGCAAAATCAATGAACAAATGGAGGAAAAAAAACAAGATTCTAAAACAAACACAATAATTAAACCAAAAAAAATCAAAATCAAAACCCCACCATTCTCTGAGACCTTAGCATCAAAACCCAATCAACAACAAGCTATCCACTTCAGTGCAAGAACAACCGAGAAAAATCAACAAGATACTCATACCATGCGAGGACTACGGCATCGCTGGTCGCCATGGAAGCGTGTCTCCTTGGGGTTTCGATCGGGAAAGCGAAGCAGAGAAGAAGAGAAAGCAGAGAAGCAGGAGAGAAAGGATGAGTGAAGAAAAGCTTTGGAGCTATTTATAGCATGAGAAGATGATGGGGTTTTTCATCAGGAATTCCGGATGAAGTTTGATGGATTGTGGACCGTTGGATTTCCTATTGACGGTTGTGATTCGCTGCAAGTGGACCCGAGTCCACTGAGGTATGGCAGTGGATGCGGAATTGGATTCTCAATGAATTAATCAGGGGTTATATTTTATTACAACATTTGGACTTCAAAATGGTTTTTAAATAATAATAATAATAACAAATATATACCATTGGTTAGTGATATTTTTATTTTACAAAAAGCCACAACCATACTGTGCAAACTAGCCGAAAATTGAATATTTGTAAAACGAATCCAATGATATCAGGTGTGAGATATAAATATATCCTTATAATAAGAAACTTGTTGTCATTTGAGTGAAATTTGAATTTGTGATTTTTAAATGTCTTAAAAAAATATTTTTTACAGTGAAATTAATACCACTGTAGTGTATTTTTGATATTTTTAAGATGATCTACAGGAAAATTTATGTTTTGAATGAATAATAAAGTAATAATATTTAATTAAAAATCAATACATTATAAATATAAAATAAAAACTTGTACGCAAATTAATTTCAGGGAGAAAAATACTTCACTGATCTTTTATTGTAATTAAAAAAAAATAGTGATGCTCTTTAATCTCATTATTATATCATCTTTAATGCATTATTATCTTTGTCCAACGCTTCTGTTTTTGTAGGCAGTAAATTATAAGATTGCAGCAAAATCATATTCTTATTGTATTACAAAAAATTATGTATAGATGATATTAATTACTCAGTTTCTAACTAAGCTTCACCGCTACTTTTCCAATAGACACAATTACTTCTCAAGGCCCAAAACCTCATCAGGCAAGATCTCGGTGATCAAATCTGACGTAGACCAAGCCCCTGCCAAAATGCAACATTGACGCAGCGTATGATCCTCAGCACTAGCATTTTACCTTTGATGCTCTATTTAGAGGCGAAGATAGAACATTCTTACATGGTATTCATAGACCCTTATTGTTTTCTCTGGACCTTACTACCATTGAAGCATTGGCTTTTTGTGAAGATTTTTGTTGGTTGCGGAGTTGGAATTGATCAAGTGGACATCAAAATTAACTCACAAATTGTTGCCGAATAAGTGAAAAACAAATGCTTACACAGGATCTATGATAACATTAATTATTGGTGATTGTTTGGAGTTAATGTCTCTTTTAGTGATGTTAAGGTAAATATTATCATATAATCAACTCAGTGGCGGAACCAGAATGTATTGGTAGGGGGGGCTAACAGCGAAAGTAAAAAAAAAAAATAATTACATGTAATATAAAATAATACGATAATATAACTTTTAGTGAAAACAACCACAATCAAATACACATATCGGTAATAATATAAAATAAGTACTCTACATTATTTAAAATGAAAATATCGGCAATTTGCGGCATGAAAAATTTATAAATATACTAAATAAACCAAATTATATATATAAATGTCCTAAATTTATTATTAGTTATAAATAAATGTTTCTATATTTTGATAATAATTAAACAAACAAGTAAAAATAATAATTAATCAAAATTTTAATAATTTAAAATAAATAAGTATCTATATATTTATTATAAAAAATAAATATTATCTTAGATTTTTATTTAAAATCGTTAACTCTCGTCTTTACAATCCTGTCCTTAATTTCCTTAATCATTGAAGTTTAGTTTAGTTAGAATTTAAAGATGTTCACATATTATAAATTACTAGTATAGATTTATTAATTATAAATAAACATTCACATATTAGTGGGAATAATAATTTTTCAAAATTTAAAGAGTTAGATTTCCCAAATTCCACTCTTGATAGTCTTTATTTCTTTTTGGGTAATTGTGTGTAAGTGTCTTTTTGTATTATATTTATATATGTGTCACTATCTCCACATGTTAATAATAAGCATTTGAAACAATTAATCAGGGCGAAAATAATGATTTATTAGTTAATAAATATAATCAGAAATAAAATAAAAAAAATGATTAACATGTTTAAGTCATTAAGTGTGATTATAATTTTCAAATTTACAAGAGAATGATACTTGCAGCTTGTTTCATGTAGCCACGTGAACATGTCAGACAATGCATTGAGGGAGCGAGTTTCAATGTGCATTAATGCTTTTTCTTTGTCGTGAAAACCCTAAATTAAACCACAAATCAAAGACTTAACCATTACTTGTATTTTATTAACTTGATCATTGGGATCATTGGGAGGGGGCTGAGGCTTCACCATCAACAATTCTTTTTATCTTTTCCGGTCGAACTCTGGTAGAGAAGAGGTCTCACCGGCGTCAAGGGGGGGGCTGAAGCCCCCGCTCGCCCCCCCTTGGTTCCGCCACTGAATCAACTAACTTAGCCGCTCATACTTTGGCTAAGAAGGTTGATATGGTCGTTAATCGATTAGAGTAGATCTTCACTCCTCAGATTTTTTTTGTTTCACGTTTTACATATTGATTTGAATCAACGCAATGTTCCTCCTATTTAAAAAAAAAAATCATTAAAAATGTTAATATATATATTATTTTGGGTCAGTATTACTTATTTTGTAAGCAGCCGCAACTAAAGGTGAGATCGCTAAAGCCATAGCTTGGGACCTCATATGTCTCATCAAAATTTTAAAAGCCATAAATTTTTTTATAACTTTATTATTATAAATATAATAATAATTTATTATAATAAATTAAGGTGTTAATTAAACAGGATTTGATTCCAATGGTAGAGGTTTGTCTCGACGTAAGAAAAATCAGGTTTTCTTACAGGTTCTCAATATCTTATTTTTAAAAAAAGCTCAACATACTAAAATTAATAATAAAAATAAATAAATACTGACAGTGAAAGAGTACAGATTCTATTGAGAGAAAACAGACGATGAATACTTTTTATTTAAAAACAATTAAAAATATATATAAATGTTGAGTTAATATTTTTACATGTTTATGTGAGATTTAGTGTCATTTAAAAAAAATTATTATGAGATTTAGTGTGATGTTGGGGCACTTGTGGCGAAAGCGGTGATCTGGAATATTTGGCTCACTAGAAATAATTATGTTTTTAATGCCAATGTGTTGCATATGCATAGCATTATTATGAGTATTTATCGGATGATTTTTTCATGGCTTTCCTCAGTTGCTGATGGAGCCCGTGGGAATTTGGACGAGGCACTCTCTACGGTCAAGCGAAGGATAGAGTTCTTAGGTCGAGCTCGCGCTTCCCCAACTGCTAAGGTGGATCTTGGACAGCTTGAGAGTTAGGCACTAGGGTGTCTGATGTGCGGACTTGAGGTAGTCCTGTGGTGCTTCTTTCAGGTGTCTTTTGTTGTTCTAGCTTTGGTCTTGTTTGTCTACCACACCTAGTGGTTGTATTTTACTGTTATCTTAATTGAAATGATTTACCTTATAAAAAAATAATAAAAAAATTATTAAAAAAAACAAACAAACAAAGGATCAGCAGCAGCACCACCAGCATCGCCATCCACGTATCCATCTGTCATTCAACATCTGTTTGCCTCTCAATCCTCCCACGTATACCACTTCCATGCATATATTTATTTATAATAATTATCTCTTTTTTTCTTTTCCACTAGACTTCATCACTCATCTTTATCCTCTCTGAAGGAGGATTAGGATTAGATAGACATTTGATCACACTCACACACAAACAAGTGAAAACAGATAACCATAAGAATGAGGGAAAATGGAAGCAGAGCTTTCATGGGACCTCTTCTCTTTGTCAACCTGGTTATGTATATTCTTGTTCTTGGCCTAGCAGGATGGTCTATTGACAAGTATATTGACAGAGAGACTCACCATCGTATGTTAATTTTCAGCTCACTTTCTCATTCTGTTTCTGTTCTTGTGGTACTTTCAACATGAACTAATGGGTGTTTTTGTTTGTTAATAATGTAGATCTTGGTGGAAATACTTCAACTGGTTTTCTGCTAATCTTTGCTCTCATGGCTGGTGCTGTGGGTGCATGCTCAGTGCTTACTGGAATGCTTCACTTGAGGGCCTGGAGAAGTGATAGTTTGGCTGGGGCTCTTTCCTCTGCTTTGGTTTCTTGGGCTTTAACAGCTTTGTCCTGTGGGTAATCACAATTCACTTTTACTTGATGTGGAAATCCATGTCCAAATTTTAAATTTTCAATTCTCTATAGTGGAACACATTCAAAATTGAATTACTGAATTCTGTGTGTTTTTACTGCTGTGCAGGCTTGTATGCAAGCAAATCATACTGGGAAACAGAGGCAGGCGCTTGGTAACAATGAATTCATTCATAATTTAAAATTCACTTGAAGTTGTTGCATAAGTAATATGTGTTTATACTTTTATATATTGCAGAGAACTTTGGAGGCATTTATCATAATATTGACATTAACTCAATTGATGTACTTAATGTTGCTTTATGCTGGGGTGATGAGTACTAAGAGAAGCTCTGAATTCAGGAATTACAACACTGAGTATGGAGTGATAATGACACAAAGGGATCCCATGGATACTGGAACACCTGCTGCTACTATTTCTGGAGTTTGAATTAGTGTTTTTGCTTTCCATTTCTCACTTTGCAGAGCTTGTTTTTTACTTTCTGTTGTTGTTAATGTTTTCTTTTTTGTTAGTGTTTGAGGGTTCAGTAATTTTGGCATGGGATAGAGGTTGTATGAAGAATCAATGAGTGAGGACTCAGGAGAATATTGTTTTCTGTTTTTGTTCTTTAAGGAAAACAGAAATGGAGTGATTAATTATGACCCAAGAGGCTTGCAAGGATGCTCAAATATTTGTTGCTGCTACTACTGAAGTTTTAATCAGTGTCTTCATTTTCTTTATTCTCACTTTCTTTTTTTCTTTCTTTGTTCTCTTGACTTTCTTTTCCGGTGGTGTTTGTGGACTACTAGTCGTTTTGGTATGAGTTTGGATTTACACTCTGAATTAATGTTAAATTTCATGTGAACTTGGGAATAGAATGTTTTCTCTTTCTATTCCAATGGATCTGAAGATCATAGATTGATCATTACCAGAGTTGGCATTTCTTTTCGTGTATTTTACCCCATTATGATTTTTTTATGATTTTTTTTAATTTATACTAGGATAAATGTAGTAAAGTTAGCAACAAGGCATAGTCTAGTGGTTTTCTATCTTATTTGTGTTTACGTTTGTGTTTAGAATTATGTATTTAGAAGATCTCGAGTTTGTGTTTAGAAGGTCTTGAATTTGAAGTTCAAGTTTGTGTTCAAGTTTGTGTTTAGAAGGTCTTCAATTCGAAGTTTTATTTTGCTTGTATTGTATTTGTGAGGTTGAGAGGTTTTAATTATTTTGCTTGTATTACGAAGAGGCCACAAAGAGGTCTCGAATTTAAAAACCTTGAAAAAATGGTAATAAAAAAATAAAAAAAATATTTATCACTTTTTTATTAAAAAAAATATAGTTAAGTTAGATATGCACATGGTAGGGGATTTATCATCCAATTTTTTTGTGTTAATTTTTTTTAAAGGTGGATGAAATAAATCTGTTATCACTATATTGTAATTTAAATTTGGGTAGTGAAAATTTTTACCAGTATCTTATGCACACTATGAATCCATTATCACCGTATTGCAATCTCGGGGTAATATTTTACCCTCACGTTAAAATATTTTTAAAATACTAAATCTTGGGTAAATTAAATAAGTAAAAATGACATTAACCTTCGCATAGTAACTATGTTATATTTAGTATTTGTAAGGGTACATATGCAAAAAAAACCCCTTGTCTATGTTTAAATCTCATTGAACTGGAAATAACAAGTACGAAGAGAGCTTCCTCTCACGACTTCGCCGCCACCCCTGTCCCGCCCTTCTTCTCCTTGAACCGCTCGTCGCCGCATCTCGGATCGCCCTCTGCCGGAGAAGTTCCGGTAGGTCATCTCTCCCTTTCACTGTCCTGATCTTTACACTCGGTGTCCATGAATCTCCAATCCGATTGAGGGATCTCGGCGTCGGGGCGAGAACCATGTTGCTTTTCTTGCTCATTATGTGCTTATCTTCTCTTGTTTAGGTGGAGAGCAAAGATGGTCAAACCGAGTTCGGCTGCTGAGGTTATTTATGATCCTTCTTTGTCCCATGCTCGTCAATCCCGTTCTAGGGCTTCTGCCGGTGAATTCCAGAACTTTATGGTGATATTAAAAACCCTTTTTTTTTTTTTTTTAAATGTTAGGATTGCAGTTGTGATTGCTCAATCTTGTTTAAATTGATAAGTTATGTGAAAATTTAGATGCTTTTGTGTTGTAATATTTAATGAGTACTTCTGCATTGTATAATCCAAGAATTTATGTGAAAATTACATAGTTCAATGATAACAAGATTTGAAAAAAAAAAAAAAAGGAGTTTTTAGTAGGGTTAAGTAGTATGAGATGGATTTTCATTGGTTTAAACACACATCTAACATTAGACAATCTTGGAGTGTAGGAAGAAGAAAGCATTGGAAAGAAGGTGAAAAATTTGATGTTGTAAAATAGTCTTTTATGCCTTTATAACTATTGTCACTGGAGAACTTTGTGATGATTGCTTGCTTTTCTTATGTGAGTGGTACTATTTACTTGAGCTTAGGGCTGCATGATGTGCTTTCTCTGACTGAACATATTATCTTCTGGTCATGTTTATCTTCTTGAAATTGATACTTGGTTTATCATATTAAGGCCTTGGTTTTGTTATCCTGATTGCTCAAGTCTATATAAATCAACTATGTTTGAACAATATTTTCACAGACCCCAATGTAACATGCTAGACAAATTATATGATGTGTGTTTTTTTTTCCTAACTGAACATCATAAATTGATCGATAGGTTTGTCTTGATTATCATATTGTTTAAGCATTGGTTAACATCAGTATGCATTTGGTCTCCTTTGCTTTATCATGAGCCTTTATCAGTTTCTTGTTCTACATTTAACTACTTAACTATAATTATGTGTTGGGTTGGTTGCTCGAGATCCTTTCAGCTTTCTTGTGAAGCATTTTTTCTTTTATCTGTTGTCTGATAGTAAATTTTCTATGCAGTCGGGAAGTATTGGAGACATGTACCAGAAGCCAAGTAGAAAGCCCATAAATCAAGAACTTGATGTTGAGAATGATGAACTTGACATAAGAAAATTAATGAAGGATGTTGAGTACATAGGTAAGCATTTATAATGTTTTGCTTCAAAATCCATAGAAGTTAAGACAACCTCTATTTTCCTGCATATGTTTCATACTCTACAATTACCATCAGGTCTCCGTGGTGTGATCATCATGCTGAATCCTATTTTAATTTCTTTTATTTATGATTATGATTCATAAGTGAAGAGGAAAAGGAATATAACCTCCAATTATTCGGCAAAAACTTATTTCCAATTTTGAACATAAGATGTCTTTCATTTAACAGCTTTGGACCTGATCAAGTTAGTTAAAAGCAAGATAAAGTTTTAGTATGCATTGACAAAGACAGTGATACGCAAGAAGTGTGGTGAATTTTATGCTTGTAGGGAACTCTTCTAGCATTTCAAGTTCTGTAGTTTATGGTCTTCTTTTCTTTCTTTTTTTCTCCTAGGCTCCTCAAGTATGAGCTGGAAGGAGCGGAAGAAGCTGCAAAATGAGAAAGTGGTTGCTTTAGGAGGAAAGGTGCGAGATCACTAAAATCTTAAAATCTTTGTTATGGATATCTAAGTTTGTAAATTCCCAAGATCATCTCTTTACCACACTCGTTGATCTTAACAGCCCACCAAGAAACATCGTACACCATTAAGTGTTGCAAAACCTGCTATGAAGAACCAAAAGAAAAGAGAACAAAGGGAAATGGAAGAGGTAATGATCTCAACTCCCAGTCTCTTTAACATCTGTTTAGTTGCTACATTTTTTAAAACAATGGCATGACAATGGGCTATTATTATTTCAGAATTTGCTGCTCGGTCGGTTTATCAAACGTCCCAAGAACAATACGACACAGAAGCGAAGACCAGAGGACAGAGTGCTAAAGTCAAGTATTGGTAATTTCTCCAGGGGAGTGTTGGATGTGAAGGATATGCTAAAACCCACACCATCCAAAGGCCTTCACGGTGAATCTAGGTCAAGCAGAGAAGGAAAAAAGAAAGGCAAGAGGAAAGGAAAAGGGAAGGGGAAAAAGGGTAAAAGAAAGGGACGCTAAGGTGGTGCCTGTGTCATTTGGTTGCCTGGATGTAGTTTCAAGATTTTTGTAGGTTAAGAAATGCATCATGCTTTCGGCAGAAAGACATGTTTTTCACAGGAAACGCAGCACATTTATAAGCATTTGCTATTGATTATTACTTTTGTCTTGATTTTTTCTTGCTCATGGATTGAAGAAGTTGAAAGATTTTCATTAGAAAAAAACTAGTAGAGAAATCGCTTGCCCTTTTTCGCAGCCCACTAAGGAATTTGCTGTATTAATTTATAATAGTTAAAGAAAAAAAGGTCATGTTAGATACAATATAACACTTTTGACCTGAAAATTTGTAAGTTGTCCTTCTTTCCTCAATTAATATTAATAATCACGTAAACCCAAAATTGGGCAGTCAAGAAGCCTGGTGGCCGTTTTAGTATGAAATGCCTCGTTGAACAAATAAATAATGATACAAACCAAAATTTTGAGAAACTTGTAGGATCAGAAACATCAAAACAGCACAATGGCACAACAGTCCGCCACCACAACTTGTACGTACTACATAAAACATACTATCACAGCGCAATCAGAAGAAATCTCGAGTAGACTATGAGGATTCGATGTCAGAAAGATCCAACCCTTCTCGATAGACTTCAAAATCATCAGGGCTCCACCGGCAAACAAGATGGAGGCGGAAGGTAGCCATTTTTATGCCAAGCAAACGCTGAAAAACAGTGAGGGTAAATGATAAAATTAACAATAATGTCCAGCAGAAAACTCTGCAAATTTCCATAGGTTTAACTATAGGAAAGAAACTCTTCCCCATTGGCAGCATTATCTTGAAATTATGAGCACTTTTGTTGAGAAAAATGAAGATAAATACATTCAGCAAAGTGTCTAACTGCCTGGAGAGTTTATGTAGTAAAAGCCTAACATGATATAGTTAACTATACAAAGGTCCAACTGTGACAGAAAGACATACCAATGTGCGGGCTGATTCAGGAGATAAATGCTTCCCTTCTTCACACACAACAAAATCAGAAACCAGTTCTATCACTCCTGCAATTAAGAGAATGCAAATTCATAAGATAACCAAACAAATGAACCAGTCATTTACAAGTTTAGGGCTAAATTTCATGATTTTGCGTTATAAGAGTTAATTAATGGTAAAACTACCACCTTTATTCAAGCGAACAGGCAAGCCCTGTTTCCGAAGGAAGGGCTCCATTTCATGCGTGAACTGCTCCAATGGGCCTTCTTTTAGTTCTACCTGAAACAAACAAGAATTGGTTTACGCATCTACTTGACAATAAGCTCAGTGTCTTTATTTAGATGATAACGATATTATCCTCCATAAAAATTTACATTTACTTTTTATCTTGTTGTACAAATGGTGAATATGACGAGGAGTTCTAATTCCAATCCTTTCATAGCCATGAGCTTACAAGTACCCTATCCAAATATAGCCTTCTCTCTTTCGTCCTCAATGGCAAAGGCGCATGGATGAAACAGAAACCATGAAGTTTTATGTCCAATGGTTGGATGCAACAATATTCCTGTTGTGGAAACTTTTTATATTCATAGAATTTTTCCATAACATGCAATAAAGTACACTGAATTCCAAATGTCAGTCAGCCAATTATCTTTAAAATATGAAGGGAGCTAACCTATCAATATAATGCTTATATTGCATGGACTCATCTATTCTAGCACGCCTACTGAAAACTATTAGAATTAGGTTGTAATTTAGGTTGCACTCAGTATGCACAAGATTTCTAAAAGCCCATCATACCTCACAAGTCATAGCACTCATAATGGTAAATGGCTTGAAAATTAAACTTCAATACCAAAAGCGATAAAATAAAATAGTTAGCTAAGGACACCCCTGATAACAATAAAACAGATATAATTGTTAAATAGTATATGCCAAAAAATCAAATAAGAATCAACAAACCATCGCGTACCGTTTCAGTAGCAAGAGCTCCAGTCCTTGCAAAGTCATGTTCCTCATAACCTTCAAATAACCTGTCAAGCCAGAAAGATAAATGTTAAACTTCTCCGCATCTTGAAGTAGCAATTATTTTATGAAACAGATTTATCTGAACTGTCAAGCTGGATAATATCACATTTTCCCACGGGTCAACATGAAGATGATTTGATGTTATCAAAATGCTTGAGTAAAAGCATCACACACAAAGTATCCAAGAGAATGAGAAAAAGTTCATCAACGCTTCAAGTAAACGCCTGCGGAAAGTAGTTATTTGAACCAAAAAAAATTGTCTTGTCGACGTATAACACATCTAAGAACACAAACTCAACAGGAAGAACAAATCAACAAGCAAAAAGATGCCACGCTCAATAATAGTAAGAAACTCGATATTACAGCGAGATGAAAACTATCACCTTTGAACCTCATCTCTGCCCAAGTTTGTAAAGAACAGTCCAGAATCACCTTGAAGGAACTAATACAAATCCAACAACATTGTAAGCTCTCATGATTAAAGCTAAATTACTTCAAACTTATAGTGAAATTTAAACACACACGCACAACCACCTTTGAAAGTTTATGGATTCCCGGCTTTCCTTCATCAGCTGCAGACCGCCCCAAAGAAAACTGCATCACTTTGTTTGCTCCAAGAAAGAATCTTCCAACCAAAATCAAAATACAACTAAAATCATCAAATTGATCATGTAACACACAAACAAATCAAATGGGATAAACAATTCCAATTCCAAACAATAGTTTGTCAACCTCATGGCATAATTAAACAAACACACTTAAAAACATCAAAACTAAATAAAAAAAAAGAACTCATACCTACTGCTGGACTTCATCTGCTCCCTGAACTCCTTAAATCTCTGATTCCTCATGTTCTCGAAAGTGAAAACATACACTGAGCTATAATCCTCCAAAGCCTTCTTTATGGAGCTGACAATGGCTTCCTTGTGCGCCTTTCCCTTCTTCTTCGTCTTCGACAAAGTCACTGCACACCAAACCATCAAATCAAGCATGAAAACATCCATAAACATGCGAATCAAAAGAGAATTGAGGAAGAGAAGGGAATTCAACCTACCAGGTCTATCGCGCTTGGATTTCGGCATGGTGAGAGAGATCTATCGTCTTCGGCGGCGTCCAAGCTTTCCCCGTTTTCTCTTTTTCTGTCTCGCCCTTGAGACGTGTTTTAGGGCTTAGGGTTTATATCTGACCGGTCATGGGCCATGCGGCCCATGAGCTGTCCCAAGCCTAGCTGAGTTCAAAACTTAGGCCCAATTAGCATCGCACAAGTTTTGGTAAAATTTCATCCGGCCCTGAATAAATAAATAAATAACTCACACGCATATCTATATAACTCACACTCATAAACCCCGCTGGGCGCATCCCCCGTCCATGGCTGCCGAGGCCAAGGAAGCCCTCGTAGAGCTCTTCTCGGAGGTTGAAAGCCTCCACCACTCACATTCTTCCGCTCCTTTCTCTAACTCCTCCCTCCATTCCCTCATCTTTGGCGATGTCGGCGACCGCTTTTGGGACCTTCTCACAACTCGCAATCTTCCTCTGCCTGCAATACTCCGGGCAACATATAAACTAGCATATGACAGAGCCATGGAAAATTTGAGATGATTGTCAATAGGAGAATTTGAATACATGACAAAGATTGAACCCAAACATTGGAGTAGATCACATTTCCAAAGTTAATTCAAATATGATATCTTTTTGAACAACTTATATGAAGTTTTTAACCGTCAAATATTGGAAGCTAGGGTCAAGGGGATTATAACTATAACTGAAATGATAAAGACACAATTAATGAGAAGAATACAAAAAAGGAGAGATGCAATGTACAAGGTGTTAGTGTAGTATGTGTGAATAGTTTAGTCCCACATCGGATAAAGAGAATAATGAACGTATGTTTATATAATATAAGATAATAAATAAATAAAATAATTAGATTTGAGAAAAGTGCAAGTAGGCCCTCTAATATTTATATATATTTATTATATTAATATTATATTTATTGATTTAATCTATGAAGGGGGTTGAATTAAATTATTATTATAATTAATTTTTTATATGAAGAGATGTCTTGTCAGTTATATAAAGTTGTTCACAACTCTTCATCCTCTTTAACTACAGATATGTTCTCAAAGAAGATTATCACTTTTTCTGCAAAGTTAATCTTGGGATTTTGTTGTATCCTGAAGGAATTATTGTAAAACCTTGAGCAGGCTTGTGGGGCGATAAATTCCTAAAAGATAGTGTATCTTCTTCTTCAATCTCTGTTTTTCTAACACAAGGTCACTAGCACCCACTGCCCTAGAATATTGCAGAAACTTGAAAAATCCAAGCAATTGAGTTGGATGTATATTGGCCCTGATGGGCAATTTGTGGTTGACAAGATAGATTGCTTTTGCTCATGTAGGAGGTGGCAACTTAGTGGGATTCCTTGTAGCCATGCAGTGTCAGTATTGTATTACAACAAAGAAAAACCTGAAAACTACCTACACTCATGTTATGAAGTCAACACCTTTATGCACACATATAGGCATATCTTGAACCCAACTCATGACAAGCACTCATGGCCAAAAAGTGACCAAGGTCCCATTATTCCACCAGGGCCAATGAACAAGAGGAGGGGTAGGAAAATTGTTCTTAGGAGGAAAGAAGTGGATGGAAACCCTGGTTTTTCCAAGGGAAAAGTAAGTAACAATGGTGTGAAAATTAAATGCAGCTTGTGTGGTGCAACATGCCATAATAAGAGATACCATGGGCAGGTTGGTGAATGTCTAATTCTTTTTATTTCTTCTCTAATCAAATATATATTCCAATGAGGTTAACTAAATTTTATTTCTATCACTAGTAGAACAACACAACAAGTTCAACAAGGACATCACAAGGATTTGGACTTGTGCCCGAGGTAAACCACTTCATTGTAGGGTTTGCTTAATTATAACACAAGCTTCGTGTTATTCAATATGTAAAAATATGCAGATAATTGTAAAATATATTGTAGTTGGGTTAGATTTAAACATAGGTGGTATTGACAATGACTTGAGTGGTGCTACTCAAACATAGGTAAGAGTGGTACCTTTCTTTTATTTATTTATTTATTTGTTGTGGTAATGTATGAAATTTTTTATAGATTGCCACAATGTACATAAATGGGTCTTTATGTCTGATTTTTCTAATAAAAAATTACTCCTAAACATCATCTTCCAAAGAAACTCAATTAAGGAAGCCAGATCTAAGCAACTATGGAAAAAGTGTTGTATCCAATGAAACACAAACACCATGGAACTGTGTTTCACATGTAGGAGCTAGAAAGCTTCCTTTGTTTTAATTATTCATAGTGTTGGTCATTATTGTTGAATTTGCTACTATTTTTTTACTTATTATAAACCATGTACAAATAGTCACAATTGATGTCCAACAAATGTCTGCTGCAAATAAAGCTAAGGTGCCTGTATCACAGGTAAATGGTCTCATTCAATTTATGCATTTTCCTTAAGATGTTGCGCAAACTTCACTGAATTAATTCTCCATTTTGTAATCTACTACGATTTGGCATTTGTACAGGCAACCCATAAGGGATCAGTTTTAAGGGAAACTCATTTATGGAAGAGGGCATCAAATGTAAAGGGAGGGGTCAAATCAAGGTCCAACAACAATGAGTCAGTCCCTTTTTCAGGTGTTGATGAACAAAGGTCTCAATTACAACAAAAGGATGTCAGAGAAAGTAACAAGGCAGGATTTCCTGACAAAAGGAGGTAAGTATGGTTACAACTAGGACTTAGATCCTCTTCAGGCGTGGGAAACACTTACAAAAAGGCTCCTTGAAAGGATCAGATGTCATTATTTTTTGAATTTTTGGAAAACTGTATCTTTTGTGGATGACCAACACTAGTTAATAGATATTTACAAAAATGCAGATTTAGAAAATCTTCAATTTTAGATCTTTTGAATTTTTGTAAAGCTGCAACATTAGGAAGTCTGCATTTTTTTTTTAAGTATGGCTACATTTATTGTAAACCTCCAGTTTTTTTTGGTAAACCTACAATTGTTGTAGAGAGTTCTACTTCTTGTTTTAATTTGGAAAATTTGTAACTGTAAAGAATTATACTTATTTGCAAATTTGCAGTTTAATGAGATATGAATTTTATTAAGGTCTTTTTTTTTTTTTTTTTTTTTACACAACTGCATCTGTTATAGTCTTATAGATAAATGTGGATTTTTTCCCAAAATCTGTAGCTTATGTAAATATGCACATCTAGTGAAACATTGCAGTTGTGTAACCATACTGCAAATTTGCAAGATCAGGAATAGCAAACCTGTAGGCATGCTTGCTATTCCTGATCTTGGCGTCATCTCTACTAGGCAATCCATCAAGAGAAAGGGAGCCATGTTCTCTCCCAAATTTCAAAATAAGTGAACTCCCAATAGGATAAAAACTCAGTTGTGGAGATCATGGGTTTAAAAATAAAAAATAAAAAAAATTATAATTTAAATCAAACAATATGGATAAATAATGATATTTAAAATTTATATATATATATATATATATAATATCTAATGGTATTCTAATGGTGGGGATCTAATCAAGGCTATATCAACAATGGGATCTAATGAGGGAGTGGGGTTCACATGAAATCAAGCTGGTGCCACTTAACCAGACATGCACACTTGAATCCTCTTCAATTCTACAGCCTATTTTTTTAAAAGCGTGGCCCACATTCTAATAAACCTAATAACCATCATAATACTTGTTTTATCCAAAACAGCATTTCTAATTCATTGGCAGATGTTTCATTGGTTTCTTATTTTGATGTTGGGAAAAATCCACTAAACCAGAACCTTATTCCTGGTTTTAAGCGGCATGTTAATATTGAAATTTGGTCAATAATCCCTAAAAAAATGGTAACAAAATTTGAAAATTTAAACTCCTTGTTAGGAGGGCATTGATCATTCGGTCTAGGCCTGTCATCTTCTAGATCATAAATATTAAAATAAAAAAAATTAAAATAAATCTTTTAAAATAATTTAAAATAAAATATAACTTTTCCTACCAAATAAAAATTTAAACAAGGATTTAGTTGTTTTAAATTAGAAAGGAAAATTGAGATTGTTTCTATAAGGATAATTTTAAAATATGGTTCCATTGGTGTGAGATCTGCTCCTCCGTTTGTTCTCTGTTATTTTTCTAATATAAGTGATTTATCCATCTTTTAAAAAAAATGGAACTAATTAAAACAGATTAATAAAATTTAAATATTTGCAATCGATAATATCATAAATATTATCATTACTTTAAAGTGATATCTATTTATCTACATGCAACATATACAACTAATCGATATATATATATATAACAATCCTCTTCAATTCATTAGTGTCATATCTAAGATTGATCACCAAGAATCAAACATGAAAATGTTTCGCCTCCTCATTACACTTGGGGAGCGTCAAGCAAAGGCTGTTGCAAGGCAATGCGAAGAGCATCTTCCATTAAAAGACAATTACAGGGCACAGAAAGTCAAATTTGTATTGAAAAGCAACAAGGAAGGGGGCCTAGAGAAAGCAAAAGGCAACTTTATAATAGAAGAAGGTTCAAAGAAGTTAGGGGAAGCTAACTTAATATTTGAAGAAGGACAAGAGAAAATGGAAGCCAAGTTAATAATAGAAGCACAAGAGAAAATGGAAGCCAACTTAATATTAGAAGGCTTTGCTGATGATAAGCGAGAGGAGGTGAGAAAGGATTTTGAAAGCTTAGTTTTTAAATGGGTGGATGAAGCACAAGAACAGTTTGGACCAAAATCATGGATGGAAGGAGGATAGGCCAAGACAGCAAGATTAAACTTTAGTTTTTGGTTTTTTCTTTGTAACTTTTTTTTTTCTTCTAATTTTTTTTTAGTGATTTCTTTTAATAGGAATTTTTCATTTTTAATTTTCTTTGAAACTTTTCCATTTCTATAAAAATCATATGTAACCTTCCAACCCATGTATATACCATTATATTATTACATATTCAATACCTAAAAAAACCTAGTATATACCTCTAAAAGTCTCTGGTGGTTATAATATTAATATAATAATTTACATATATATTGCAAAAGATTTAAGTTAGTTTGATTCATTATGCCTAAATAAAAATTATCTTTACCATGGTTACTTTATATATTTAAGTAAAAATTTTATTTCTGTTATTATAGAATATTAATATTTATATAATGTATAATATATTTTCATGATTTATATCTGTAGAAGAGTATATTACAAAGTTGCAAACAAATCAAATTTTAAATGTATTTTAAATGTTATACATGTGATATATAAGCAAAAAAAAAAAAAAAAACACTTCATTATGTTAGATATATACGTATAAGTTTTTATATACGTGACTATGTACTTTCACTTGCGACTAGGGATGATTTGGTGATCGTGAGATGAGGTGCAAGCTATCATGGATATTTTTGTTATCACGGGCAAAGAATCGGGGATGATTTGTCAATCGTGATTCACATCTAGGGTTTGGGTCTGTGATTATTGTTTTGATGAGCATAAGGCGTCCTCCTCTATTCTTAGATACAATACTTAATAGTAAAGGAAGAAAGAAAAGAAGATGATGTATGTGATGATATAGAATACTGACGTGGGCCAATATTGGTTAACGGGTTGGCCAATGTGGCATAAGGCGTGTATTAATTTGACCAACTTGGATGACCTTTTTTATACAAATCATAGTTGAGTTACCTAAAAAGGAAAAAAAAAAGTTAGGCAACCTAAAAAAAATCACTAAAGAATTATATGTATATATAACCTAATAAAGCTGGTATAGTTTTGATAATTCTCCTAAATTGCTTGTGCTCCTTAATAAAATCACATACCCTCTTACCCGTATACACTGAAGAGTGCAGCACCTTCTAGAAATCTCCCACCGACTCAATGAAGCTTCATCACACTTTCAAAGAGCCACCGCCTCACAAATTTAAAAAATATATATCTAGATCATTCTAACCACCGACTTACTATCCTATAAATATGGGGTTTCTCTTGTAAATGCATCCAAGCAAAGCAAGTTTGAGTGAAGCAACTTAGGCTAGCCACTAAGTATAGAGTGAGAGTGAGTGTAAGCATCAAGAGAGAGAAGTAGTGCATAGTGAGAGAAAGTGTGAGAGAAAGTGTGAGAGTGTGAGAGTGGTTTGTAAAATAAAAGAATTATTTTGAATAATTAATAATAGAAAAGTTTCATATATTCTCTCTCCACTCAACATTTCTGGTACCAGAGCCAGGTTGTCGGGACGGTTCTGCTGGAATTACTGACCAGTGCCCGAGCATAGTATCAGGAGTTCACCAGTATTGAAGCTCGCCAGTCGGAGTAAGTGGAGTACCGGTATTCTGCTAAGGAGGCTTGCTGGACGTCAGGTAACCCAGACATAGCTATGGAGCTAGCAGGTACGACTGGTGGTTTGAAGAAGTTAAATAATCATAATTATATAAACTGGAAGGCCTGCATAGAGTCCTATCTACAAGGACAGGACCTATGGGAGGTTGTAGGTGGGTCCGAGACGACTCCACCCGATGTCGCTGTTGAAGAAGCGACGCCATCAGATGCTGCTGGTGACACTAAATCCAAGGAGAAGAAGGCTTTGGCGGTAGAGAAGTCAAAAGATGAGGCCCTGCGGAAGTGGCGCATCAAAGCAGGTAAGGCAATGTTTGTTCTTAGAACAGCTGTAGAAGATGAACTGTTAGAGTACATTAGAGATGCTGCTACTCCAAAAATTGCATGGGATACTCTTGCTACACTATTCTCCAAAAAGAATGATGCTCGCCTTCAATTACTTGAAAGTGAGCTCATGACTATCTTACAAGGAAGTATGACAATCAGTCAATACTTCACCAAGGTAAAATCACTATGCAGCGAGATTGCTCAACTTGCCCCTGAAGAAAAGATTAGTGAGCAGCGAATGAGGAGGATAATTATCAATGGCCTTAAACCTGAGTACAGTGGGTTTATGGCTGCCATTCGAGGTTGGCCGATTCAACCAACCTTGTTGGAGTTAGAAAATATGCTTGCTAATCAGGAGGCTTTAGCGAAGCAGATGGCTGGCGTCTCGCTAAAGCAGGAAGAAGAGGCGTTGTTCAGCAACCGGAGAAAAGGCCAGAAGCCCGCACCGGAGAACAAGCCCAATCAACAGAGAAGACTAAAGGAGAAGACCAACTATTCAGGGGGAGTTCGCAACAACAACCGTCCGTCCAAGGGAGGTGACAGTCGAGATGATCGCTGCTATAACTGTGGGAAGAAAGGACACTATGCACGTGACTGTTGGCATAAGAAGAAAGGCCAAGGAAATGCAGCAACCTCAAGAAGCTTTCAAGGAACCAGTCATTCAAGGTACGATAGTGAAGAAGAGTGGGATGTTGAAGCAGCATTTGCAGTAGTAACCACTAAAGTGGAGGAACAAGAAGAGAAAGAGGAGGTAGCTCTGACAGCAATAACAAAACAGAAGAAGATCAATTATGAGAATGACTGGATCATCGACTCTGGCTGCTCCAATCATATGACAGGTGACATCAAGAAATTAGAGGGCCTTGAGAAGTACAAGGGGAAGCAAGTGATTGTGACAGCTAACAATTATAAGCTGCCCATCACCCACATCGGTAAGACACTTATCTCTCCACGCTTCAATTCAGATCAAATTAAGCTGCAGGGCGTCTATCACGTTCCCGGGATGAAGAAGAACCTGTTGTCAGTCTCACAACTGACAGCACAAGGAAACTATGTGGTATTTGGGCCACAAGAAGTTAAGGTGTACCGCAATCTACAGGCATCAGGCACACCAGTTATGGAGGGACGCAAACTGGAGTCTATCTATGTGATGTCTGCAGAATCAGCCTATGTGGACAAGACCCGGAAGAACGAGACGTCTGATCTCTGGCACGCAAGACTGGGGCATGTAAGTTACCACAAGTTGAAGATGATGGTCGAGAAGTTTATGGTCAAAGGTCTGTCCAACATAGAAGTACGGACTGACACAGTATGTGCCGGGTGCCAATTTGGTAAGGCTCATCAACTTCCCTTCCAGCAATCTAAATTTAGAGCTAAGGAGCCTTTGGAGTTAGTGCACTCTGACGTATTTGGCCCAATCAAACAAGCATCTATAAGTGGTGCCAAATACATGGTAACCTTTATCGATGACTTCTCGAGGTACGTATGGGTATTTTTCATGAAAGAAAAATCTGAAGTATTCATCAAGTTCAAGGAGTTCAAGGAGAAGGTGGAGAGTGAGCTCAACAAGAAGGTACAATGTCTTCGTACAGACAATGGAAGAGAATATCTATCTCAAGAGTTTAATGCCTATCTGAAGGAACAAAAGGTCCGAAGACAACTGACTTGTCCCAACACTCCACAACAAAATGGTGTAGCTGAGAGGAAGAATCGGCATATTGCAGAAATATGCCGAAGCATGCTACATGCCAAGAACGTGCCAGGAAGATTTTGGGCCGAATGCATGAGAACGGCTGCTCACATCATCAACCGACTTCCACAGGAAAAGATGAGCTTTCTCTCTCCATTCCAAAGACTATGGAAGATCAAACCCACAGTAAGTCACTTCAAAGTCTTTGGATGTGTGTGTTATGTTTTTGTGCCAGATCATTTTCGTACCAAGTTCGACAAGAAGGCGGTACGATGTATCTTTGTCGGCTATGATGATGAGAGAAAAGGATGGAGATGCTGTGATCCGACATCTGGGCGCATCTACACATCCAGGAATGTGGTCTTTGATGAAGCTTCATCTTGGTGGCCTTCAGAAGACTCAGTTCAACCAAATGTAAAGGAGATTGAGGCAACAATAGAGGAACAACTACAAGACCAAGCTCAAGAAGTTCCAACAACAAATGAAGAAGACACAAGTCCAAGGTCATCAAAGACCAAGAGCCCATGGAAGACTGGAGTTCATGAAGAAGTGGAAGAAGACCTTCCAGAAGAAATGCCTCCACCTTTAAGGAGATCATCTAGAGTAAGGTATCCCAATCCCAAGTATGCAAATGCTGCACTAGCTATGGAAGTTGAAGAACCAACAACTTTTGAAGAAGCAATAAAGGACAACAAATGGAGGAAGGCAATGGAGGAAGAAATAACAGCTCTCAAGCAAAATCAGACGTGGGAGTTGGTACCAAGACCAAAAGAAGCAAAACCAATCTCGTGCAAGTGGGTGTATAAGGTGAAAACTCGGGCAGATGGATCAGTCGAGAGATACAAGGCTCGACTCGTGGCACGAGGGTTTTCGCAGCAATATGGCCTGGACTATGATGAAACATTTAGTCCAGTAGCAAAGCTAACAACAGTACGAGTACTACTTGCACTAGCAGCAAGTAAAGGATGGAAGCTCTGGCAGATGGATGTGAAGAATGCCTTCCTACATGGAGAGCTTGATAGAGACATCTACATGGATCAACCACAAGGGTTCGAGAGCAAGACTCATCCAGAGTATATATGCAAGCTCAAGAAGGCACTATATGGCTTGAAGCAGGCTCCAAGAGCATGGTACGGGAAAATTGCAGAATTTCTTGTACAAAGTGGCTACAAGTTGACAGCATCAGATTCGAGCCTATTCGTCAAACACACAGGAGGCAAGATGGCCATAGTTCTGGTGTATGTTGACGATCTCATCTTAACTGGAGACCTTACTGAAGAGATCCAGCAAACGAAGGACAATCTTTCAATCCGGTTTCAGATGAAGGAACTTGGAGAATTGAAGCATTTCCTAGGGCTCGAAGTCGAGAAGACAAAGGAAGGTATGTTCCTCTGTCAACAAAAATATGCAAAGAATCTATTGGAGACATACGGGATGCTAGAGTGTAAGCCACTGTCTACACCAATGGAGCCAAACATCAAGCTTTGTGCTGGAGAAGGGAAAGACTTGGAAGATCCACGGATGTATCGACAACTGGTAGGTAGTCTTATCTATCTAACTCTTACTAGACCTGACTTGGCATATGCAGTTGGAGTTGCAAGCCGCTACATGCAAAATCCCAAGAAGCCACATTTGGAAGCAGTACGGCGGATACTTCGATACTTAAAAGAAACTGTGGATTACGGAATTCTATACCGTAAAGGTGAAAAGTGTCAAGTGATTGGATATTGTGACGCTGACTACGCTGGAGACTGCGACACGAGGCGATCAACTACAGGTTACATCTTCAGCTTGGGATCAGGACCAGTGTCATGGTGCAGTAAGAGACAACCTACCGTATCCCTCTCCACGACAGAAGCTGAGTATAGAGCAGCAGCTATGGCAGCACAAGAAAGTACTTGGTTGATGCAATTGCTGAAGGATCTTCACCAACCAATTGAACAGGTAACACTTCATTGTGATAACAGGTCGGCAGTATGTTTAGCAGAGAATCCTATGTTCCATGCAAGGACCAAGCACATTGAAGTACACTACCACTTCCTTAGAGAAAAAGTGCTACAAGGTGAGATCCGCATGAAGCTAACACCTACAGAAGAGCAAGTTGCTGATATCTTCACTAAAGGCCTCAGTACAAAGAAATTTGAAGATTTACGAGCACAGTTAGGAATACTCAAGAAAGCATCAATTCAAGAGAAAGTCGGTGCTGAGGGGGAGTAATGAAGAGTGCAGCACCTTCTAGAAATCTCCCACCGACTCAATGAAGCTTCATCACACTTTCAAAGAGCCACCGCCTCACAAATTTAAAAAATATATATCTAGATCATTCTAACCACCGACTTACTATCCTATAAATATGGGGTTTCTCTTGTAAATGCATCCAAGCAAAGCAAGTTTGAGTGAAGCAACTTAGGCTAGCCACTAAGTATAGAGTGAGAGTGAGTGTAAGCATCAAGAGAGAGAAGTAGTGCATAGTGAGAGAAAGTGTGAGAGAAAGTGTGAGAGTGTGAGAGTGGTTTGTAAAATAAAAGAATTATTTTGAATAATTAATAATAGAAAAGTTTCATATATTCTCTCTCCACTCAACATACACCATTAAAATATATTATAAACTATACAAAAAGAATATTTTTTTATAATAAAAAATAGAATATTATCTCTCCTTGTAATATTAGCTTTAATTCAGATGTGAAGAATAAAACTAGTTTGAATTTTTTAAAATATATATGCAAACAATAATAATTTAATAATCATTAAAAATTTTGGAGGTATATACGCAGATTTTTTTTTTTTTTTTTGTCATTTAACTTGCAATAATACATTTTGGTTAGAGTTAGAGAGTGCATATATATAGAAGAAGTCCATATATATTTAAAATTTTAGTTAGTGATGCCTTTCCTTCAATTAATACACTATCCAGAATATAATGTAGAAGATGTTACCTGATACAAATACACAATAGAGGAGATCTTCTTTAGTGTGGAAATAAATCAACTCCAATATAATGGCAAAGATCGTGTTTCCTAATATGATACATAGATATTTAATTCCCAACATAAGAAATAAATCATCCCTAATATATATATTGTAGGAAATATTTATAAAAAACAATCACTTAGAGTTTCCATATAAAATTATGAATGATATTTTTGACACAATACAAATTGCAAATATCCAATCGATCAACTATGCTCTATTTAAAAATAAAAAATATTTTATTAAAAAAATCACTAAATGTCAAAAGTAAAGCTTCAACAAAAAAAAAAGCAGAAAAAATTAAAAAAACAATCCAACTTGATCTAATTAACTACTATATAGAGACCTTGATGTCTAATGCCTCGTCATCATCATTATTCTTCATTTTTTTTATGCAATTGTTGTTTTTTTGCTTCAATCATGCTTCCAAGATACTTTGACATTCTATTTATGTTGTCTTGTGCAAAGCTTTCTAATCTTATATTAGCTTCCATTTTCTCTCGCCCTTCTTCTATTATTATGTTGCCTTTTCCTTTCTCTTGCTCTTCTTCTAATATAAAGTTGATTTTCCGTTTCTCTTGCCCTTCTTTCAATAATATTGCATTGCATTCCATCTTACCTCGCTCTTCTCCAAACTCGCCTTTAAATACAATGGCCACACAATGCTCATTTAGTTTGTCTGGCCATTGCCTTGTAGCAAACTTTTGACGTTGTAAATACTTACAGAGGAGGTGAAGCATTTTGATGAAAGTTTTGATTCTTGGTGATCAAAGTGGATATATATATATATAGATAGATTAATAGATGGATAGATATTTACAGTTTTGATTCTCTCCATTTGTTTCTTATAAGCAATCTTATCCCCTGATCAGGTCAAGAGGATATCATATATCTTATCCCCTGATCAGGTCAAGAGGATATCATATATTTATATATATTATAAAGAATATTTTTATATAAAAACTTATACGTATATAAATGAAGTGTTTTTTTTTTGCTGATATATCCTTGAAAATTTGCCAAATTACGTATGCTCCTTAATAATATCACATGTCACGTATAGCATTTAAAATACATTTAAAATATGATTTGTTTGCAACTTTGTAATATCTCTTCTACAGATATAAATCATGAAAATATATTGTACATTATATAAATATTAATATTCTGTAATAACAGAAATAAAATTTTACTTAAATATATAAAGTACCCATGGTAAAGATAATTTTTATTTAGGCATAATGAATCAAACTAACTTGAATCTTTGCCAATATATATGTAAATTATTATATTAATATTATAACCACCAGAGACTTTTATATACTAGGTTTTTTTAGGTATTGAATATGTAATAATATAATGGTATATGCATGGGTTGGAAGGGTACATATGATCTTTATAGAAATGAAAAAGTTTCAAAGAAAATGAAAAATGAAAAATTCCTATTAAAAGAAATCACTAAAAAAAATAATAAGAAGAAGAAAAAAAAAAGTTACAAAGAAAAAACCAAAAACTAAAGTTTAATCTTGCTGTCTCGGCCTATCCTCCTTCCATCCATGATTTTGGTCCAAACTGTTCTTGTGCTTCATCCACCCATTTAAAAACTAAGTCTTCAAAATCCTTTCTCACCTCCTCTCGCTTATCATCAGCAAAGCCTTCTAATATTAAGTTGGCTTCCATTTTCTCTTGTGCTTCTATTATTAACTTGGCTTCCATTTTCTCTTGTCCTTCTTCAAATATTAAGTTAGCTTCCCCTAACTTCTTTGAACCTTCTTCTATTATAAAGTTGCCTTTTGCTTTCTCTAGGCCCCCTTCCTTGTTGCTTTTCAATACAAATTTGACTTTCTGTGCACTGTAATTGTCTTTTAATGGAAGATGCTCTTCGCATTGCCTTGCAACAGCCTTTGCTTGACGCTCCCCAAGTGTAATGAGGAGGCGAAACATTTTCATGTTTGATTCTTGGTGATCAATCTTAGATATGACACTAATGAATTGAAGAGGATTGTTATATATATATCGATTAGTTATATATGTTGTAGATAAATAGATATCACTTTAAAGTAATGATAATATTTATGATATTATCGATAGATATTATCATTATATAATGTACTGCAAATATTTAAATTTTATTAATCTGTTTTAATTAGTTATATATTTTTTAAAAGGTGGATAAATCACTTATATTAGAAAATTAACAGAGAACAAACGGAGAAGCAGATCTCACACCAATAGAACTATATTTTAAAATTATCTTTATAGAAACAATCTCAATTTTCCTTTCTAATTTAAAACAACTAAATCCTTGTTTAAATTTTTATTTGGTAGGAAAAGTTATATTTTATTTTAAATTATTTTAAAAGATTTATTTTAATTTTTTTATTTTAATATTTATGATAGTATCCTCTTTTGTCGTTCACTTCTTCTAGCACTACGATGACAGTCCTAGACCGAATGATCAATGCCCTCTAACAAGGAGTTTAAATTTTTAAATTTTGTTACTATTTTTTTAGGGATTATTGACCAAATTTCCATATTAACATGCCGCTTAAAACCAGAAATAAGGTCCTGGTTTAGTGGATTTTTCCCAACATCAAAAAAATAAGAAACCAATGAAACATCTGCCAATGAATTAGAAATGCCATTTTGGATAAAACAAGTATTATGATGGTTATTAGGTTTATTAGAATGTGGGCCACGCTTTTAAAAAAATAGGCTGTAGAATTGAAGAGGATTCAAGTGTGCATGTCTCGTTCCCTTGTTTGGTTGGGGGAGTGGGGAGGGGTGAGAGGGGGTGAGGAGAGTGTTTGGTTGGGGGGATCCCATTGTTGATATAGCCTTGATTAGATCCCCACCATTAGATATACTTTAAAAATATATATATATAAATTTTAAAAATCATTATTTATCCATATTGTTTGATTTAAATTGTAATTTTTTTTTTAAAACCCACGATCTCCACAACTGAGTTTTTATTCTATTGGGAATTCACGTATTTTGAAATTTGGGAGAGAACATGGCTCCCTTTCTCTTGATGGATTGCCTAGTAGAGATGATGACAAGATCATGAATAGCAATCATGACTGCAGGTAGGTGATCGTAGAATATCTACACCTTAAACAAGATTTTCTTTATGCTATGTTCTTCTTTTTGTATTATGAGTTCTTTGTAAATCTTTAATCATAGATATTAGGTCTTGTCAAATTATCATCATTTCTAGGAGTTAAGCATAATTTTCAGACTATGTTGATAATTCCTGATTCTGCTTGGCCTTTTGTTTTGATAATAGATCTTTTTGGATTTTGTGAACATATTGTGTTGATCCATACTTACATCCTTGCCAGTATTAGAGCTAGGAAATTTTTCTGTAAGAGGGAATTGCTTGTAGGCCGTGTAGTTTCACCTTTTGCATTTTTACCCCTACCAATCTTTAATTTTGATGCCTTATTGAATGATCTCCTAACCTCTACTAAAATTCATATTATGTCTTAAAGATCTTTTATACTGTTAGGGCAGAGGAAGTGTTGATTGATTTCATTTGATAAGTTTTCCGATATCTGCTTTTGAAATAGCTGAAATCCCTCTTTAATTTTAGAGGTGTTAGAGGCATAATTTAGAGGACTGTAAAATATGAAGATTGTAGAGTTTGATGTTATTTAAGTACCTACAAAATTTCAGATCGTATACACCTATATTTTATGAGATATGATTTTATTAGTAAACTATCCCGGTTGGGGTGTCTGTGCAGAACATCAAAATTGATGGGTATTTTTTATGGTCATAGAAATTGATTTGGGTAAGGTGAAAAATATGAAAGTTGTTTCTTTTTGAGTTATCAGTAAATTTCATTGCTTTTGGAATTGTAAGTTGAGAGATATGCATGTTGGAAAGGGATATGTCAGATTTATAATTCTGCAGAAATAGTTGGAGGTTCAAATGAACGTTATAATTTGAGTAGTTCTCTAAATAATATGAATTTCGGATATATCATTGTCTTAGGTGTCTACATTTCTCAGAATCTTGAAATTTATGATTTGGAGAAGTATAGGTAAAGTTGTGAGGGATTTAGTACTCAACAATCATTATAAAATTGTTCATATATCCTTACAGTGGAAAATTACTATTGTACCCTTGCAAGATCCATATTTGGGAGAGTATAGTGATAGCTTGATCTTTGCATTTGTACCCTTCTAAAAACTTTCTTGCAAACCCATGATTATTGTAAAATTCATTTTGTTGGTGAAACTGATAGGTTATTTCCCAATATAGGGTATTCTGAAAAACTCGATTCAGTGTGAGACCTGGAGTTTTGGCGTTATTCAGGTAAGTAACACCACATATAAATGTATAATTATATATATAATTTCTGGTTATCAATAATTTTGAATTGATTTAAATTCTTTTAAAGCTGCTTATATAATGTTAAAACGTTGTTGGGCTTTGATCCAATTTCTGTTATTATATACTTATTAAAATTTTAAATTACATTTCTTTCCCTGAAACATTAGTTCCCACATTTTGATCATGTATGTTATTTTTTAAAAACTTTTATGTTTGTAAATTGTTTTGAATATAACTGGATTATTTTTACTGTAAACAAATGGGATCATGCATATGTTTTTATGTTTGCTCGATAAATTATTCTGCAAATTCTGTTCTGCCCTAACCTGCCTGAAATTCTGAAATTCTGAAATTATGTTTTGTTTTTAGATAACAAAGTTATTTTGATACGAATACGTTTATAGTCTCCATTTAGCTAGGCAATAACCCTGTCATTGGGGGTAAACACTGACCATGTCGACATGAAACTCTGACTCTGTTAAGAAACTATAGTTTCGCACCGTTCTGTCTGTGAAGAATAACGGCCTCTGATATTCTGGCTCGGGTCACCGAGGGTAAACAAATGATTTCTGTTATTTTGTTTTGGCAATAGTGATTTGGAGACATATATTTCTGTTTGCTATTAAATTGTATTTTGTTGAATTAATTTGATTTCATGAACTATAATTTTGATAAATATTTGTAATATCTGATATGATTGATTTTTTATTCTAGATTTTTGAAAATTTCTTATAATCCCAGTTATTTTTAGTGGGTTGCTTACTGGGCTGTCAAGCTCATAATATTCTTGTTGAATTTTTTCAGATCTGGAGTGAATAGTACAACATACATCTTAGTGAGCTAGCGAGAGATAGGTTCTGAGGCCTTGCATGACTATTGTGCTATGCACTATGGGTGTGCAGCCGTTTGTCAACGCACCGGGTCCGATGAGCTGGGTTCAGGGCGTGACAAATTTAGTGGTATTAGAGATTTTAGTTTAAGTTTTGATGATATTATTGTGTCAGATAGAACTTCGCCTAAGCCAATAGTATAATGGAAACTTGAACCTAGAGAATCGAATTGCAATGGGAGTGTATCCCTATTGATTGATGAAAGTATTGTCCCCTCTTGGATTTATTCATTGTGAAAAGTATTGGCTTTAGTCTAGTTTCAATCCAACCTATAGCTTTGATTTGGATCCATGAATATCTGTCTTTGATTTGTCTTCAATTACTGACATGTTATTTTTAGCACCTTTTGAGGGAAGTTTACTATCGACCCTCTTTATTCTTAGTAAAGAAAATCGTGTGATCATATACTATTGGTAATTTATTAGCATGTGCATTAGTTACCTCCTTGCATTAATTTTCTTTGTCTTTCAAGCCAAGGAAAATCTTGTGGATTGACAATCTTAGATGTCTTGGGACTAGAAAAGGATTGGTCATCGCTATATTCCTCTAGATGCCATTTTATTTTGAATTCCTTGTTGGAAGTTACATGTCATGATTTGATTATTTGTTCTTGATAATTTGAATTGAGGAAAAATATATTCTTGCTTTGGTTAGAATTTGTGATTTGATATTTTAGGATTGCATTGTATCTGGAATTGTTTGACATGGCCATCTAATACAAAGAGAATAAATAACTTAGAAATTTGCAGATATGAGGAATTGGAGAAAAAAAAAATTGCTTAGACTTGAGCTACTGTGTGATTATATATAAAAGTATAGGAATTGTGACTTTCAGAATTTTGAGTTGAGTTGGCTGAAATGATGACCCAAATTTAGAGAAATACAATTTGGAGAAGTTTAAAACTAGAGGATTGTGGCATTTATCCTTAGCTATCCACTGCTAAATTTTGAATTTATTAGATTTGTATCCTAAGAGATATACTCTTATAAATAGCTCTACTCCGAATATTACTGTTGTGCATGACTTGAAGATTAAATGGTATTTTTCAGGCTTTTAGAGGAAGATTTGGCCAAAGTGCAAAATAGATAAATTTAAATATTGTGTTACCTACTTGTCTATAAAATATCTCTACAATTGGATGTGTATTGTGAAAGATATTCATAATCTTGTAAGACTAGCCTGGAAATTGGGTGAGATTCATATTGATGCCATAATTTGAGGAAAGCTAAGAATATTATGGAACTTGGTCACATTGTATCTTGGTGAGTCTAAAGTTATTTGAAATAGGAATCATGTGGTTTGGTAAGTACTTCTATAATATTTTATTTGAGGTATTGATGCCATAATTTGAGGAAAGCTAATAATATTATGGAACTTGGTCACATTGTATCCTGGTGAGTCTAAAGTTATTTGAAATAGGAATCATGTGTGGTTTGGTAAGTACATCTATAATATTTTATTTGAGGAAAAAAAAATCATGCAAATTTAAGATTTGTGCATACTTGATGATTGCTAATGTAATGATAATGTTATTGCATTGTTGATGTTAGTAAAAAAAAAGGAGATATTTATTGAGCTAGGAATTTTTGTCAAGGTTGCTTGTTTCCAAAATGAGCGATGTCTTACATTCCTATTTATATACAGTGATATTTTGACTTATGATTTTTGTTGGTTCTATTAGCAATTTGATCTTCAGTTAACGAGGAAAAAATTTTGAGTGTCATGATATTGCTGGACTTGAGTATGTGCATAATTTTGATGTTCTTCCTTATTTTGAGCGATGTTTGTTGGTTGTAAAAAAAAATTGGATCTATGATAATCATGTCGAGTGATTTAAGTAAGCAACATGTATTCCAATGGATGAGAAAGAAACTGATGGGATTTTAATATTTTCAAAATCTGGTTGATTTAGTCATCATATCTATCGGATGCAACAGGCATTGATGTTTCCAAATAAAGGATTTTGGTGTATTGCAATGGTGGTATTGTATTTGCGCTTTAAGTCCTATTTGAAGTTGGATGACAAGTAACAGGATAATAGATTCTCAGATTGATGATTAATAGAGGATGTCCAAGGGCATTGATTTCTAAGTTATATTTGATATAAGTTCGAGCCAAACGTAAGATTGGTTTATTGTCTATTTGTTGTATATGAAAAAAATTATTTATTAGAAAATTTTAAATATATATATATGCCATGGTTTTTAATTTAGTCATTTAATATATATATATATATATTGAAAATTTTTGGCTAGTTATGTCGTCTCCCCTTCAATACAATCATAGTATAAATGCATAAAATTTATCTATAAGCGAAGAAAAATAATCTCTAATATAGTGTAGAAGATTTCATTAAAAAATTATGTTAAAATAACAAAAAAATAATTTCAATATAAAAATTAGAGATTTTGAATCATGCAGAAGATATTAAGGAGTGAAGAACAATGGTTAAGGTTATCATCATAGACTTTTGTGTATGTACTAAAATGAATGGTTTAGATTGGTTTTCAAGAAAGTAATGTATCTGGACTGTCTCATATTGTTTGCATCTAGAACTGAAGCAAACTCGTTGTGAGAGTGATGAAAGACTCACATAATAAATTTTGTATATTTCCTAAAAATAATGTCATAGGAAAGGCACAATAAATAATGTCACATAACAATGTCTGGGGTTGTCATCTTAAATTTTGCATATATCAAAAAAATAAATTTCATAGTAAAATTTTTATGAAAGAATGTACACTTAAAGGCATAGAGAGTTTTTTTTGTTTCCAAAACCATTCAGAAAACTATCAGGTTTTAGGTACCAATGAGACTAAAATATGCTTATGAATGTCTCGTTGCCTTGCTAATCTTGTTTAGATTTAATTTAATTTTTTTATTATATATATATATATATAACTTTGGTAAGTGAATGTTCAATAAAACCTCGATTAAAAAAAAAATTCCGTCACTACTTGGGCTGGTGTAATAAATTTAATGCCAAACTTGGATAAATACATAAGATAATAATTCTTTTAAAAATGTTTAGGGCTAAACAAAAATATAAATTAATATTTTGACATCTAAAATCTAAACATTGACAACTATTTATAAAATTTACATTGAAATGTAATTGAAATTTTGCATTACACACCATCTTTTACACAATATTGAGAACTATGTTCGAGGTATGCTCACATCATGTTTTGAAAAAAAAAAAATGAATGAAATATGCATTTTAAAACAATTTTTAAAAAAACATGCGTAAAAGTTACCTAATTTGTAAATGATATATTTCTGAGTTTAATTTTTTAAATATCATTTTTGATAGTTTTTTTTTTTAAAAGAGGCTGTGATCAATCTGACGGCTACAAATTCATGTTGCTTGATGAATGAAGATACACCGTTCGATCAAAAGAATGTGCATGTAGGGCGACCGATCAGCTGAGGATTAATGCCTGCCTGCCGTTGGATTTATTTGGTTGGGATTCATCCGACCCTCAATCACACATCTCACAAAATTAATCATAAAAAAAAAATTATATAAAGATTATATATTTGTAGAGTACTAATAAATATAATAATTCTAGTTTAACAACCTGGTAAAGAAAAACAGTAATCACAGAAATAGGAAAGTTTTCATTTAATTAAAAAGACATACTAGGCTTAATAGCTTCTAAAAGCTTTAATTTAAAAGAAAAAAAGTTTTGGTGGGAGCGTCCTGACAGTCATTACCCCTCCTTCTTGGTGGAAACGTCCCCGGCCGGACTGCCCACTGTTACCTCCCCATTCTGCTTTTTCATCATCATCCCCCAGCTACATCCTGGAGTACTCGGCCTCCAGCCGCTCCACCAAACACCTTGGCAACATCTCGCCACCAACCAACGACCATGTGATCTATTGATAGTCGGGTCCCCAATTGAATCTTTCACAAGTGGTGAGAGTTCGAATCTTGGGTGAGGGCATATTTCTGGGAGTGTGAATAGTGGTTATGTGCGGGTAGTCCCTGCGCCCATGTGTGCGAGGCCCTGCTCCCACTTGCTCCGCCGAGGCTTGTGCACGCCCCTGTCTTAGTGGTTATGCCGTTCATCTTGGCAAAAAACATCTCTCCACCAAGGCTGTTTTGGTGGCTCCGGCGCAGGCCGCGGTGTCTTCAGCGGCTCACCGGAGACGGATCACGTTAAACTTCTGAAAAAAATAGCCATTAACCTTGAGTGAACCTGGTAATACATCCTGCAAATAAAATAGAAAGAATGTTAAAATTAAACGAGAAATCAAATTAATGTAAAAGAACATATAAACTCTTTAACCTGGACGAGAGAATGATGTACATACTATGATGAATGGTGACTATGCATATATATAGAGAGAACGAAGGGCTCGCTCTCGGCTCTTCCCAGCAGGTACAGGTTTTGTCCTCACAATCACAGCCGTCCATCTACATAGAAAAAAAAAGTTTTTCTTTTTGAGAAAAAAAAAATAACTTCATTGATTAACCACCGTAACAACATCATCAAAGTTTTTAAACACTTAACTTTAGCAAATTTTAATATTTAGCTTGTGTGATTTGATTAATATTATTTTTAGAAAAAGATAACTTAATTGATTAATATTATTTGCTTGATAAATGAAGATACACCGTTCGATCAAAAGAACGTGCATGCAGGGGACGTGCACAAGAGACGACAAATGGTACCTCACTGCTGCAGAAGCTTCTGATGAGCTGAGGATTAATGCATGCCTACCGTTGGATTTATTCCGCTGGGATTCATCCGGCCCTCAATCCCACATCTCACAAAATTAATCATAAAAAAAGCAAAACAAATAAAAAAAAAATTATATAAGAATTATATATTTGTTTATATATATATATATATATATACACCCTTTTACTAGAAATTTTTAAAAATATATATATACCATGGTTTTTAATTTAGTCATTTAACATATAATTATATTTATATATGAAAATTTTGGCTAGTTACATCGTCTCGCCTTCAATACAATATAAGTATATATGCATAAAATTTGTCTATAAGCGAAGAAAAATAATCTCTAATAGTGTAGAAGATTTCATTAAAAAATTATATTAAAATAACAAAAAAAGATTTTGAATGTTGTACTTTGAAACAAACCAAAAAGAATAATTTCAATTCCCATAAAAATTAGAGATTCTGAGGCGACGTGCACAAGAGACGACAAATAGTACCTCACTGCTGCAGGAGCTTCTGATGTGCTGAGGATTAATGCATGCCTTCCTGCCGTTGGATTTATTCGGTTGGGATTCATCCAGCCCTCAATCGCACATCTCACAAAATTAATCACAAAAAAAAATTAAAAAAAAAGAACTTATATAAGGATTATATATTTGTAGAGTACTAATAACTATAGATAATACATGATCCTCGGTTAAATCTCCTTCATAGAAAAAAAAAATTTAGCCATTACTGTGTTTATCTTTAATTAGTTTATCATATTTTAAATTAATAAATTTAATTTTCTAACTTTCAAATCAAGCATGCAGTACCTTCATCAAGGGTTTTTTTTTAAAATTTTTTTAAGAAAAAAATAACTTCATTGATTAATAGCCATAATACCATCATCAAAGTTTTTAAACACGGAACTTCAGCAAATTTGACAAACTTAATATGAACCAATATCACCAACATACCATTAGAACCACAAAAGAACAGCATTACAGTATAGCCCTTCCCTCATAGATGTAAAAATTGAGGCGAGAACTATCAGGTGAAAACTAAAATTTCTATACCTTGAGGCGTGTTATCATCGTCTCAAAAATAATTCGTGAACACCAACAATAAAATTAGCACGGCGTATCCTCCAGTATTCAACAAGCTCTTCTATAGAAAATAGGATCAAGAACAACAATTAAAGATAGAAAATCAACCCAGTTGTAAAAAGAAAGACCGAAAAAGTAAAGAGAGTTTTAACTTATCCTTTTAAATATTTTGAGTTCTCTTCAATATCTCTCACTGACGGGTAATTTTGAAATATTAAGAACCCACGTTCACAAAATCAGGTTGTTAGAGTGATAATAGGGGTACATAAGTAATGGAGGAAAATATTTTTACTAAGTCAATATTGGACTAGTTCTTTTTGAAGTAACCTTATCCCTTACAACAAGAAATCCTTCAGTTCATCCATAAGGGCAGATTTACAAGCCAAAACCCTACAATAACATCATTCAGACCTATCCATGTATCCAACATATCAATGAACAATGGATGTTCCCATCTGTTAATCCCTTGGCCGTGCTAGCCAGAGAGAGCTAAGTGCTCGTAACCGCGAAAAGTAGTCATTGATAGCCAAGAGGGCACGGGCAGCTTGACGGGTTGTTAGTATTCGATGCATTTGCTGTAAGGTTTGAAGCCGCAAAAGATCGGCCTACAAAACATGAAGCAATTATGTCACATTGTTTAGAAATATGGCTTGATCTTCTGATTTGGAAAGCCTAATTAAGGAGCTAATTAATTATATACCTGTCGAAGAAAGTTCTCTAGTGTGCCTAGCTTGCCCATTGCAATGGCCATTTGACTCATGTAGTTTGTAACATTATCGGAACTGCTAGATGGAGTGAGAGATGTTGAAGCAAGGGTCTCGGCAAGAGATTGCTGCAAAGCTTCCATTCCTTGTGATAAGGCATCTTCGGCTTGTTGGGATGACTGCTGAAGGTTGCATATTCCCATTAATTGTTGTTCTGTTAAAGGTTCAAGGTGATTTGCTAGTATCTGCATGTTTTGAGGTGTCAGAACATTGGGTTTTCACAATTTAGAAGAATTGCCATTAAGAAAAGTACTGATACTAACCTTTAAAAGTTCGGAGGAGCGGAAACCTCCCAACCACATGAAACATCTCTCTGCAGGGGTTGTCCACATTCCTGACAGCATGTGAAAGACATCACATTTTGTACCAATGTTTTTGAGCTTGAAGACTTCATCATAATGTGTCATTACAGCATCCACAAGGAGCCTCAATCCTTCATCACCCACACGAGAATTTAGAGCAGACCTCAGTTCACTAATCTGACGTTGGTGTTCATCAAGCCATCGGGCATATTCCATATCAAATGCTAAGACCCCTACAAGTTTTCATAGAAGTTCCTTCAATGTCATTAAGTCCAATTATGTATCAAAAGTGATGCTGGATATCATCCACATCACAAATGAAATCGAGTCCCCCAATACATGAAAACTGACATTTTACAACTGTAAAAGACGAAAGTCAGAAACAAACCATTTGCTCCCATTGGATGCCCATAATCATTCGAGCACCCATTGGCAACAAAAACACCCTGTATTACATGGAAACGAGCAAGTTATAGACAGACTTTAGGGTACTCAAAATCATCAATACGACAGATCAAATTCATAAACAAGAATTTGTCCATTGCACCTGTGATCGTGCTCTTTGAAGTTCCTGCTCAAGTTGCATCAATTTCAATCTACTACTTTCCAATTGTTGAACATAAGCCTAAATCAAAATATCTAGATCATTACCAAAAACACCAAAAAAAAAAAAAAAAAAATCTGTTTTAAACACAAGAAATTCCAACAAAATTCTAAAAACGGAACGTGTTCAGTCAAGTTATAGACACCTAACTCAAAATGAGAGGTCAACTGTTTCAACTCATATAACTAGGGCTTAATATTAACCTATAGATCCTAAAAATTTGCGCAAACCATTCAGTATGACGGGTTCAGGTTCGTAATTAGAGTTCATAAAGGGATCTATGGCCCATCAGCCCCAAAAGGAGATGTCATCTGTTTCAACCCATAACTAGGGCTTATTATACTATGCATACTCAAAATTTGTGCAAACCATTCAACCTGATAGGTTCAGGTTCTTGAGTAGAGTTCATAAATGATTGCATGGCCCATCAGCACTACATGATTTATCTAGCAAAGTAAATGAGCTCCTGATTGTATCAGTCAGAAGGCAAGTTGACGAGCAAAATCAGTAATTGGCATCAATATGACATGGCGAGCAACATTTGAAAATGGTTCATGACCAACAAGTTCAGGCATAATAATAACTGGCAATTAAAATTGTCTGGCATCTTCCTTGTGCGTACAAAAGTAATTGTTACTATAGTACTTTTACTGAATTGAACTTACCTATTAAATATGCATGGTAACAAAAAGCATGTTCACAAATCCATAACAATTGGGTAGTGAAAAGAAAAAAATTCTAGCAACTTATCTCTAACTACAAGAGTAAAGAATCTTTTTTACCACTCTCACAGAACAGCAGTGAACTTTTTACACTTTGGCATCAACTTATGTGAAGAAATATGAGCAAACCACACATGATAAACACATTCATGAATGATCACAATTTTGATGGCTATTCCAGGCATAATTAATGAGATATGCAACTCTATTTGTAGCCTTGACAAGGCATCAAGAATATAACAGCCTCTTAATATGCATAAACTATAAACTTGTGCTATTCAAATAAGATTTAAGAAAATGCAATGGATGAAATTGGAACCTGCCTTTTTCCTCATTCTACTTCTTCGGGCGGCCTCGCGATTTTGCGCAAGTCTGCGAAGGTTCTGCAAGAAAAACCATGACGTTGAGCCTTATACAATGCAATTCAAACACAATAACTAAAACCGGCAGCATTGGCATGCCAAACAGAACCTTTTGATCCCCTGTTCTCTCCTTCTGCACACCAGAACCATCTCTCCCACTCCCAAACTAAAAAAACAAACAAAAATAAATGTATATCAATCCAATTTCCTTGTAAAAATTAAACTTTCTTGTTAAAAAGAACAATCAATCAAACAAACAAACAAACAAACCATTAATGGGTTCTTTTCTTCAGTCTCCACATCAGTGGATGTATCAGTCCGAGGACTAGCAACAAGCACGCCAGAATCACCCCAATTATCATATCCCCCTCTCGGAAAACAAAACCTCGCAGCCTCCACCTCCTGTCCAGCCGACGAAGCAACCATGTCCAAAGGCACCACATTCTATCAATCAAGACCAAAAAAAACTCTCAAAAAGCCACAAATCTTTCTACAAACTAAACCAGAAGAGAAAAAAAAACCCAACACACGCCATTACCGCCTGAGCTAACCCTCCAAACTGCAATGGCGGAGAAGCTATCGCGCTAAGATTACTAGAAGCCCTAGGGCTAAGCAAAGGACCTTCAAATCAAGAAAACAATACATTAAAAAAAAAATAATTTTCAAATCATCAAACACCATGAAGGCATGATCTTCTCAAAATCACAAAAACCAAAACACCAACTTCGACTAAGATCATGAAAAGCCGCCACCGCCGCCGCATCTCCGAGCTGCGCATCCCCAAAGCTCCCGTCCAAGCCACTGAAAACAACGAGAACAAGCTCTAAATGGCTCAAAACAGAACATCCACATTCCACACCATTGGGTGGAGCAAATGAAGTGAGAACACAGCAGTACCGTAAGAATCGCGAGGAGTACATGAAGAAGAAGAGGAAGAAAGGCGAAGAAGGAGAAAGAGAAGAAGAAGAAGGGATCGAGGAGCACGGACATTGTTGGGGGAGAGGGGAGCTGCTCCTAGTCTAAGAATCATGGAGCAATACACACACATACACAGAGATACACATCAATCAATCTCTCAATCCAATCTATCAATTCGATGGCAGAAGGGTTTTCTGTGTCTTTCTCTCTCGTTCCGTAAATTTGCATGAATAAATCCCGGAACCCACAGAGGTGCAATAATGGCGGATGCTCAACTTTGAACTACAAGTCTACAACAACTTCCACTTCCATTACCCCAAACTTTTTTTTTTTAATTATTATTATTATTATTATAACAGGTTGAAATTCTGCAAATTTCTATTTTGCCGGTGAAAATATGAGAAAATTTGAGGTAGAATATATATTTAGTCCATCTAATATAATTAATTTATTATTTTGATTCTTCTAATATGACTTGTCTTCATCTCTCTAATATAATTTGTTTTTAGGAAGTCTTTATGAGGATTTATATTTTTTAAAAATTAAAATACAGGGACTTCTTAGAGATAAATTATATTAAATGGACCAAAAGAATAAATTGACTATATTCGAAAGACTAAATAGGGTAATCTACTAAAATTTTAAAAAAATTCATAAATAATATAATTTTTTAAAGCAAGAGAAAATTGGTTTTTATTATAATCGGATATAATAAAAACATAAGGCTCAGATAGTATATATTAGTATTATTTATATATTATTCATAGGATTTTAGTATCGTATTGCATTGTTAATTCAATTGATTTTAATATAGGTTTTTTTGTGAAATGAATCGTATTTTCACTCATTCATAGTTATATGAGGATTTATTATTGTGTTACAGTCTCATTTTAGACATATATACTTATTAAATCATCATAATATGTGCCCTTTTGTTTCTCACTGTGCTTAAAAAAAATAGAAGAAACCTAGGTTAAAAGAAATATAAATATCCCTTACTTTTATACAATTAAAAATTAAATTATTTGAAGATGATAAAAAGGTTACTATAATAATTGAATAAAAAAATCTGGTTATGACAACTGAAATGATTAGCATAAAAATTAAAGCTAAAAATTCAGGTAGCAACAATAAATTTTACAATCAGTGAGAAATTGAGAAGGAAAAAAAAAAAAAAAAAAAACCAGGGATCAAATCGGATGGGTGAAGGGTGTCAGCATATCGGTACGGAATTACTCGGGGAGGGGATGATATAATAACGCCCGTTTTATTCTTAAATGTACTCCCGTCGGCTTTATTTAAAGCCTTTTGCTTGCACTGGTGGGCGCGATGGGCGAGGAGGAGGAGGTGCTTCATTTGGATGCCATTATGATGGTGGCGTGCTCGCCACGTCCAAACTCCAGAGTATATCCATCTCTTCCCGCTCCCCAAAACACCTTTAACGGGCCTATTGGGTTTTTGTTTTTATTTATTTATTTATATAAATTGATGAAAACTGAATTTAATTGATATTAATAAAATTTTAAATACAGTTATTTTCTAGATGATAATAGGTATTTATTGATATTAATATTTTTTATAATATTTGTAGTACTCATCCCACCTTAACTTGTCTAGCCAACAATTACTGTTCATTATTAAATAAATTTATATTTATGATACATTTTTAAATCAAATGTATTTTTTTTAATATTAACAAAGAATATATACAGGATGAGCTGAACTTTATAATACTTGGTAAGTATAAACATCCTGAATTTATAAGTAATTAAATCCACGATCACGCTTAAAATATAATAAAATAAAAGGCCATTAGACGGCCGCAAAAAATAGACCCAACCCACAAAATAAAAGCCTGATTAAAAACTAAATAAACCTATATTGCAGCATAAGTCATGTTAGAGAAAAAAGGAACTTTCTTAAACATGTTTTTGATGCAATACCAAAGCATTTGAATAAATTTTTTTTTATAATAAAAAATTCCATGCCCTCCATCTGTATAAGATAAGATTCAAACTATTTTCCAACAAAAAAAAAATTATTATAGGACTCAATGTCAAAAAAATCAAATTTCTGAGTAAAAAAAATAGTTGACGTTTAATTCTCTCTTTTGAGACAGTAAATTTTGGGTTTTATGTAAAAAATTGAGTGTTTGAACTTTGAATTTACATTGTTTAATTTTTTAAAATACGGTGTTATTTGATTGATATAAAAAAATCACATAAATACAATAAATATATTACTGCTATTATTATTATTATTATTATTATTATTATTATTATTATTATTATTATTATTATCAATGTTCATAAAAAGTAAAGGGCGGGACCTCGGTTTTAGGTGTCACGTGAAGAGGGGGAGGGGTGCAGCGCGTGCGCGGTCGTTGGGGGCTGAGCCCGGGAAAAAGTTGAGTTGGAGGTATCACGTGCCGCGAGATGCTGGTGTGATGCCAAGGACCATTAAAAGTGGGTTTTCTTTTGCCACCAACCAAACTCCAAATATACCAAATATACATAACTGCACTTCTGTGGGCACCCATTCTACTTTCTTTTGTAACTTGCTTTTATTTATTTATTTATAAAAATTAAATAGGGAGTTTTTCAGGTATACCTCTTAATAATTTTGAAATTATAAATTTACCCTTAAATAAAAGATAATTACATACATATTTCTAAATAATATATATAATTACGTATATATCTTTGGGTTCAAATTAGTTGAAAAACCATTCATTAACAAAACAACAAATATATAAAATAATCATTTACCAGGGTCATTTTAGATTTTTTGTGCATTTTAATCCAAGTTATTACCATAATTAATAAAGTTTAATTAATTTCTATTAACAAAATCTAACAGTATGGGCATATCAGTAATTACCTATATTTTTTAGGGTATATATACAATTATGGTTTTTCTTAGGGTAAATATGCAATTATAGAACTTTTGAGGAGTTGATAACCAATTTTCTCTAAATATTTATGAAAATTGCACTTACACTCTATTATTATTTTTAAATAGTTATTTCCTATAGCGTTGCTCAAAGAGTATAGTTGTTGAACTTACTCTCCATTTGTATGTACTCGCTCCGTTTTTTATTAATAGTCACGTTCCAAAATATTTTTTTAATTATTTATTATAATTTTTTAAATTTTATAAGTATTAAATATTTTTTTAAAAAATATATACATTAATAGAAATAAATAACTCTTATAAAAATAAAAGTATTTTCTTATAAATTTTAATTAGATTTTAAAGTGCAAAGTTTAAATATAACAATTAATATTAAATAAAAGGAGTTATTCTTTTGAAATATGTTTGTCACTTAAAAAAAAATGGTCATAGTAGATTAACACTCTCGCTTAAATAAAATGTTTTAGTTCATAAATCAGTATAAGTAAAGAAAAAAAAATGTGGACTTTAGTACTTTACTGAATAAAACTTGTGCCCTTTAAAAAAATAATTATTATTTTTATAATTAGAGGGTTTGGTGTCCCCTCATGGTGCAGGTGAAAGTTTCAATCATTTGATTATTCATATTTCCAAAAAAATTATCATTTTATTTCCAAATATTTGCAAAAAATATAAGTAAATAATCTATAGTATATAATGTTACATGATTAAATTGTTTTACTGTGGAATTTAGTTGGGTTCTTAGATTGTGTTGACAGAAGAATTAAAGAGTTTTTAAGAGTTTTTTTCTACAAATTAATTTGATAAAAAAATAATTTATATAAAATAACTATGCTTTTAAATTTGTTTTGAACATTATTAGCTAACTATCCACAAAACAACTAACTCATAATCAAGTCTAGATACAAACAAATATCCAAAAAAATTCATAAAATTAGTTTTGAATTGCTAATTTTAAAATGTTTACATGAAAAAATCAAATAATTTTAATCTATTACTCTTAGTAAATATCTAGCTTTATTGATAGGAGAGAACTTAATAGATTGAAAGAGTCCCTTATTTTTTAAGTGCAAATTTTAATCTCTCGTTGTCTTCTTTAATTTGCTATGGTTGTATAGTTGAAGGTAAATGATCATGTTTTTGCAATTAATTATTAAACAATACGACATATTAGATGCCATAATTAATATTATATTTCTAATAGTTGGCATTGGAGTTTTATTTATATCTTTACCAAACATGATAGATGATGATTATTTTATAATCATATTTGTGTATCTATTTTGGTATTTTGGTTTATGAATTTTTGTAATTATATGATTTTTTTAATAATAATTATATGATATTTGTTATTAGGAGTCATGCTTGAATTTTGATTATTAAATTTATATATTAGTATGAACTTACTACTATCCGATATACAAAACCACAATCTCATGTAATCTCTGCTATACAAGTTTATGAAATTAGTAAGTTTATATCTAATATTCAAACTTAAGAATCAAAATTCAAGAATGATTACTGATGACAAATATCATACCATCACAAATATCTATAAACCAAAATAGATACACAAATATGATTTTAAAATATTTATCATCTATGGTAGGCAGAGGTATAAATAAAGCTATGATGCCAAAGGTTAGAAATATAATGATAACTTTAATTACAACATCTAAGATGTTTTGTTGAGTAACCAATTATGGAAGCATGATCAATTACCTTTAGCTATAGCAAATTATAGATGATGATGAGAAATTGAAATCCACAATTAAAAAATAAAAAACTCTTCCAATCTAAACTGTTTTTTCCTGTCAATGGAGTTAGGTATTTGCTAAGAACAATTGATTAGAGACCCTAATGTTGTTATGCATGTAACTTTTCCATCAAAGGATTCATTATCCAAAGTGCTAATCATGATTAACATAAAATTTAATGTTATAAAATCATGAACCACTATTCAAATTTAATTCAAATTAAATTAATATTATTATGAAGTTAATTTAAATCACATTCAAATTAACATATACAATTTAAAAGATATCATAAACAAAAGAGCTTTTGGTTCAATGGTATTAGCCCCACTGTAAAAGATGTTTTATAGAGATTTCCAATGTCTAGATTTGAAACACGTCAAAAATGATGGTGCAAAAAAAAATTTCTTGTTGTGAAAGCAAGTTCACAATTCAAGCCCCGCATCAACAAGGTGAGTGTGCATGAACCAGATGATCAACTTCTAGTGGTGCACATACCCTTGACACATAACATATCCACTTTGTCAATACATATATAAATCTAAGTTATTTACTGTTTTATGCATCATTTTGACATTAACATGATCATAATTTATTCGTTTACCAAGTAAAAAGTCCAAGAGTAACTTCCTCGATAACATTGATTAAAGTGCCTGCCTTATCAGTATTTATTATAAAAAAAATCTTCATTGCAGTTAATTTCAGAAGAGTGCAACAAACTTGTGTATAGAAAACAGCTCTTATGTTTTATCATTATTTTATTAGAGATTGGATTTGTTTAGCTGGCCAATGAAAATTACGGAATAATCTGATTTTAAGTTTAAGTTTTTTTTTTAATCTTAGTATATTCCTGGTAGCTCTTTTAGTTAAAAAAATTATACATAAACAAAATAAATATAATAGTAATAAAATAATAATAATAAATATTATGCATTATTTTCATTCATTTTTCCCTTTCATTTGCACGGAAAAAATCGGTTGCTCTGGTTTTCAACCAATTGATAATTGCCACGTGGTTGGTCATGATCTTCCGAGGCTTTGTTGATCATATAATCTCATCATCACTAGTGGTAAGAACACGAGACAAATGGACGGCTATCATCCCACCAATACTCTCATCACATGAAACAAAAAAATTTAATTTTAAAAGAAAATTTCAATTATCTGAATTTTTTTTTTTCATTGTGGCCAACTACCTCTCTTCCTCTTTGCCTTCACAGAGAGACAGAGAGAGAGAGAGAGAGAAGAGAGAAGAGAAGGTCATCAATGGAGACGGCCATTTGCAGCCGAGTTGCCCTTCCTGCTAATCACGTTATCAATTCCAAGCCAGGTTTCATTTCTCTTTCTCTGTGTGTACCTTTTCCTGATAACCTAACTCGTTGTATCGATGGATCTGATATTATGGGAAGATATTAAGATTTGTTGTTCATGCTGTAGTTTGAGAATTTATGTTTGTTTTTGTTAGATTTGATTGAATTTCAGGAGAAGTGTAGTTATAACTTCTGATTTTGTGCATGGGGTGTGTGTGTTTGTGTATGGAGATGCTCATAGGATGATTCAAACCAGATGGTGGATTTTTTTTTTCCTTTTAATTTCTGTCAACGAAATGAAAAATTCTTTGTTGCTGTTCTTCTCCCCAGGAATTCTCTTGTTCTGGTTGAATTAATATATTCTTCTTTGTGACATCTTAGTTTTAAGTTTTTCTGGATGCCAGTTGGGTAGAAAAAATGAGGACTTTGTAGTTTATTTGCACTTCAAGGGAGAGACCAGGGTTTTCTAGGAGTATTGGCGGTAAACCAATAAAAAAATGTTTTTTTTTTTTACAATTAGAGTAGGGGCACTGGAAGTTAATGCTTAATACTCATTCAAGGATGTCTTTGTAATACATTTTGATGTGGAAGTGAAGATAGATTTAGATAATCAGTTAATTTTGTACAACATGAGCTTGAGGCTATTTTTTGCTCTTCAAATAATTGAGAAATGGAGGCCAGTGTTTTTCCTAGTACTCTTGTTATGGTAACTGTCCAAGAATATATGCAAGTGTGTGGTTGAGATATGGCCAAAGTTAATAAAGTCGGTTGGAACATCTGGTTTGATAACTTTTTTGATATTTGAGAGATATGAATTAATATTTTAATGTTTGGTAAAAGAAGAATGATTTTGTTAGTGTGTTCAAATTCTAGGTGCTCTACGCTAATGCATTGCTCCAAGGATGAGATGGAGTCAGTTTCTTGGGGAGGTAGAAAATATAATCAAGTGGATGAGTTACTGGAGAGAAAGAAGGAAGAATCGGTTTCGGTAGATGCTAAGTGATTATTTCTTCAAAGATCTATGGATATATGATCAACTAATACGATAGTAGCAGTTTGGATGAATTTTCTATTCAACCTCTTCCAAAACATAGGCTGCAGTAGAGCTCAACAACTACTACCTCTTTTTCCTAAGGTTGGTGTTTCAGTAAAAATTCTATTTCATGCTTTGCCAAATTTTGGAATTTAGAATGGTCTGGTGGTATTTGAAATTTCCTCCCTCAAATATTTTTCTCTTTAAAGTGGATTTGCGATGTTGGGTTAAAAGCCAACCACTTTTGCTGGAGATAGAATGGAGTTCTCTGTGAAGTTCAAGATGAAAAAAAAAGAAGAGAAGAAAAGATTCTCTATATCACCCTCATAATTCTGGTACCTTGAAAGAAGAGGATTGGTCTTTATTTTCAATAAGTCTGAAGAGAATGATGTTGTAGTTTCCATGCAAGTGGTTTATTGGCTTGGGTGGTTCATATTTCTGGTTTTTAGACACATTTCTATACTCCCTTTGGCTATATGGTAGCAAGCTTTTGAAGAAGTGGATTATTTTCTGTATAAGAGGTTTGCATTGCTAGGTTGAATGCTTGATAAGGTATAATTGGAGGATTTACAGGTGCCATTTATATACTCTTCTTGTATTTCCTTTGTTGTTCAGACAGCTTAAGGACTTCAGTTACTGTTACATTGTTTCAAACTTCTTTCTTTTGCTCTTTCTATTATTATGTTCTTCCTTATCAAATTTATCTTAGCTTGAAGTTAGTATCTGTTCATTATGAAGAATTGTGTGTCATCACATCTTTTTAAGGTTGACGTCAAAATTAATATATCAGTTTGCAATACATGTTGATCTTCAAAACTAATTTGGAGGAGAAGTGGTGAGTGCATTTGGTTGCTTGATGTTTTGGAAATTTCTTGTAATTATGGTATACTTAAATGCACCTTAGCAATAGTGTGATCTCTTGTTAAATTTCTGAACATGTTTCTGTACCAGGAGATATTCAGGGTAAACCAAATAAGACAAATGACGCTGCACATTTTGTGTAGTATGATTTAAATATTTTATTCGAAAAGTTGATTCTAGTTTTCCCTTTTGTCATACATGCATTATCTATGCAACATGTGAACTGATCATCTAGTCATTGATCAATTATCCCACAGGCGATAGGCTGTCTTCTTACAAGGGTCAGGGTCGTGGTATTCCAGTTACAGTATCGGCAACTGGACCAGGCAAAGGAGGTGGGTTGTTGGAAAGGCCGACCATTGAGAAAACTACTCCTGGTCGGGAATCTGAGTTTGATTTGAGGTACATGACTGGCTCAAATTAATCAAACTTTTGTGTTATATTCAAATTCTGGAAATCTTATTTGAGCAATCAAAAATTGTTAATCATTATCTGAAAATATTGATAGACTCATTCATCTGTACCATTAGAATATTCTGAGCAATTAATGCTGTTATATCTCCATCTAGAATTTAATATTGATAGATTCATTCATCTGCATCATTAGAATATTCTGGGGGATTAATACAGTAATACTGTTTTATCCCCATGGAGAATTTTATACCAATGTTCTGCAATTTTAAGTAGGTATCTCTATATGATAAAGCCATCAACTGCTGGAATATAGTGATTCAGTTCCTTTTTTATCAGTGAAATCATGTTTCTCATATTGGGAAATAGGAAATAAGCTTGAGCAAATGAGTTGGATAGTCTATAAATGACCTCATTAGAATATAAATGTGTGATTTACCAACGATTACCTGTAATCATTAAGTTATGATACCACCGGCATATTTGCTTAGGCCACCTTTGTTTCAGAAAACATCTTAGGAAGATGCTAAAATGGAACGTAGTGCAGTTAAATGTTAAAATGATGCAAAAGTTACTCCTGCAAGCTTTGAATCACCTGTAATTATCCAAAAACCGATCTTTGTAGCCTGTGCTTGATTCCATTGAAAATGGAGGAAGAGAAGGAAGAAAGGATTTGATTGCAAGGAATACAAGAAGATAAACTCTGTCATCTTCTATGTTTGCAGGAAATCTAGGAAAACAGCACCTCCATACCGTGTAATGTTACACAATGACAACTTCAACAAGCGTGAGTACGTCGTCCAAGTTTTGATGAAGGTTATCCCCGGAATGACCCTCGATAATGCTGTGAATATCATGCAAGAAGCCCATTACAATGGCCTCTCTGTAGTCATTATTTGTGCTCAAGCAGATGCAGAGGAGCATTGCATGCAACTTAGAGGCAATGGCCTTCTAAGTTCCATTGAGCCTGCAAGTGGAGGTTGTTGAAGTTTTTGATTTATCTTTCAATTACTATCATCTAAGTCTTTAGATCCTAGAGATCTCCTTGTATGTACATACTTCATCTATAATCTATTGCAATAGAAGACTTGATGTATAGTAATAACCACTCTGTCCTTGGTGCATGCACGTTGTTAGAATCCAGTGCATTAGTGATTTAGTGTTATTGCTATTAATTAAAAGATTTGGTATTCCTTTTGTAATTTGTTTTCTTTTTCTTCATGGTCTAAATTTGAATGATCACTATTTATTATTGTTTGTTCGCATTTTTCTAATAGCATTAGTATTTTTTTTTAATAATTCTTTTGTTAGAAAGAGAGCAATTAATAGATTTTTTTTTTTTTTGCTAGTGTAAATTTCTAGTTGACCTCTAAAAGATTAAAATTACCTTTTTTTTTTTCACCACCCGAAAAGAGAAATTTGCTTCCGTACCCATCTTATTTGACAAATATAATATAAAATTAATAAATTTATTGTATTTTACAGCAAATTTATAAAAATACTACCAACTTCAGATTCCTAAACTATTTATGAAAACATTAAACAATATTGACTTTATTTTTGAGATAAACGACTGAGTGTTTAGTCATTTTTATATTTCTATTAGTTTTAAATAAATATTAGCCAATCTATTTGATAGAAAAAAAGTAAAAGAAATTTTTTGGTTTCCGAGAGGTGCAAACAAATATATATATATATATATATATATAATAAACAATTCAAAAAATAAAAACCCAAATCAGGGAATCTAATCGTAATACTGACAATTCAAAGGGGTTTTTTGCAAACAAAATTAAAGTGCCAATAAAAACCCAGTTTATACGCCGTCGTCCCGCGAGCCCACACACACAGTCGCAGAAAACTAGGGTTTTGTTTCTCGGCCTTCGATCAAAGAATCTCTCGCGCGTCACGGCCTTTTGGTGAATCCGAGCTTCTAATCATGCAACTGACTCTCGAATTCGGGTTGATTTTCTCTCTATCTCAATTTTCATCTCCTAATCTCAACTATAATTTTATTGATTTTCTTTGATTCAGAGGAGGGCTTGAGCTTCTCTGTGAATCCATCAAGATCCATGAGGTTGATGTGAGCCCCAAATCCGGAGAAGATAAGGTAATATTTTATCTGTAAATGATTTACCATTGATTAAATTTTGTGCTAATTAAGATGGATTAGCAGTTGATAATGAGGGATTTGTTGGGGTGGATTAAGGCGAATATTATAAAGGAAAGGCCAGAGATGTTCATGAAGGGAGACTCTGTGTATGTTCTCTTAATCTCTACTCTATATATGAGTGATTGATTGATCATTTATCCTTAGTGGGATTTCATGGATTCATGGTTTGCAGGAGGCCTGGAGTTTTGGTACTTGTTAATGATTGTGATTGGGAGCTATCTGGTAACCTTGATACAACACTGGAAGAGAAGGATGTGGTGGTTTTCATTTCTACTTTGCATGGTGGCTGATGATGCTTTTCAAAAAGATTATTCTAGATGACTACTACAATGTTGTATTTGAAGTTTTGAACTTGCTCTAGTTTTGAGATGGTGTGTAGTAGTCCATGTTAAATTTGATTAGTAAAATCATTAAAGCCCCTTCATGGTGTTTCAATTGGTACAATTCTGTTTACTTTATTCTTCTTCTTGTACTATTCTGATATCTATGTTTCTTCATAATTTGTCCTGTTTGTTCACAAATATAGTTTAGTATCAGAATACATGTAAAAGACTGAAATACTGAAAACCTTTCAGCTAGAATTATGCTTGAATGAAAATGAGATACATCTAAATGCTTACTTTTCTATAGATCAACATATTTATTGAGTTCACTGTGTAGTTGAGAGAATGAAATCGTTTTGATCATCCAAACCGCAGTCTCCGTTTCTTGATCTCTTAGGCTGTGATCCTAAGATCTGGACTATTAGGTTTCCACCTGCAGTAGAACATGGAGTTGAGCATAGATTGGTTCATCTTCCACTAAACCTAACTTGTTCCAATTCTTTAAAATGTCAGAGCAGATCAAATTGAGATGGTCATTATAAATCAAAATCTGCTTCTAGAATTTTGAAGTCACTGGATAAAGTGTAGACTAACTATATATATATATATATATATATATTCCAAGATGAGCGGTTAGGCCGCTAAGAAAGGTAAGGTGTGTATAAGTCTTTGTGGAGCAAGTGGGGGTGGGGTCAACACACACATGGATGCTGAGGCCACCCATATACAATCATTTTGAAGTCACTAGTGAAGAGTTCTAATGGAGATTTAGTTATTAATAGATCATTGATGGATTGCTAACTTTGCATTTTGAAGAGCCTATGGTGTATTGCCAAGGGGACTATTAGGCAGGAAAGAAATCATCTTACATATAACAAGAGCAGCTCCAATCCAGCCAAGAGGTCCCCACCTCTCACCAAGAAGAAACCATGCAAAGGAAGCACCCCATACAGGCTCCAACCCGTAAATTATTGCAGTTTCAGTGGCTGATACATCCTTCATGGCAGCCAACTGTAGAATGTATCCATATAAGCAGATTTTAAGTACATAGACTAAGCCATCAGAGCAAATTTTCTTTGCATGAGATGTGTAAAACTTATTCATGTTACTGGTCTTTGTAACTTGATCAGAGAGAATGCAGCACCAATGCTATGAAGTTGAGCAAAAATGGAAGACCATGGCTGATAAAACTGACCTCAGCCCATAAGCAAAATCCGGTAGAAAATATGCCAGTGTATAATGCAGATAACCATGGAAATGAAGCCATCCAATCCCATGACAACATCCTTGTCCAAGATCTTAATTGGTTCAAATTGGCAAATACACCTTTAAAGAAAAACCAGATTGTTGATGAGAAAGCTACAACACAGACCTGAATTCAAAGCAATGCTCTGTGAGATGAGCATGAGAATGTGCACAAAACATGAAGCCACTAAAATTAACAGAAACAAGATGCAAGACAAGAACAACCAACCTCATAACCTAGAAGAGGTAAAAATTTATCCTTCTTTGTGCTTCGTGAAATCTGCTCAGTTCGAAGCATATGGATCGCAAAAGACATTGCACTCAATAGATTTAGTGCATCACCAACCTGACACATATAACCGCACAACCTTAAATTAAATGTATACAGACACCAGTTAGAGAACATAAACAAAAATGCGACTCACATTAGGAGGAGAGCCGGTGCATTCCAGCATTCCAACCCCTATGAAAGATACGATAGCTCCAAACCAGGTGAAGGCATGCACTGTTCTTCCAAACATGCCATTGAGCAAGGGCACTAAAATTACCTGCTCCATAACATCAATCTCTATAGAAACTTATTGCAGTTTAATTTTGCCTTTTCTTTTTCAAGTTTATGAATAACTGAAGTTAACCAAACAAATTTCGTAGAAGTCATTCCTGGGAGGGCTTACAGGGAAGGCAGCAATGAAAGATGCACGCCCAGCATCAGAGGTTAGTAATCCGAATGCCTGTGCTAGGTATCCCAAACTTAACCAGAGGCCCAACTCCATACCTGCAATACAAGTCTGCCAATCCTTCTGCGCCTTCAGTACAAAGGGTATAAAGGGCATTCCCGCAATGGTGAATCGGACCATGGTGAACAGTGAGGGATCATAGATCATTTCAGCCTCTTTTATAATAGGAATATTACTGGCTGAAAAAAGTACCTTTAATTAAAACATAGAAGGGATAAGCATGTTCTAAGTGGTTCTTCTAATGCCCAATTGAAAAATGAATGAATATCACGTCAACTCCTTCTGTGAAAAAGATGATGGGAATAAAGCTAGTTTGTCACAGTGGTCTTGGCTTGACTAAGGCGCTTGGAAAAAAAAAGGTGACACCTTCTGCATGAGTAGTCCAAAAAATTATGAAAGATAATTATAAAAATGATATGCATTCTTAGGTTTTAGAATCCTAGTTCTCAAGGAAGGCAATTCAATGGGAAATGCAGTATCAGTAGCCCAATAGATAGAGATTTACCAAAATTTCTCACGAAAAGTACAACATCATGAACCAAATTATTTTAATGATGCCAAAGAAATTTACCGTCTGCTTGATTTTTTTTTTTTTTTCAACTTTTTTATCACTAGCTTTCTTAAGATTTACCAACACCACAACGAGTTCCAGACTGTTTGAAGACATTCAACATCGGTATGCAGGGTTTAGGGCAATATAAAGGACAATGAACCAATCTATCCAATAGAAGAATTGAAGGTCAAAATGCTTAATTTAAAATATAACATAGCGAACAAATTCATTCTAAGTGCCAATGCAATAGTTGCAGGTACATTTGATTTGAAACAACAGTCACATTGCTTTTATATCCACAGAACTGACAGCCATAAACAAGAAAGTCAATATCAAACAGAGTACTAGTTGCACTGTTGCAAATTAGTTTGATGTTTTCTACCAATCCATTACTTTTCTCAAGTCATCCAAACGCTACATTGAATTCCAGAATGTTTGAGGAGTCAACAACAAGGTTTAGGGCTTTAGGGTTTGCATTGATACGAAGAAAAGAAGTAGAGGGATTGAATGTAGAAAGTACTTAATTTTCCAAGTATAAAATTGCAAACACAGTCATTCTCTTTGAAAATGCAATGCTTTAATTCTAAATATAATTGATTCCAGTAAAAGCACTCACATTCTCTCTATCATCCACAACACAGCTTAAACCAAGAAAAGAAACAAAAACGGACCTGCAAATCTTACTATCTTTCAGCAATCACACATCAGATACCATTCAATAAAAAAAAACTCTAAAAATCTCCATGCCATATAGCAAGAAATCAAAGAAAAGAACGATACCATAGATGAGGGTGATGACATTGAGCAAGATGATGCTCCGGATCTTCGGCGAGGGCAAGAGAAACCTCCTCTTCCAGAGAGACAGGCTCCGTGAAGGCTTCTCACCCCTCTCCTCCTCCATCGGAGCCATGGCTTCATCCGATCCACGGAACTGGGAAGGCAACCTTCTCCACCTCTTGTGAGCTCCATACAATGGAGATCTAGGTTCAATCGAAGAAGACGACGACGAAGAAGAAGAAGATGAGCAAGAAGTAGATGATGGCCGTGGAGCGGGAGAGCTTCGGGAGAAGAAGGGAAGCTTGTGGGGGGATTTACTCGAGACTACGAGGCGGAAGGGGAGAGGGCGAGGAGGGGGAGGAGTGGTGTACCTTGGAGATCGCGGCAACGCCGCCATTAGAGCTCGAGAAGAAGGAATGCAGCGAAAGGCCCACTCGAGCGTGGAGACAATTTATAGATACGGAGTACTTTTTTCATTAACACCCCCATCTTTGGTGTAAATCACATCTCAAGGCATTTTCAGACATCAGGGATAATTCTGAGGACTTTTGTAGATATTTTCTCATTTGTTGTCCAAATAGTTAGTTATCTTCATCCAATCATTTTTGCTTGTCGTTTTGATTAATTCCCATTGATTAAGAAATTCAGTTAATATTAGTGGATAATTTAAAATTTATAAAAAATTATATTAGCTTTTTAAAATAAACATTTACTATTTTAAAGATAATTTAATAAAAGAGGACCAATCCTGTCCATAGATAAGAAATCTATGAATGCCCCTTATTAGCCTTTAGTATGAGATCTAACGGCTAACATTAATAAACAGTAAATATTACTGTAATATACACAGTAAATACTGTTTGAAACAGTGTAGTAAATAGTAATATTGTTCATCAATGTTGACCTTTGGATTGTGATCCAACGGCTGATAATTTCATAGAGAATATAAATTCTTAATTAAATATGTAATTGAATATAATTTATTAGAAGTTTGAGAAACATATTAAATATCAATGGTAAATTTGAAGAACCAATATTTAATGCTCCATAAACAAGTTAAAAGAGGAAAGTAAAAAGTCTTGGAGAGTAGTATCTTGTCATTATGAAAATTAGTGTCTCTGTATTATTCATTCCGTTCTTTTTTAACTGTTTGTTAACCAAATCTCATGTACTAAAAAAATTTAGTTATTTCACAAAATTTTATTAAAAATTAATTATCTTTTCAAAATTACCCATTATTTATATCTCACATTTAATGCTAACAAAAGAAATGAATAGAGTGTTAAGATTAATTTTGGAATAAAATAATAAATGCTCTTGATGTTAGAAAATAACAGATAAAAAAACACATAGATTTGTGATAGATAAAAAATAACCGAGGGGTAGTATTTTTTCGTTATTGTTTGTAACACTATGAAAACATTGAATCGAATTGAATATTTAAAAGTAAAATTAAAATTTTTTTATTTTGTTTTCTAACCCTAAACTAAATTTACTCGAGTTATTATTATCATAAAATTTATTTTTTAACAAGCATAAAGGATTAGTGTCACTAAAAAAATGAGTAACAACCTGCTTATCATTTGTTTTTAACTTAATTAAAATTTATTTATTTAAACAAATTCATTCTCTTCAACCTTGGAAAAAAAGAAGAAGAAATGAATAAACCAAGCTAAACTATTTTTTATTTGATTCATATTGTAAACAAATATAAATCTAAGTAGAATCACTTGTGCCAATATATAACAAATTAAAATTTGGACCCACTATCAACAAGTATCAACCCTTTACCATTTTTTAATAATTAAATTATTTATAATTTTTCAAAAATCTATGTATGTAATAAAAATAAAAAAATCCTTTTCCTCATATCATATTATGTGGATACTTTTGGAATAAAGTTAAAGAAGTAGGCAGTAAAAATACTACCAATAATTTATTCATATTTTTTAAAAATATTTTATAAAAAATAGGATAATGTTAACCTCACAGGCTCACAGTCTATGTCCCCACTTGTATTTATGCCAATAATTCTCCATCTCCATCGTAAAGCAAGCACTGATCTCTAACATCACTAAATGCCAATATGTTCCCTTTCATGGAATATTGATCTTAAATTCCAATTTCGCCCTATACATACAAATTTCAGGCGAAACTTTGTCAAATGATTTAATACAACAGTCCCACATGTTGTATGACTCATCTCCATCCATTCCTTAAACTTATCCCTGTTGCCCTATACATATCTATATGACTATATCTATATCTATCTGTGTTATCACTTATATATATATATATATATAGTTTTTTATAATAAAAAGAAATAAATTCTGAGTTAATTTTAAATCATAAATATTGTCTATAGTTATATGAAAAATTATTATTTTTTGTGGTGTGAGATACATTAACTCTATGTGTGCTCTTTAAAAGAATATATATATACAAAAGATAAAATGTATAAAAATATACTCTCCTCAGTAGTTTTTATTTATTTATTTTTTACTTGTTTATTTAGCAAAATTTATAAAACATTAAATTTTGGTTTTTAAAGTTTATTTTTTACATTTAATATATTTTATAATTTTTAATAAATTATATTCAACTATATATTTTATTAAATTATATTTTAAATAAAAATAATTTTAAAAAATTAATATATCTTGTTATAAATTTTAAATTATCCATTAATTTTAATCGAATTAAAATAGATAAATAAAAAGGAATGAGATTTAAGAATTTATCCCAAAATTTAAACATGGCTATTTCACGTATATTATTATATTATTATTTTTATTTTTATAAAAAATTGTACTTTTTCTTAAAAATAAAAAAATAAAAAAAATAAAGAAAAACAAAAGTTTTGAAAATGACTCGGGCTCGACTTCCAACTCCCTCCTCCGCTGCTTCCCTACGCGACGTTCTCACCAAAGATTTCCCCCAAATCTCCTTCTCGGAGCTCGAGAGAGGTCGTTAATGGCGCCTCGCATGGGCTCCTTTCACCAATTCTTGGAACAAAGAAGCAAGGAAAGGCTCCTCCTCTCGTCCCAGAAGGACGGGGATTGGGATCTCGGATTTGATCCAGAGGACGACGAGGAACGAAGCCGATGCAGCCGTCTTTGCTGCTGCCACTCTTGGATCCGGGAGCTATGGAAGAAGGTGCAGGAGATTGCTGTGGCCGGGTGGGAGCTTGGGCGCTCGGATCCCAGGAAGATCGTTTTCGCCGGGAAGATGGGGTTGGCGCTGACGCTGGTGTCTCTTCTCATATTTCTCGAGCCCTCGAAGAATATCGCGAGATATGCGGTTTGGGCTATCCTCACTGTCGTTGTTGTCTTCGAATTCAGTATCGGTAATTGCTGCCGCCCTTTTTTTCCCCTCTCTTTTCAGCGATTGGATCTGATGTTCTCCTTGTTCAAGAGATTTTCGTGATGTTGAATGCATGATGGATTGGACTTTGTTGATTTGTTTGTTTGAATGGACTTTTTCTCGTCTCGTATTGACTGTGTGCAAGATGGACTTTTTATTCTGTTTGTGTAATTTGAGGATGTTGTAGATTGGAAAGATTATTTAGTTTAGTATAATTATTATCAATTAATTTGAGGTTTAGCTCAAGCTTGCCGATAAAAGCTTGAAATTTGCAGTTTTGCATGGTTTGAGTGGTTCTGTACTTATAGTTTTGGGGACTAGAAAGCGGAGCCATTTGGAAATTAGTAATAATTAACTTGTAGTCTAGGGAAGATGAAATTTATTCTGTCTTAAGATTTACTCTTACAACGTTGTAATGTCTTTTGAAATGTTGTCATGCAGGCGCAACCCTCAGCAAAGGGCTTAATCGGGGATTAGGGACTTTATTAGCTGGTGGTCTTGCACTAGGGGCTGCAGAACTCTCACATCTAATGGGGGATTGGGCGGAGCTCGCTACTATCATGTGGATCTTTATCACGGGTAGAACATTTTTGAGAAAATTTACTCTTCTCACTGTGATTATGCTATGTAAACATCAGTATCTCTGTTTCACTCTTATATGTATTTCGGAACTTTAGGTTTTGTGGCGACCTTTGTAAGGCTATACCCCACAATGAAGCCTTACGATTATGGATTCCGAGTCTTCTTGCTTACGTTTTGTTTTATTATGGTATCTGGTTATCGGACCGGTGAATTTGTTGCAACAGCAGTTAATCGATTTTTGCTGATTGCCCTCGGTGCTGGAGTTGGTTTGGGTGTGAATTTGTGCATCTTCCCTATTTGGGCGGGGGAAGATTTGCATGACTTGGTGGTGAAGAATTTCATGGGCGTTGCCAAGTCTTTGGAAGGTACTAACTACTTTGTCTCATAGTTATCTTGATATTTTGTCGGATTGATACTCAAAATTGGCACCTCTTGATTTGACAGAATTTGGTGCCTGAAAAAGTAACAAATCATTAATTTTCTTAGTATTTTGATGGTATGTATATTGGTAGATTTCGTGTTCATACTAATGCCTACAAAATGAATGTCATTGAACCTGAGGGTTTTGTGATTCTATCAATTGTTAGTATCCATTAACATGTCCTGCTAGTTAGTCTACAATCTTCCATTTGGAGGTCAATGTTTGCGGTTGTTAACCATTTTGCACTCCAGCTTTACTTAGTGAGTTTGTAACTTTGTTAACATTTTATTTTAGGCTGATTTCCCTGTTTTGTTTTTTGCCAGGATGTGTTAATGGGTACCTGCAATGTGTTGAATATGAGAGGGTACCTTCCAAAATCCTCACATATCAAGCTTCTGATGATCCTTTGTACAGTGGGTACAGGTCTGCTGTTCAATCAACATCCCAAGAGGACACTCTTGTGTGTTCCTAACCAGTGTACTCATACTTTCCTATCTTTTTGCAAGGTTGAGTGTAAAACTAAGCTTTTTCTTGTCTTGTCTCTACAGTTAGGTTTTGCCATTTGGGAACCACCACATGGTCGTTATAAGATGCTAAAGTATCCGTGGAAAAACTATGTAAAAGTGAGTGGTGCCTTAAGGCATTGTGCATTTATGGTCATGGCGATGCACGGATGCATACTTTCTGAGATTCAGGTACCTATGCTCTTTGATTGTGATTCCAGGAAAAAATTTCTTATGATATGAATCATGTTTCAACATGTAATTTGCCTTGTTATATCTCTCTCTCTCTCTCTCTCTCTCTATATATATATATATATTTATATATATATATATTATTCACATTATTTTTTAGATTTAGTGAACGAGAAGGCCATGAGGTTGGTTTGTTTCCTTCTTGTGCCATTCTAACTATTTACTATTTTCCAAGGAAAATACTAGGTGCCTTAAAGCATGCTGATAATGGTCACCTTTCATGGTTGTTACTATTATAAATCTTGTAGCCAAAAAAGATCATTAGGACAAAATCAGGCCAGTCACCAGTGGAATAATTGTTTTATATTGATGTGTATAAAATATAGCGAGACCTAACTAATTCAAGTGTGCTGGAAAAAATAGACTTATGTGCTTGTCATATGCTTCACCTTGTTTAAGAACTTCAGATAAGGTTCACGAGAGTTGAGTATGTTGACTATGAGGATATAGCCATGAATTTTCCTGCTAGTTACCACCCTTGTAAATTAAATATGTGTAATACATTGGCGAGTCCCGCAGTTCCCATCACTATTCTACGAGGTCAGGTGCTTGGATTAATCAACAATTATGCACCAATTTTCTTTTATGGTTTTACATCTATGACACTCTTGATGAGGTTGATGCTGCACTTCTTTTATTATGATGCTTGAGAATTGAGATGACTAATTTTCTCAGTCTAACTTCCATTTACATAATTGTGTTCTCCCTTATCATGGATAACCATTGCCATTTAAAATAATTTATTTATTTTTGAATATCTCCATAGTTCGAGAGTATCAAACCTGTATCCTAATTTTCTAATTCTTAATATTTAAGTAGAGCTTCTCAATATCTTCCTTATTTCCTTATGTCCAATAGATAAAATATGAACACAGCATGATAACAAAGTTCACTGATAGCTCCAATTGTTTGTGTTTTGTTGAAAGTGAATCTCAATTAATCTTAACTATCACTATGACACGCCTCATAGGGTTCACCTATCATTCTGAGCTGGCACCTGTTCGATGTTTATTTTATAAAGTAATTATGTCCAACTTTGTCAGCCTGCTTGTTGTCTTAGTTTTTCTATATCAAGTAGTTCTTGCATGGTTTAATTCAATCTTCAGCATTAGCAATATTTACCCTAATGTTAATGCCTGTAAATAAGAAAACCTCTGCTTCTCCTTTCTTATGTTAACAGGCAAAATATTAACACGCCTAAATGACTGTCTTGTTATTTAACTGTTTAATATTTTATTGTAGGCTCCACCAGAAAGGAGACGTGTTTTTAGCAATGAGATGCAGAGGGTAGGCAGTGAAGGAGCCAAAGTGCTGCGGGAACTGGGTAACAGAGTCAAGACTATGACAAGATTAAGCTCCCCAAGCATCCTGTTTGAAGTCCATGAAGCAGCCGAAGATCTGCAGAGGAAGATAGACCGCAAATCCTACATTCTCGTTAACTCTCAACATTGGGAGATCGGGAGGCGGCCGGAAGGCATTGAGCATGTGGACGGGGTCAACAGTGGCAACAGGTTCCTTGCAACAAAGTCTCTAAGTGAAACCGTGATCGACTTCAGAGCAATCAACAACTTATCAAAGAGCTGGGATGTTCAAAATTCAGTCAACACTGGTCTCGATTCATCTACGCAAACAGTTGGCTCCCCCGAAGCATTACTGACGAAACAGATATCGTGGCCTGCACGGCAAATATCCATTCTAGACAACATTCCTGATGAAGAAGAACCATCAACCTATGAAAGTGCAAGTGCGCTGTCTCTGGCAACATTCACATCCCTTCTGATCGAGTTTGTCGCGCGGCTTCAGAATCTTGTAGATGCATTTGAGGAGCTAAGTGAGAAAGCTAAATTCAAAGAGCCTGTGCAGGAATTGATTGTCCAGAACTCTGGATTCTGGACTAAGGTAAGAAATTGTTTTGGATGGCGAGACTGAAGTATCGAACCGGGTGATTTATATTTCTTGTGTTTCTTAAAATTAAAACAGGATGATTTAATCTTTATAATTGTAAAGATATAAGGTGAAATAAGGTAGGATTTTTGGTGATCTTGAGAGCGCTATGACTCTAATGTATAATTTAGTAGCTTCCCAAAATTGAAGTAAATGAGTTTTTGTTTTTGTACATGCCTTGTGTCCATGTTTATTCAAGACTTAATATGTAAATCAAGATGAGAAATTTTTATTTTTTTGCCTTAATTTTTATGTAAAGTTTCTGAAGCAGGTTGCAAAGTCCACGGAGCATTTTAGCTTCTATTTATTCCTGCAAATATAAAGCACTGGTGTTTGGCCTTTGTATGCTAATGCTCGATGGCCTGTCTAATTCTTAATGAGGATTTCTATTTCATGCTATCTTGAACCCCTCATCTATAAAAAAAATTTCAAAATGACTGATTAGGGTAAATTTTTTAGTAGGTTATTAAATTTTGGTTTATTTTCATTTTGATCATTGAACTTCGATTTGCCTCAATTTAGTTACTCAATTTTAATTTGATTTCATTGAATAGTAAATTAAGGGATTTTGGGCCCCAAATGAATGATGTGGTTTTTTCTTAATGACATGAATATCTCTAATAGACTTAATAATGTGTCATGGGGAGGACTGATTAGGATTTTTAAACAATCGTGTAATCAATTGGGGGTTGAAATCATTAGGAAAGGCGGGAGGAGAAGGAGACTAAAAAAATAGAAAAAATGAATGGAGGTCCGATTTCACATCTCCTCTGCCTGGGCTGCATTTTTTTTTTTCTATTTTTAGTTCATCCCCCACTGTCTGCGAATAGAATGGATTTATTGCATAATAAAATTAAATTAAAGTTGAGTGACCAAATTGATGTAAATTGAAGTTCGGTGATCAAAATAAAAATGAGTTAAAGTTTAGTGACCTGATAAAAAAATTATCTGAATTAAAAAAACAATGATATCTAGCTTGAAAACACAGCAAATATTTAAAACTAGCCAGATCATTCCTAAAAAAACCATGTGATTAAATTAATTAACAATTTTGGGAGTTCTAAGAAAAGAAACAAAGTAAAAAGACTGAATATAATAGGTTATTGTTGAGTTAAAAAAAAATTGAGTATATTTCTTTCAGAAATCAACAATTGGGTATGTACTATATCTACAAGGAACTTAAATAAGTTTTTCAAAGAAAGGAGAAGCATATCTCACTCTTATTTTGCCATATGACACTGTATGTATGCATATCTCACTCTTATTTTGTCCCTTTTGAACATAATTAGGATTACATAAACTTTTGAGGATTAGATAAATTTTCCTACTCTAGTTTGAGAATAATTAGGATTACATAAAATTTTGATGATTAGATAAATTTTTCTACTCTAGTATGAGAATAATTAGGATTATATAAACTCAGATTCCAAGTAGAACTAGCAGGCACAAATAAAACTTCTCCCACCACTTTATATATACTTGCTATCATCTTCTTCATTATTCACAATAATTAAGTAGGTTCAAATAATCAGAGTAAGATCTAATAATAAATCATGGAAGAAGACCATGAATATGCTATTTTGATGGAAAATATGCAGTATGCTTTGAAAGAGGTTCAGGCATTCAACTTCTACAGTAACCTCACTCATCAAATTCAAGAAAAACCTGAGACCATATCTGATATCTTTAGAGATGTTAACAGTTCTTGTGCCATCCCTATGGTGATATATAGACTTGGGAGAATCCAGTATAGTTATGCCGCAAGGTTTCAACTAGCTCTTGCTCTTTTACTAAGAGAAGTTCCGGAATTGAAGATTAATCATGAAATTATAATTTGTTGTGATGATCTTACATTAAATCATGTTGAAGAAAGAGTGATGGAAACACATGGATGTAAAGTTGTGTGCATGTTTGGTGGTCGTTTTAGATGGAAAGTTGATCAACTTACTTTATTTTTTTTTACCATTCACAAGGCTTGAAGTTTTAGGAGATTTACTGGGGATGAATTGGTGTTCATCACAACTTGAGAAGATGATAATTTTAGGGGGGAGTTTAGCTTCTTTGGCTTCTAGTTTAGAAGAGATGGTATCCACATGTGATAATGAACCAAAATGTCCAAAGATGACTGTAAAAAAATTAACATATGTGATGGATAAATTAAGACTGATTTTATTTTATTTTAATTAGAATAGGGTTAATATAGATGTATTACTTAAATGATATATACCTAACACTATATCTTTTAAACTTCATAAAGGTAGAATATCCTATTTAGTCCATTTAATATAGTCAATATGTCATTTGGTCCCTATAATATGATTTGTCCATAGGAAGTCCTCTAGTTTAATATTTGAGAAATATAAGTCCTCATAGAGACCTTCTGAGGACAAATTATATTAAAGAGAGGAACTTACATTTTTTAAATATTAAAATAGAGAGATCTTCTCGAGACAAATCATATTAGAGAGATCAAAAAAACAGACTGGCTATATTAGATAGACCAAATTGGATATTTTATTTTGTCTTATCATTATCTTTTTCTTTTTAGCTCTTTGGCATCATCTTCTTCGTGAGCTTTGTTGTTCTCCTTCCCTTCTCTTTGTTTCTGGCTTTTTCCATCTCTAGGGTTCTTTTTACTTGCATTTTGTTGATCTATTTTCTTGCATTCATCACTCCCTTCATGATTTTCAAAATCAGTTAACTTAGTGAATTTACTTTTGCATTTGGAGCAACAGTATGTGACTATGATTGAAACTTGAAAGAACTTAGCAATGAATTAATGTTAAGAAGGCTAACCATTTTTAAAGGAATAGGGTGTGGGATAGAGAGCAAATTGCATGAGTCTCTCATGCAATCCCTCTGTAAAACCACATTATTCCATAATTAACTCACCTAATTAAAATTTGAGGTAATTCATGCAGTAAGAAACTCTTTCTATGTTAAAATTTTAGTAGAATACTCTATTTGGTTCTTGTATTATGCTTAATTTATTTCTTTTATTTTAATTTGTCCTAAACAAATCTCGATATTATTGAATGAAACAAATTGAGTCCCATGCCTGAAGTTTTCAAAATCTACGCAATTAAAGAACCACTATCATTAACTTAGTTGCAGGCTAGGCCACAGGTGATGGTATGTCTCTCAGTGTGGCAGCTAGAAGTAGCAAAGAATGAAACAAGAGAGTCATTGGCGACAAGTTTGATGATTTTAGGTCAAAATATCAAAATGGTTCCCTCTATTTTGTGTTTTTCGTCATTTAGTCCCTCTAATATAAAATCTAATTTTTTGGTCCTTGTACTTACATATTTCTGTCCTTTTGGTCCCTCCAATTGACAGATTTGTCTTTTTAGTATTTCCAACTAATGAACTAGACTCTGAGGGATCAAAAAGGATAAAAATGTGCAAATACAAAGACCAAAAAGACGGATTTTATAGCTAAAGGACTAAAATGTGCAAATACGAGAACCAAAAGGATGGATTTTATATTAGAAAGACTAAAAGAGAGAAAAACACAAAATAGAAGGATCATTTTAATATTTACACCATGATTTAACAACAATTACATTTCGTGCACAACGTTAGTTCTCAACTTTCTTATCATGATGTAACGGTTGACATGAAAACACAGTAAGTATATATATATATATATATATATATATATATATATATATATTTTACAGTTTATAACACTCTATATTCCATTTTATACTGTTTATAAAATACACGAATGATCTGAAATCATTGAATTTTAATCCAACAGTTATTCATATGTACAACCATTCGTAATTGACTGGTGCTCTTAATATAATTATTATTTATTATAAGCTGTCGTGCATAGAATGGAAAAGAGGGGAACAAGAGCGCAAAACTCAGCAAAACACACACACACACATACATAAACTGTTTATCATTCATTTTTTCAGTTCTTCACAAGAGCTAACATCCATCATCTTTTCTTAGCTGTACAATACTAGTTTTTCAGGCAGAATGATACCTAGATGATACTAAGCAAAATAGCCACACAAAATCGACAAAATCAGACACACTAGTATATTAGAATAATACATGCTATCAATACACACTGCACATCCTACATATTACAAACACATCTTATAAGAAAAACGGAAATCCCCTTGATTTTTGCGGTTTTGCACAGTCTGAGTGAGTCCATCCGATCTTTTGCTTGACATTATCATACACAAGCAATTTTCCACGCAATGAGATATCTGCAGAGTATAATTCAAGGGAAATATAAAAAATGGGCAAAATTTCTTCAATACTGATTTCTGCAGGATGCATTTCACTTGCATAAAATATTCATACCTCCTAATATAATAGTAGATCCATCAATAATCTCACTTCCATCAAGTATTCCTAGGCACACATAGCCTTTATCCTGCACTCAAAAGATGGGGGGTCTTGTTGAAGCAATTGTTGGGAGTTCAGTGTATGAAAAGCTATGAAGGTCATTGAATCATACGCTAATTATGAGATAGGATTCGGGAGGGATAGTTAATGTCAGGGCCTTCATCCACCATAGCTTCCCAAATTGGAGGGTCAATGGCTCGAAGAACTGCTTTACATCTTTCACAGACCTGAAAATCCAATGAACCGTTGATTATGATTAGAGGATAACAATGAAAGAAAATATTATAGGAAGCCTATAACAACAATTACAATTAACTGCTGAGTTTACCATATATGCCACCCTAAGCACATAATTAGTTTTGCTAGTTGAAAGATTTGATTTTAATAGAGTTTTCTTATATAAAGTAATGCTTACTAACATGAAATGATCTAGTGAATGAAATCCATTCGACACTGAAGAAGCTCTGAACAAATGTTATTCATCTTTATGCTGTGTACCTGATAGGGAAATCAGCTCTCCAACATACAGGTAGAGTCGAATCTGAGTTATCTTGGACAAGACCATTTGCCATGTGCTTAAGCTGCCAGGCTCACAAGTATAAGGACACAAGTTAACTATGGCTAGTAGGAATGTTAGCACTTTCTGATGATAGCAACAGCTTACTGTAGTCAAAAGACTGGTGTACACTTCATTTGTGAAGTATGTATAGGAGCTGCCGGTGTCAAACACTACTTGGCCTACATTGCGGCTCCCAGCCCCCAATTTGAGTTGCTGAGGACCATACTTAATCTTCATAACCTCTGCACGGTAGTAATTCCTGAAATATGAGAGAAATTAATGTCAATGCCAGAGTAAAAGAAACTCAGGGAGACAATGTAAACGAGTTAGAGAACAATTGATAAGGTATGGTATTACACGGTCTTTACAGATGAATTTAAAATTTCATAAAAACTTGTGAAACCCTTGGGATTTTAATATCAATAGATCTTAATGAGGAGAAAACCTACCCAACACTTGAACGAATGTAATAAATTTTTCTGCATTGTTACTATGTAGAAGGTTAATATAGTGTTCATGTCAGGCACAGGTAAAAATAATTCAAGGTAAGGGGACAAGGAATATGAATTGTTCTCAATATTCAAGCATCTCAATTCTCAAGAAAAGCCAGGCATTCAATCAAGGATGGCTCAAGAGAGTTGATAAACAAGTAAACTGGATGGGGTTTCAGTTTCAATGCTTGCTTACTAGATCAACTAATGTGGTGAGGAGTGATCAAGCATCACTCAGAAATCAAGGATTCAAACCATCATGGCTTATGCTGGCACACTCAACATATTAATGAAATAGAGATGACATCCTAGATTAAAGCAAGGACTAGAATAAGGCACCATATTCACATAAATGACTGCAAACTACGACATTGTAATATTGTAGTGGAGAATCATCTTCTTGCCTTAAGCCAATGAACATTTACTATGGCCAAAAGAATTGGTAAGAAGCACTTACCTTTGACTGCTAAGATTGGGAACCCAAGTCATACCCCAGCGAGGTACAAAGTCATCGCCTAAAAACATGTATCCACCACGATCTGCTTCAGTACTGATACAATGACCCACGACATTATTGATAATTCCTTGACTTGCCAACTGAGAAGGAAGGCTGACTCTAGAGCTGCTAAGTCCAAGAATTCCATCTGTTTTCGCAGGAGAGGCTAGAAGTTGTCCCTTGTTGATCGTATGCACACCTATTTAAAAATTTGAAAGGAATGTATCAAACAAAATTGCAGCAAATAGATGCAAGAGAATCGAAATTCAGATTGTGAAGTGTATTTCTCATTACCCAAAAGCAAAATTGAATTTTGCCAGATCACTTTTTGCTGTTATAAGATGCATATCATCCCTGGCTAGGACACCCATGGAAGAACTACGGTCTGCATATTCTATCTCATAATCACACTGTTGGCAAGAATCACAATATCCAAAATTCTGATTACTTTGCACTTCCCCGCATAGCAAATCCCCTGATGGAACTATTTTCCCTTTGGTTGGTTTGTACAACGGATGTGGACCCTAAATGCAAAATCTTTGTGAGTGAATCCAATCAGGTATATTCAAAATAATATTTCATAGATTTAAAAAAATGGAACAAAATGTACCTTAAACATTAAAAAGTGAAGTATTTCATCCAGGCAGCGAAACAAACATGATGGAAGCCATAATTGAAGAAAAAATTGACAAAAATTGACAGGAAGATCTGGAAGAAATGGTTGTGGCATGATATACCTTGGCGCAGCTGGTGCATGGGGCATCACATTGAATCCATGTTAAATCACTCCCCGTATCCACATCAAGAAAATAAGGTTTCGGTGGATTCCCAACAAAAACAGATGTATAATATTGTCTGCAGATATAAAAGCACAAACAACTTCAACATTGAAAGTTTACATTAGATGCTACAAAAATTCATGAATCTAACTGTAAGACACAAATAAAGGATGGCCATGAAATGAACAAACTGGTGAATGAACTATACCACAGAAAGAAATATATACTCCTAGTACACTATAAAGTATAATTCAGATAAAAGGAGATAAAAGAGAATTGACAATCAAGTATATTAGAAATTCAGATGAATTAACAATCAACCAAATAATATAGATAATTGATTTTTGGAATCATTGACCATATCTTTTATCATCGAAGTCACAAACTTCATCAATTCCCTAATGTGAAAACCAAAGATATCCGAGATTCTTTAATCCTCCTTCCAAACATCCATCCATGATCCATTTTAAGCTCAAAAAGACTACAACCACATTAAATCAAACGACAGTACCTTCCAAACTAATGAGAACTGTCAATTAATCAAAATCCACCACCAAGAGATTTCATCAAGCAATCACAAAACCAAATGCTATATTAAATGCACAACTTAGTTGCAATTAATTGCAAAAGAAAAGAATGATAATACTCAATAAGAAGTTCCAAAAAAACACAAAGTAGGAAAGCAACGAACCCATCCGGGAAGATGTTCCCTTTGAGAGGGAAAACAGCAGAAGCGTTCTTCGAGGAAGAAGCCACCAACTTAGAACTCTTCCAATTCTTCATCCTAAAAGACCCCAGCTTCACATCCGGCATGACACTCCCACTCCGATTCCCCAACTTAGGATAAAGATCAAACAAGAAAGAAGAGCTCTCATTCCTCCGGCGACCATCCTCGTCGACGCTGCTAAGGAGCTGGTAAGGCACATCAGAGAAGAGGCAGACCCAAAGGGACAAGATGAGGATCGAGGTAGCGAAGAGGAAGGCGATGACTCTTTTGGGAGAGAGAGGGAGAGGCAACGGCGTCTGCGGAGGGGGAGGGGGAGGTGGAGGTAGGGTGAGGAGGTGATCGTGGTGGTGGAGAGGAGAGGGGTCGGAGTCGGAGAGGGTGAAGGCGGTGATGGTCTTGCCCTTGGTGGGGTCGTCGGGAGGGGGGAGGGAGATGATGACCACTCCATGGAGCTGCGGAGGAGGGCGACGAGGATCACCGCCATTGCTCCCCATCTCCTTCTTCTCCGATGAGAGAGAGAAAGCTAGAATTTGGAAATAGTTCTCATTGTAGCTGAGAGACTAGGAGGAAGACTTTTGATGAATTTAATTTAATATAATTAATTAATTATGGTTTTTGATGAGGAAGGGAGCAGGAAGGTGAATGAGTGACTTGGTAAACGGGTTTCAGTTGATCTAGACTTTGATTGTGGGTTGAACTCTAGAACATGGATGGTAAATTAGTGGGTTAAATTTTTTAGATAAATTGTTTAGGAATTGGAACTTTTAATGTAAAAATTTATTAAAAAAATAGTAAAAACAAAACAATGATATTACTGAGAAAAACACATCGTGTCAAGAGAAACTTGAAGTTTACTGGTGCTATGGATTCAGGAGTTTGTATGATACTGACGTCAGAGGAGGATATTGATTAAGACGAGAGTTAAGAGTTTTTTTATTTCTGCATGCGGCTTTGAGGAGGGTCTGCATGTTCCTTTTTTTTGTTGCTTTCTAGTTTTGTGATGTTGTATGTTTGTGTATCACATCTAATGGTGTTTTTGTTTATTTTCTTTTAATAGAAGTGGTTTATCTAAAAAAAACACCGTGTTATTTTTGTGGATTTAGCCTCTAGTGGCTGTGTCGCTATTGGTGCTGTTTTATAGACTTTTTGATCTGTTTTTGTTTGTATATTTAATAAATGTGATTTATTCATTTTATCTAAAAAACACACATATAGATGATAGTAGAAAAAAAAAATACAAATAAGATAAAATGCAAATTAAAATTAAGAAGTAGTCATTAGAACTTAGAAGTGATGCTAATGCAAATCAGTTTGATGTTTTAATCTTATTTTAGTGTTTATGTCCTAAATGTTTTAAAAAAATTAAATTTATTATATATGATCATTAGGATAAGCAGTCAACTTGTTTTAGTTTGTGAAAAATATTGTTTTTATTATTTATTTTTATATGTTATATTTAAGGTTTTAGCAATGAAGTTTTAGTTAAAAAAAAGGGATAAGTAATAATAAATTTCTGTAGCCTTTGACTAAATATTATTGTGTTATGATGATAAGTACAAATTTGATTTTTATAAGGAGATATATAGGCAAATTTCTATTTTCAAATTATTTAATGACATCTTATACTAAATTGGAAATGACAAGATTTAATAGAAGAAAATTAAGGGAAAAAATGCTTACCAAAATTGAATTTACTGGAATTGTATAATCTGGCCAAAAAAATCTATGACAAAAAGGTCAAATTAAGATATGTATTGTTCCAACTTTTTTTTTTTGAGGGAAAGCATTGTTCCAACTTCTGTCACATTAAATAACTACCAAGTTTGATTGTATGGAAATAAAAGACAAGAAAAGTCTTTATCAACAAGACTTTTAAAAGACAAACAATTAATCAGAGAAGCAACCAAGTATATTCTTAGGAACCAAAAAACATTAAAAATAAAAAAACCAGTTTTGAGATTTCATAATAAAACAAAAAGTTACAGTCTGATGATCTGATGTCCAAACTAGAGACTATGTAAATCAAAAGAATACAAGCTCAGAATGAGGTACAAAATGAATGTATAAACAACAAAAGGATATTATCAAACATATTAGATCTATTCACATTCAAGAGAGGACCATAAAAACCCTCCATGATCACAGAATACACATTCGGACCAGGCAATTTTACATTCTCCCATACCTCATCAGGCTTTAATACTGTAAAACTAAAACAAAATTCTATTGTTTAGCTTGAACTTGAAGAACTTGATTGCCTTGCGCGAGGACTACCTTGCCTTGCTCGATTTGTCCTAGCAACATCAACTACTATCATCCAGCCATTGATGATCTGCAAGAACCATATTGGAAAGCCCCAGTGAGCTCTGATACAAGAAAGTAATATTAGTGGAGCTTAAGGAAAATGGGGTGTGGTTTCAAATACCTTTCCATTCATTTCTTTCAGTGCAGTGGCTGCTGCTTCTTCTGTTGTGTACTCTATGAAGGCATAGCCCTTTGATCTTTTCGATATCTTATCCATTATGATTTTCACTGATGGGAAACATTTGTACTATCAGATACTAATCAAGTAATTCTATCAGACTTTTTAGGAAAAGTCTTACCTTCTACAAGCTCACCATAGCCTTCAAATGCTGCTCGCAAAGTTTTCTCAGAAGTATAGAATGACAGTCCTGACAAATAAGTTTTGCAATGCAAGAGAGCAAATTAGAGAACTTCACTCATGCACTGTAGATGGAGAATATATATCATATGATATTTAATGCAAACTTGACATAAACGTAAGTACTCAGCATGTTGATATGCTAATGGTAGGATGGCCATTCTTTCCCTTTCTCCGTGCTAATTATAGATATAATTGTACGGAGGAGGTAATTAGGTAGTTGGTAGGTTTTAAGCAAGAAAAGTACTCATGGCATTCTTTCAAAGAAGGAATAAAGAAAAGATGGCATCATCTGATTAAGCCATGATATTTTAGATCTAACTAATCCTGCCAACTCTATATTTCTAAGAATGCTATGACTTCCCATGCATTTTGAACGGAAACCAAGCTGCTTATCTTCTCGAAATTTAGTTTTGGATATAATAGGCAGATTATGTGATATACTTAAAAATCCTAAACAATAAAAATAACCCTTGAACTTAATCTAATCAAATAGAATCAGATTCATGCCCTTTGTTTACCAACCATTTACCAATAATTCCCCTATTCACTGCAAATTTTCCTGTAAATTGCATTTATGTAATTAGACCTATCTTCTTCCCAACCCTTGCACATAAAGAGTAGGAACAGATAAAGTACCTTTATCGGGCAGATATTTAGAGCATGGTTAGATTAAAAAAGGTTAGGGCTTACATGGATTCACCGAAACAAAAGACGCCCAAACTCTAATCTAAGCCTTTTCACATTACAGGAAAAGGGGGTAGTTGATAACTCAGTCTTATAGACATGCAAATCTTGGAGAATGCCAATTTGTCTTCTAAGATTATCATTAAAATATATTGGTTTCTGACTCATCACAATCGATAAAAATAAAAAAAGCAATGCTGATAATCACAAATCAAACATCGCTTAAAACTCCTATGTTACATTGTAGCAGTTACATCCCATACCCATGGTATAACCTCCAATACCAGATATGGAAATAAATTACTATCTTGAGTATTCTGAAATGAACATCTCTATTTGAGAAACACATCATTAAACTGCAGCTACCACATAAGATCAAAGATATATACTGAGCTTTGATTGCCCTAGTGAACTTTTAAACAAGCTACTAAAGCAAAATAAACTAATTAATTCATTTAAATTGCTAGACAAGCACTGAGCCAGACTTAATGAAGTAGGTTTTTCCAAGGTCATGCTAGGATGCTCCCAAAAAAGAATTTTCAAATATGTAGCCCAATGATTAGAAAAATAAAAGCTGAACAGGTAAAGCAGGGCACTTGATAATAGTTAGCTATATCACTGACTTCAAACTTCAAATTAAAAAATTCCCATAATACTAAAATTTAGGTGAATAGATTTTTTACATGTGAGGTACCAAGGGACCAATACTAAAATAGGCAGATAAGATTAATACTGATAAAGCTTCTTACCAGTGACAAAAAGCCTTTTAGTTTTTACATCCGGTGTCTGATTTTCTTCAGACTCCAGTACTTTTCCATCACCTGAAGTATCAAATAAAGCAAGAAGGCAATATCAGATCTGAATGTATCTGAATTTCCGACAGACATTCGTGATAGAGATAATCATCAAACAATTTAATGAAAATCAAGCATCAAGATGACAAAAAAGGGCCCCATAGAAACTTATCTATTGATAACTGCAATTCAATCTGGGCATCTGTGATACTAGGCTATCAGTTATGCTAGAATAATGCATTGACCATATGATAGTAGAAGATGGATGCGGATCAAGAGAATCATCTATGAAGATTGTATTGGAAGCCTATAAAAAATTCGGGACATGATTTAAGGGGGGAATGGCATCTGATGCTAGCTACTGAAATTTAAATAGAACATTTATTAATGTGAAAAGTCGATTGAAAATACCACAAACCTCTGTAATCCTTACTGGCAGCTTCAAAATTTGTATCAGGACGGACGGATAACACCCCAGGCACATCTGTCATGAAGAGAAAACATCATTTAGACCACTGATATAAAATCACTTCCATAATTTTAGACGCTCACCAGCTAATTCCTGTGCACATTCCTCATCAATACGACAACAAAATCCGTAGTCCCTCTCCCATGAAATATGATATATACACACTTGAGCATCTTTCTCACTACAAATAGTTTATTAGAAAATCTTAAAGAAGGACGATAGAGGTAAGGATTATCACTCTTTTAAGAGCACTACTTACTTCCCCAATACTTTAGTGAGGATCTGAGTATAATAGTCCACCATCTGGGCCTTTGTGATAACTTCAAACCCAGGCTTCTTCATACAGACAAGCCAATATTCATTCCCCTGCAAAGGAGTAAATCTAGAAGCACTTGCATCAGGTTTTGATAGGTGATCTAACAAAAGTTTTGAATATGCATAATCCTTCTTGTTGGAGTCTGGATCCTTATCAGGCCTAACAGATAAAACTCCTGGCATATCTGCATCATAAAAAGTAAAAAAAAAAAAAATCATTACTCAAAGACTTACACAGTTCATGAGTTAAACAGTTAATGTCACCCTTCTATTTGTCCTTTGGGAGTTTCTAATTGATAACAATTAAAGCAATGTCTTACTTATTAAATAAGATTTAGGCTGTGACGCAGGTTAAAGAAACAACAATTGATGAAATTTGAACTAATCTTTACAATACTTTAGCGATGATCTTTCAAAAGTTATGGTTATTGGACAGGTATCATATTGGCAACATAAAAGGTCCATCACAAAGTTGTATATATATATATTGAATGAAATAATACAAATGAAGTGGCTTTCAGCATAAACCTGGTGGTGATGCATTCAACTAGCACAGAATGCTGTCAAAATACCCTGTCTTCAATCATGTCAGTGTCTACAACCTTACAAAATGTGCTATCATAGGCAGAGGACATGGCATAAGATTAAATAGATCATTTGCAGGCTCAAGCATTACACCACAACCACATTCTCTTTGTCCAATATCAAAAACTACCAAGAAATTCAGTTTTCCTCCTCTCACTTTCAATGTGGTAAGTACACTAACTAACAGGCTAATTCAATACAACAATTCATTCAACTCCATTCAGCGAAATAGTTCAATTAAAATAGGAAAAAAAGGAAACAAATCACTCCAACACCACCAATTACTTTAACCACGTAGGCACATTAGGTGGCAACAATTCCATCCAGCCATGCCACATTGCCACATAAAAAAAAGAAAAAAGTTATAATTAAAAATAAAAATAAACAATTTTCTGAAATATCAAATATGTGATTCTCAAATGAATTTTTCTCAAATAAAAATTGAATTATTATTATTTTTTTAAACCGTGAGTAAACCACGGGATTGAATCTTAATATATATATATAAAATTATGGACAAGGCAGGAGTAGGATTCAAACCCTCGACCTTTGAGTAAGGAAAATGAATAAAACACTCACTGCCCTATTGCATAACTGGTTAATGTATGGGTAATATTGAACTAGTACTTTGTTTTATTTTAACTAACAGTTAAATAAGAATTTATTAAAAAAAAAAGTCTTTATTGGCTTGGAAGCTTCTAAAGCTCATTTGAAATGGCTGAGCACATTGAGAAGAAATACATGCATCTTAAAACCCATCCAATTTAGCTTCTACCATGCTGAGATGCAGCCCCAAACTAACAAATTTAATTCCACAAACATAGAATACAAATGCTCATTCTTTGCTTTAATAATAACTAGAATGTGGAAATCAAAGGATAAGTAAGATATTTGATGAAACCATAAAATATATTTTTATAAAATATCAATAAAACTCCTCGCATGTCTTTGTCATAAAAAAGGAAAAAAAAAATCATTACTCAAAAAAGAAACAAATCACTCCAACACCACCGATTACTTTAACCAAGAAGGCACATAAGATGGCAACAATTCCATCCAGTCATGCCACATTGCCACATAAAAAAAAAAGTTATAATTGAAAATAAAAATAAATAATTTTATGAAATATCAAATATGTGATTCTCTCATGAAAAATTTCTCAAATAAAAATTGAATTATTATTTAAAAAAAACGTGAGTAAACCGCGGGATTGAATCTTAATAATTTTTTTAAAAAAAAATTATGGACAAACCAGGAATAGAAATTAAACCCTCAACCTTTGAGCAAGGAAATGAATAAAATACTCACTACCCTATTTCATAACTAGTTAATGTGGGTGGTATTGAACTAGTATTTTGTTTATTTTAACTAACAGTTAAATAAGAATTTATTTTTTAAAATAAATAAAGTCTTTATTGGCTTGAAAGCTTCTAAAGCTCATTTAAAATGGCTGAGCACAATGAGAAGAAATGCATGCATATTAAAACCAATCCAATTTTGCTTCTACCATGCTGAGAGATGCAGCCCCAAACTAACAAATTTAATTCCATAAAAATTGAATACAAATGCCCATTTTTTGTTTTAATAAAAACTAAAATGTGGAAATCAAAGGCTAAGATATTTGAGGAAACCATGAAATAGATTTATATAAAATATCAATAAAGCTCATGCCATGTCTGAATCATAAAAAAGAAAAAAAAAATTACTCAAAGACAAATGCAGATAATGAGCTGAACTGTCAACAATCACTCTTCTGTTTTCCCTTTGGGTGTTCTTTAATTAATAACAATTAAAACAATGCATTATTTATTAGATAAAGTGAAGCTATGAAGCGGTTAAACCAACAACGATTGACAGGAATTATACTACTCTTTGCAATACTTCAATGATGATTTTCAAGGGTTACAGTTATTGGACAGGTATCATATTAGCAACATAAAAGGTCCATCACAAATTTGTATAAATATATACAGATATATATATACATATATTGAATGAAATAATACAATGAAGTGGCTTTCAACATAAACCTGATTATGATGCATTCAATTAGCGTCAAAATACCCTGCCTTCAAAATCATCATACTCAGTGTCTAGAACCTTACAAAATGTGCTATCATAAATAAACGACATGGATTGATGGATCATTTACAGGCTCAAGAATCAAACCACAACCACATTCTGTTTGTCCAATATAAAAGAATACCAAGAATTTCAGTTTTCCTCCTCTCACTTCCAATGTAATCTCAGTATACTAACAAGCAGGCTAATTCAATACAAAAATTCCTTCAACACCATTCAGCCAAAAAGTTCAATTAAAATACCAACACCACCAAAACTCACCTGCAAGCTTGTGAGAAGACTCCTCATCAATGTCACAACAGAATCCATAGGACGTCTGCCAAGAAACATCGTACATGCACATCTGAGCTTCTCTTACACTGTTAAAATCACAACAATAGAATCAAGAAAAACTAAAACAAGAGAAAAGCTAAGAAAATGGGGAAGCAAGAGTCACCTTCCAAGAACCTTAGCTAGGGTTTGAACATAGTGATCAACGACCTCCCGCTTGGACATCCCCGCATTCGGGGGCTTCTCCATCACCACCATCCACTTCATGCAAGAGGGGTCCTGAGCCACCTCCGTCGTCATCGAATAATAAGAGCCCGAGCACCGGATGGACACTGGGTAGCGAGCATTGATGGCGAACCTCGGGAAGGGAATGGGACATCGACGAGGGTTCCTGAAGGTGAGGGAAGACATTGGGGCGGCAAGAAGGAGGTCGGAAGGATAGAATAGAGGAAGCGGCGGAGAGAGGAGGAGGAGAAGGTCCATGATCGCCGGAGCTCGGCGGCGGCGGAGGCGGTGACGAAGGAGTTTCGAATCCCTCGGGCGGCGATGCAAGCTTAAAGATTTCGGATGACAAGGCGCTAAAAAGTATCTGCCTCAAGATCACGTGCTATGCACGTGATGCTCTGATTAAAGAAAATTATTAAATAATTTTTTTTTCAATTGCGATTTTTTTATGTTATTAATGTATTTTGTATTTTACTTGACATACAAAATGTATTTATTATTTATTTGTTTGTTTGTTCTATTTGATACAAAAGGATGATTTTATTTGTTTTTTATTGTTTTGATAATTAAAAAAAATTACTTTAAAGTATTCTAATTTTTTTTTTATTAATAGACTATTACCCATTTAAGATGAATAATAGTAGGAGTAAAAAAGCCTACTAAGGGAATGATTCAAACTATTGTCCTTTTCTTTACAGTTATGTGTCATATTATTGAATTATTCAATGGTTGGTAATTTTTTAATTTTTAATTTAAAAATATAATGTAATTATATATCCAATTTTATTAATTTAGCTTTGTTAAGCAAATGTTAGTATGTGTTTATTGATAATTATGTGAGTAGAAAAACTGCAATTTTGATACAAATTTGATTTTAAATAATTTTAAATTAATTTTAATAATTTGATTTAGGTTTTATTTACCTTGCGTTGCAACTCAAATAAATATTAGTTGTATAAGCTCATGAAATTAGAATGCCAAAGTTTTATAATGGATACTATATATTTTTTTGTCCCAATCCAATGAGATGAGTGGAGTTGTGCTTTTTGACTTTTTTTTTGTAAAAATATTTAATATACTCTCGTACTTTAGATTTTTTTTTTTTATGGCATATACTTGAAATGCATTCTCTTTTTCATTTTTTATTTTTTTAATTATATGGAGATCAAATCCAACAGGAGTCTATCCTTAGGTGACATGAGTAGGTAACATTTGTTGTCATGTTATATACGCAGATAATTAAAAATATATATATTTAAATATACTTTAAAAATTAAACAGTAAAAAACAGAACTTTTTTAATCCACATTGACACATGAGGTGGCAACTTCCATCAAACAAAAAGAAATAATAATAACAATAATTGAAATAAAAATTAATAATTTTATAAAATATTAAATATGTGATTGCTCTCACATGAAAATTTTCTCAAATAAAAATTAAATTATTATTATTATTAGGAATGTGAGTAAGCCATGGGATTAAATTTAAATAGGTGAAAAATGAAATACTAACGTTTTTAATGTGCAATTTTTTTATTTTTTATTTTTGAAAATTGATGGACAAGTAATGAGTAAAATTCAAGCTTTGTACTTTAGAAGGAAATGAATAAAATGCTCACTACCATATATATTGCATGACTGGTTAATGCATGTCTCTGGGTGGTATTGAACTAGTATTTAATTTTAAATATTTTAATTAATAGTTAGATGAGACATTTATTTTATTTTATTTTTAATAAGTAAAGTCTTTATTGGAATAGAAGCTTCTAAAACTAATTTGAAATGGCTGAGCACATTGAGAAGAAATGCATGCATCTTAAAACCCATACAATTTAGCTTCTATCATCTTGAAATACAGCCTCTTTAATAATGACTAAAATATGGAAATCAAAGGATAAGATAAGATATTTGAGGAAACCATAAAATAAATATTAGGATTTTTCACAAGTAGATGATGATTGATAGAACACATTCCTTGATCATATAATTAATTCTTGCCAACATTTCTTTGAAGACATTGAATACCTTTTCATGAGAAATTAATCAAATAAAAACACATAATTCTTTATAATTCATAAGAATTTCAACTTTGAACATATTATTTATCACTTATTGCACTTATTGCTTCTGATTCTTCTTAAAATATTTTTTAAAGAAAAAAAAACCCATAAGTACTCTTTTGTATTTGATGAACATTAATCTTTCTTTATTAATTTGCGTTAGTGTGATGTGTATAAATTCAAAACATATCCCCTTTAGAATAATTTCAGTAAAATTACTGATCTTTGTTATGAATGTCCTGGTTATTTCATGTCTGATTTTTGTACTATAATCAAACAATTAAATTAATTATAATTATAGAGTATGAGTTTCACAGATTAATGAAATAGCTGAAACAACTCAATAAAACAAGGAGATTGCTGCAAATAGAGAAACACAATACTATTACTGACTCTTAATTGATCATTAAATATAGTTTCTTCAAACCACATAAAGAACTCTTTGATTTACATCCCATTACTTTCAAACTGAGAAATTAACTGATTAAGAAGTCATTAGCTACTCCTTACCTTCAAATAGATCATTAAAAGGAAAGCACTCAAGCATTGTTCCATTAAAAAGGATTGAGCTTTCTTCATTATCCAAAGCTGATTGCATTTCTTCAGAGAGTTTCAACACCTCGCCATCTTGATCATTTCCACAACATTGCATCTTCTTCTCTTTTATTCTCTCCTTGGCCCGAGCTCTGGCTCTAGCTCGTGATTCTTTCGTGCAAACTGATCTCAGTGTAGCACGCTTTGGAGGATGATTTAAAGATGAAACTTTAGCTCTCTTACTCTTACCATGATCTCCTTTAGTAATAATATCCTTGCTAGCATTGTTGCACTTTGATGATGAAGATGATGAAGATAATGAAGATGATGATTCCATGAGGTCTTTAATGGCGGAGTGAGACTTGGTGAGAAGCCAATCAAGCGTTTTGCTAGCCTTGTCAAAGCCAAGCATGTCTTGGAGACTGAAGAACTTGTGAGCAACTTCTAAAGAGAGTCTCATTCTTCTATCTCTAAGTCCATGCATGGTGCGTATTTTGCCATGATGGTCTTTTCTCATGGTTCTTGATTTTGATGGTTTGGTTTTGGGTGGTTTGGTTTGATGTTGGGGAAGTAGTACTGGTGGAGAGTGATGATGGTGGTGAGGGGAGAGGAGAAGGGTGGAGAGGTCTTGGAAAGGGTCATGGTCCAAGAATGGAGGAGAGAGTTGGAAGAAGGAGAAAGGGTCATGTTCATGTATGGGAGGTGAAGGAGGAGGGCTTAAGTCTGTGTTTATTGTGAAGGAGGAGCTCTTCCACAAGTATTCTGGATCATAATAGTTATTATATGCCATCTTGGTGAAGATGATGATGATCAAGATGTTAAAGAAGAAGAAGAAGAAGAAGAAGATGCTGATGAAGAAGAGAAGACTAAATCATGAGTAGATATAAGAGAAATGGGGAGAGAGGGAGAGAAAGGAGAGTATGTCTGAAGATAAGTAGCATTTGGTATGAAAGCTTACAACCTCTGAAGATGATTTTTAAGGAGAAAAAATTACTGAAAAAGTAGAAGAGAAAAGAACCAAGGAGAAATTTTAGAAGCAAGAAGGGATTTTATATATCTTAAAAAGAAAACTCATGACAAAAATGTAGATAATATGAATATTATAATGATATATAAAATTATTAAAGCTAGATTTCTTTTCACAATTCTCTTCCTATATTTCTCATTATCATATGTGAAACACATGTGAAAGTAAAAGGAGGACAAACAACAAGTTGGATAATTTAACTATGGTTACTTAAACAAACAATTAATCTCAAAATTAACTAGCTCATAGTATCACTATCAACTAATTAAGAATATCAACACTGAAAAGCATCTAACAATCACAATTTAATACTTTTACTGACTCATTGTAGAGATAGTTGTATAAGTTAAATTTAATTATAATACTAAAAAGATAGCGCAAAATGCACTAGTAAAGAAGAAGACAATGGATGTTGATATATATATATCGACAATATATAAAACAAGAAGGCGAAATCCCGTATTTTAGGAGACTGTTTCCTTCGATCCTCAATGCGAAAAAAGCGTTGTTCGATATACCGACAAAAACATTACCAGTGCAATATTAAGGCCCACCATAAGATTGAGCTATCATGCATGTCCAAAAAAGAAACAAAAATCTCTAAGAACAAATCCACATTTCTTGCAAATTGTTATGGTTCAGATGTATCAGGTCATATAAGCTCCAATCCAAAATTAGAGAGATGAAGATGAGTTGGGGTCTAAGTCATGGCCAGTAGTATCATTGATTAGATCAAAAGATTAGACTAAAGTTTGTAGTTATCTTAGCCTTGATGTGAATAGAACTGACCCATTACAACCCCCTTACCCCAAAAATTTCGGCACTAAAACTTTGGAATCTCATTATGGTTCTTTAAGATTCATGTTGAGAACATAGATATATATATACAAATTATATATATATGAAATATTAATTTGTGAATGGTAATTGTGGAGATAATATGAAGTGAATGAGTAATTAATGATGTATATAAGTTCATCATCAGTTAATGCCTCTCTATCCATTTCACACTCTCACTCACTCCAGCTAGTGTGTGGCTTATATTTTTAATGATTAATTTGCCACTCATCTCCAATAATCTTCATTCTTTAGTATTCCACTTTTTAATTTGACTCAAGAAAGAAAAGAAGAAAAAAAAAATCTAAGTTGTTGATCATCATTAGTTTTCATCTTCGGTCAAATAAGGACATATTACTTTTAATTCATTTGGATAGCTACACCAACAAATGCGGGGAACACTATTGTACAAAAATTGTACAAAAGATATGCGATAATTTCTCCTATTTATTTCGTCAAGTGGAAAAAAATAAAAATAAATATTATTAATATTAGTAAAAAAAAAAGTTTGGTAGGGACAAATGGTTCATTAATTTAATTTATTTCAGCTATTGATAGAATGAATTTGAAGGCAAAACAATATGAGTAATTAATTGATTGCAAATGATTGAAATTAATTATTAATAAAAATAGAAAGATGCTAATCAAACCAAGCAATATAAACCCTCTAAAGTTCACTAAGCATGATAAATGTGACATCTATACATCAAAGCAGACAATGTTTCTAAAATGTAACTAAGAACACATTACAGTCAATTCATGATTTAACTCAATAATGACAACAATGAAAGAAAAACAAAAAAATAAATAAATAAAAACCGACCAATCAGAACCGTACATTGCACTAGCAAAAGTGTGTGATGAAGGCAGAGGGAGGTGGCACTGGGAACACAGTCAAAAATGGAGGGCTATATCGTACTAAGCATAGATTGACGAGCTCCACAAAACATGCAGACAAAATCCAAAACCAATCAAACAATGCAAAATGCTGACCACCCTCAAAACTATGCACAGTATCACCCATGAACTCTCAGTGAGAAAAATTTAAACAAAAGTCATACATAAAACCTCAAAATCCCAACCAAATCTACCTTCCACTTTCTCCTGCATGCCTCTCATGGCAATGAACCAATGTGGCCTCATCAACAACCATAATAATTATTAATATTATTATTAATAATAATAAGTAAAGAGGTTTTTAGTTGTCACTACTCAAAAGAAGGAAGATTATTTGTCAATTATGAAATCAAATAATTTTTTTTAAAAATAACAAGTAAAAATGTGAAAAAAAATTCATTGTATGTCGTCTTAGTCTTGAGTCTTTCCTTGTATCTTGTATTGTTTTTTTTTATTTTCAATAAAGTGTTATTTGTCTATTTAAAAAAAAATAGTAGCTCATAATTTTTTTACTATTTTCTCTAAAATTTAAGATCAATAAGTGGAATATGTTATGTATGAATGCTACCATTATATTTCAAAAATGGTAGGTAAAAATCTAAAAAGAAACCACTAAAAGTTAATAAAGTTTTTCATTTTCTTTCACTAAAAAAATCATTATTAGCACTATAAATAATTTCATTATTTGTTTTAGTCCCTGAAATCTAAATTTATTGATTTCAATCCTTGAATTTTACAGATTTGTTCATTTAAACTATTCTATCTACTTTTTTTTACCACCCATGTTTTCAAATAATTTCACTATTTTTTCAGGGATGACAAGTAAAATCCACTAGTAGCCAATAAAAAATTTCATTAAAGTATTCATTTAATTTATTTTTATTCAATAACATGACTGATTTGACAAAACATATGACAGATTTGAATGAGGACACAGAATAAACCATAAATAATTTATAGAATGAATAAAACTATACACCTGATTCGTTAAAATGAACTTTTTTATATTTTAATTAGAAGCAAATGAGCATGAAAAAGAACATAAACTACAAACCTTACACCACTATTTTTCACTCTGTTGTTTCCTTCCATCTTGTGTGGTGTATCCCTCACTCCTGATGAGATCTCAGTCTTTCTCTTTTTTTCAAGTTTTGTTGTTTATTTTATTTCTTGAGTCTATTATGAGTTATTTTATTCAATAAATTCGTGATTTATTTAAAAAAAAAAATACAAACCTTACCACAGAAAAATAATAACTTTTTTTTTTTCAAAATGACAAATCATCATATACATAATGGGCATGTGCAAGAATAAAAAATTGATCATTCAATCCATACACCCTCACTCGCTCATATAGGATTTGGGCGATATAACCCACAATCAAGATTTGTCTACTTTATTAAAATAAATAAATAAATAAATAATGGAGAACTAATAAAGGAAAGAGAAGAGCCGTGTTCATCCCCCTTCCCATCTTGTGCGCGCGTGCGCAGTCATTTCCACAGAATTAGAACGTCATACTTCTGCTTTCCTGAAGATAAGATGTGTCACTGGAGAAGCAAGGCCCACAGCTCACTACTCTTTGGACCAAATGCATGCAACTCATGACTCCTTCTTATGTTCTTCAAAACATTAAAAAAGAAAAAGAAAAAAGTTTAATTATTAATTAAGCAACATCTACACACACATATACAAACAGAAAAAGATAGATAAAGCAGAAAGAAAATTTTGGATTCTAGTGCTTGGCTGTATGAGGAAAGCTGAAAAGGAATTGAGAACAAGAACATGTTTCTATTGTTCTCAATAACTAGACTTGTTACTGTTCATCAATGAAAGATTGTTGAATGTGAATGATGTGACTTAAAACTTTGTCATAACAAACAAAGGAAAAGGAATACAACTTATTTACTTTGGCAACAAATTAATTAAAAGAAGAAGATGAAGAAAAAGAACATGAATAAAAAGATATATGGTTAGGAACCAAGGCATGCCTAAGTTCGAGTCCCTCAAATGCCAAAGCTGCTAATTTCCTGTGAGAGGTTTGTGCACTGCTCTCTTGCAGGATTGCATGACATACGGGATTTATCTCTAGTGAATCATTAAACTATATAACTGATGTATGTTTGTACTTATCAGTTTTTTGACGTTCCTTCATAAAAGACTATTTGTTGCTTTTGTATTAAAAAAAATTATATATATATATATATGATTAAATTTTATCATGATGATCATATCTGAAAAATCACAAATGTAGCCTTTTATTAAAGTATGTATCTCCAATTCCTTCCAATTTTCTATTTCTTCTTTTTCTTAATACAACATTATCAAGAATTAAACCAATACGATAAAATTTGAGAGCAAATAAAAATTAAAATAAGATAAAAGAGTTACTTATATAGAAGAATATGCTAATTTAAAAAATAAATAAATAAACCATATTATTTAAAAAGATAAAAGATATAGAGCCAAAGAAAAAAATAACAAAAAAAAAATTACAACAATAAAGGATAAAAAAACACAAACTATACAATAATCCCACTAGCAACGGAAGAGCAACAACAATATAGAAAAATAGAATTGATTTCCCACTAAAAATAAACTAAAAGTGTTAGAATATTTTCTATTATATGACATTAATTAACCATTTTATTCAAACTATTATTTATATATTTGAATCAAAGCAGGGTCTAGATTAAATTATATTCGAGAGAATAGTATTAAATATAAATTATTGGACCAAATCCAGGTAATTCAAGTGGTTAACAGTATTAAAAATAAATATTTCAGAGAAGTGAGAATTGAAATCATTATAAGAATTAAATTAGAGATAATATCACAACTCACTCATGCGCCACAAACACAGCTGCATGTGGCCCTTTGACAAAAAAAAAAAAAAAAAAATATATATATATATATATATATATATATATATATATATATATATTCTAACCCTTTTTTCCGCTGACCTTATCTAGAAAAGCTAGCCTAATATTTCTACATGTTTCTGTGTCATGTGATGCAAGTGTTATATGATTTATCACTTTTGAGAATAACATCTTATATATATACATAAATATATATATACACACACTATATTAAAATCCAGCCAAAAAAAAATTCAAAACTAAAATAATAAATAATTGTACGATGTTTAAAGTAAGGACCTCTCTGGATATTATCAGTATTAGTATGATCATATCCTTCATGCGCACTAATATTACAAGTGGACATAATTGGAAGGCCAACAAGGTGCAGCATTTGTTGAAGTAGTGTAGCAGTACTGCACTGTAATTCCTTTCCTTGCATGCATTGCCAACCTCATCACTGATCACTAACTTTGCACTGCCATTGCTTCTTGTTGACATCTGTGCCTACTAATTATGTGAATACCTCACACAGTCACACTTGTACACTGTTTGGAATCATAGCATTCATTCCTATTTGTCTTGTTTGCTGGAGTTTGCAGCTACCTTAATACTTTTCCATCAAAGATATATATATCATCATTAATACATATGTGTTTGTGTGTGTATATGTCTGTGTATGTACTAATTTTAATCTATATTTAATATCACATAATAACAAATAGATAGATAAGTAAAATGTAACACATATTAGCAGATATAAGCCTGCCCAATAGATTCTGAGATAATATTAATTAGTTTTATGTAAGTGTATTCCGTCGAAATAATTTTCTTATATTCTGTAAATATTGTTTCTATGTGTATAGTTCTTTGGTTCTATCACGGTGTATCTTGTCTATTTTTTTTTTTCTGAATTTCACAATTGTCGTAATTCTTTCATTTAGCAAAATTAACTCTAAATTGATTTATTTTATTCAACTAATTCTTCTTTCCTAAACTCTATTTCTTCTGGAGTATTTTTGTAATATATCACTGAGCCTTGGTTGTAAGGCCCATGGGCTTGAAATATATAAGAAAGCCTTTGTTTTAATTAATAACAATACTAATAAAGTTTTGAAATCACATTGTGAAAAAAAAACTATTTTAAATATATAGGAATTATTTATATTTTATAAAAATTCTCAAGTGGGAAATCCATTCAAATGTCTATGGATTAAGTGGATGATGATTATTCTTTTTACATTTGCTTATTCCAGATAAAAAGAAAATGTGAATTTGATTAATATGAGTTATTAAGAAAATATTAATATTCTTTAATTTATTTTTTAAGTTAACAATATCAATTATTGTTCAATACTAATTATATATCAATCAATTATAACTGATAACATAGTCCCCCTTAATAAGTATATGTCATTTGTATGGAACGAAGGGTAAAAATGTCTATTGACAAGAATATAAACCCATTAGTGCTCATTTCCTTATTCCTTCACTTTTTCTTAAATTCTTATCCAATTGGTGTAGATTAATATGACATGGAAACAAATAAATCTTTATTGATTCTCATCGTACTACGATAATAAATGTGAGAAATATCTAAGAGGTGGTTTGGCTAATGACATATTACGACGACGTGATTAAATTATCATGGTAATAAAATAAAAATGTTACGTACTAGATAGGATTGCAGTAATTTAATATAATCATATTTTGTTGAGAACTCATACTACTAACAATCTTTCACTACTATGAGATTTAGTAGATTATAATAATTAACTTGGTAAAATATCAAAACTTTCCAAAATACTTTTGAACCTAAAAAGTATCTACTAATCCATATATATATATATATATATATATATATATATATATATATATATATATATATATATATATATATGATCAATCTTTTATGGACGTCTATCGATAATAAATCTATATATGAATGTGCATTGATCAAACCATTGATCAAAATGTACAACAATTCTAGCTCAATCTTCACCGTCCAATCCTATTTGCACTTGTTCACCCAAAACAAACAATTACAAACTAACAACCACCCCACCTACCCCCACTTTTCTCTCCCTTTTTTTTTTTTTTTTTTTTTCAGTCTCCCTCCCTTTAATTCTCACTCTTACTTTTATTTTTCTACAGACGTCCTACAAAGGTATCGTGATATATATATATATATATATATATATATATATATAAGTGATAAAATAAATGATAAAATAAAACTCTTAATTTGTATTGTATTTAAATATATGCACATATTTTTATATTTCACCGCTACACTCATTAAAAATTATTTTCTTAAAACAACAGTGATTTATTGAAAAAAATATTTATCAAATTAGCATCCACTTAGTAATTTAAGATAAACACATTTATGTCATTACCCATTTCTATTATAATAAATCTTAAACTACTCATGTTACAATTCCAAATGTTATATTCTGAAAAAAAAAATCATATAATTTGTGATAATGTTTTTACGTTACCATATTAGCACCAATCAAATGACCCTCAAAAGTAAACTAATTACATTTTATAACAAATTATATATATATATTTGACGAATAAAGTACAAGTGCCCTGATTTAAAGGTATAAAAAAAAAATAAAAATATATAGAGATGCATCTATTATATTGAGTCACATGGCACAAACGATAGTAAAGACCTGCCCGTGCAAAGTGGACAAAATATACATTAAAAAGCACCTTCCTACCCATTTCCTCAACTTTTCCATTGATTTGGTCAATTTAGTGCAACTATGAGTAATTTGGTAGAGATGTGGCACATGCATAGCCGCAAGTGTTTATTGTGCATTAATTAGTCCCAAGTCTTGTAAAGTAGTAATTCAATTCAATTCCATTCCGTTCAAGTTACTACTCTACCAAGTAGTTTCCTTTTGAGACAAAAATCAAAAATGCCCTTTCCACCATAGTATAATATTATATTTATATTACTAGAAAAAAAGAATAAAACTCCTTTTTTCTTATTTTATTTAATTATTAATGATAAAAAAAATACAAACTTCAAGGCACATGATGCATTGGAGAATCAATGGTTCAATAAATTTGGGTCTGCCAAACCATGGTCATGCAGAGCTGGACATTTATTTATCCCAACCATCCAATAAATAAAATATAATTTATGTAAAATGAAAAAAAAATTAAAGTTATTCGGGAATGGTAGTTCATTTAAATTATTTTCTATTCATTTAACTTCTTTGTATAATTTGAACTTCAACAAATAATCCCATCAATTTTCAAAATTTATTTATTTATTATTTATTGTGCAAAAGTTTATTATATTTTGTGTGGTATTCGGCCTCCCAAAAAACGTGGGTAATAATAGAATTTGAAAATATAAAAAAATGAATAAATATAATAATTTAACATCAAAATCATACCTCTAGGAAAAAAAACCCTTTAGATTTTAACTCCCAGAAAAAAAAATAAAACAGGGCTTCAATTTTCTTTTACTAATAAATAAAATTACATATTTAAATTAGTTTTTGAAAAAAATTAATTTTAAGAAAAACTTTTTTATGACAAAGACCATGGCTTAATTAATTAACAATAATCAAAACCAAATATTTCAAAAATTAATCTTCACAAATATATTTGATGCAAATGGTCCAAGCTACACCCATTATAAGAGATTTATTTATTTATTTATTTATTTTTGCAGAGTTTTTAGTATTCTGTCGTTGCCACTAGACCATTTATATTAAAAATATTTTTTTATCAAAATATAGGAAAAGAAAACCTAATTCAAAACATAACATAAGTACTATTTACTGTCTTGGTGTGGGTCTCCTGTGAGAGAAACAGTGGTTTTACCCATTTAGATTGCAAGACAGAAAATTTTGTTTAGGAGGTCTGTAAACTTTTATATATTTTTTTAACAAATTTTTTTAGTATGGTGCTTGTCGTCTATTAATAAAAAAAATAAAAAAAAATAAAAAAATAATATCACGTGTAGTTTGCAAATGGTTAACAATTTCCACACGTCTATAATCTATAAAACCAATAACCTAAGTGCGCGTAAGCAAGTAATTGTCCCACAATCAATGACTTCAACCCCTTTACTCACAATATATAACCACCCTTGCCCCTTAGCTCTCCTCCATCCTCCTCCTTCTCTTCCATTAAAACTCTCTCAATCTTCTTCCTTTTCTTGTAATCATGTATAAATCAAAGGACAACACCGTATACTACGCTCCACCACCGGCACCGGGGATAACCACCGGAATACCGGCCGGCATCTCTTCATTCCAAGTCCAATCTCAAGCACAAGGACCTTGGTCTACTGGTCTTTGCAACTGCTTTGATGATGTTAACAACTGTAAGTCTAACTCTTTAATCAATTTGCATGCTCACTTAATTTATACTAAATAAATCCTTAGTTTACCGAAATATTTTTCCGATCTCTCTTTCTTTAATAAAACAGTAATTTATCCACTTTTTATTATATATATATATATTTCCGATGAATTATAGTTTATATATGTTGTCTCTCAGGCTGTGTAACTTGCTTTTGTCCATGCATCACCTTCGGTCAAGTCGCAGAAATCATCGACCGTGGTTCAACTTGTATGTATTTTTCTTGTTCGACATAATAAATAATTTTTTTTATTTTATTATTAATTTTGAGAATTGTGGACAAGTTATGAGTAGGACATTTGAACTTGTCAAACATTATTTCTTGACATTTTTGTATGTGTTATTATTTGTAGCATGTGGAACGAGTGGAGCTTTGTACACGCTTATAATGTGTTTGATCGGCTGCCATTGTATTTACTCATGTTTTTATAGAAAAAAGATGAGATTGCAGTATTCACTCGCCTCGAGTCCGTGTAACGATTGTCTTGTTCATTGTTTTTGCGAGCAATGCGCACTTTGTCAAGAGTATCGGGAGCTCAAGCGACGCGGTTTCAATATGGAAATTGGTATTTTTTTTCTATAAAAATAGATAAATTATAAATTTATTAATTAGTATTTTTTATATTTTTTAAAATTAATTAATTGTGGTATTATGAAGTTGATGTTTATTAAGTTGATTAAATTTTGAGTTAAATTGGTGCAGGATGGCAAGCAAATTTGGAGAATCAAGGACATGGGCAAGCTGTGTTGCCACCCAATGTTCAGGCTGGCATGACTCGTTGAACAAAGAGCTATTTAAAATATAAGAGAAAGGGATGTGTTGTAATATTGTATTTTGGTTGTTGTCGATTTTAGTATGGTAATCACCGTCATAATAGCCTAGGGGCTTAAGTCATTTGCATAACTCTGATATGAAAGATTAATTAAGGATTTGGTTAAGTCATTTGCATAATTTTGATATGAAAGATTGAAGATTTAACTCCTTGTTAATGTATGGTCGAGAAGTAATAAAAATTTATATGTTATGTGTAGTTTGTATTTTAGTATTGTAATTTATAATGATAAGTCTTTGTTTTGCATTTAATAATAATTAATATTTGAAAAAGACAAATGCATGTTGACGGTTTTAAGGGGTTGGTTTTGATGTACAATTTAAAATAAAAAAGTTTTTAATTAAAAAATGAAAAGAAATCACGCATGATTCAAACTTTGGGCATATGGAGGATTATAATAAGGCAAAGCACTTGTAAATTTATTGATTATTAGGGTAATTTAGGAAAACATTTGTGTCAAGCTTTAGCTTTCAAATTAAATTAAAGAGAAAAAGACTAATAAAGATGTCCATTGACTTCCGTTCTCTAATGCTTGGTTGGCTTCAAAGCAATGTATTTATAAGTAAGCTTGATTAATTAAAAAATTATATCTAAAACATCAATTTTATATTGTAATTAAAGTGAATTTTTTATGTTGAATTATAGTATGGTTTTGCATTTAGTAGGAGGAATGTGTAAATTTGGATTTTTATAGTATCTTATTTTATTTTTATATATTTTACTTTTCTGTATTGTTTTAATTATCTTAATTATTAATTAATTTTTTATTTTAATTATAATATTTATTACTATAATTTTTTTAATGGTAGTTTTCCTTGTTATTTATTGATTTTTAGAATATTTAACTATTATTTTAATTATTTATATAAACATTATTATTAATATAAAAAAAAAAAAACAAATGATCACTTGATAGTAATGACAAGACTTGGATTGAAGTCTCAACAAGTTGCATGAAATGCAAACTTGAATAAAGACTAGTGCATTAATGAACCTATTTGATCCAGTCCTAGAAACTTTTCTCAGACTTGACTTGGAAGTCTATGTTAACAAATAAAACTTACAATTATTTATATATTTTTTTATATTTATTTTCAGCATAAATATATCTCGACCCCTGATTGAGAAAGACATGAGTTTAATACTTTCTGACCACACTTTTTAGTTTCAATGATGCTGAGGACGCTTGGTAATTTCTTTACTTTTGTGCATACCTCAAAATTGGTATTTGTCACACGGCCTAAAAAAACTTATTATTTGAATATAATAATTATATGTAAAATAAAAATCATAATATTATTTATGATATATCTTTCTCGGTCCTTTTTTAACCAGGATTGCATTAATGATATTTAAAATCAAATAAATATTAAATAAATAATTAAAATAAAAATGATTGATTATTGACATAAAAGAGGTTAAATATATAAATTATAAATATATCGTTTTATATTAATTAATGGTTAGAAGATAATTCTACATTCAATAAAACATAAAGAAGCAAATCGCACTTATTTTTTTAGCAATGATTGATATAATTTTATTAAACTTTGTTATCAAAATCAAAATTTTATGGAATAAACAAAATCAAGGATTTTTTTAAAACTAATATAATATATGAAAAAGAAAAATCATATGTACTAATGGACGCACCAAAAAAAAACAAGAAGCAATTCAACAATTCTGCCTCTTCCTTCAAATAAAATATAATATTTTTGTTATAAAAATTAAAGAGAATTAAACTTGAAGGCCGACTTTTTACAAAACTCTTTTATTATGTAGTCGCTTGTTAAATTAGATTTATATAATAAACTCTAAGGAAAAACTTGTAGGTTTTCATACAAAATAAAAATTGAACTTAATTAGATGAGGTTCCACCCACCAATTATTTGTAAATCAAACTCCAAATCGATTATGATATCCTCTCTCGTCCAATTTAGTATTTATATATCCTATTTTAGAATTTTTTTTTTGTTTTTTTATATATCTATTTGAAAAAACTATAAAGAATTAAATATATATATATTTTTAAAAATTTGTACTTCATTTTAATGTATTTTTACATTTTACAATATTTTTTTGGAGAATGAAGCATCAATCTGAGAAAGAATAAAAAGTATAATTAAAATAGTAAAAAATTACTAATATAACCTTGATGCATTTTTAAATAGGAATAATTTATAAAAATTGATATAACTTTTTATAAATTTAAGACTATTAAATAATTTTAACCAATTTTTTTAATTTATATAAAAATTGATTAAAATGGACATATAAATAAACTTGGTTTCAATTCTAGAACTTTGAACTAGAATTTTAAAGTTCTAGTTAAGGTTCTTATGAATTGAAAATCAGAACCAGAATCGAACCAGAATTGAACCACCGGTTTTGATTCTATTTTTATTTTTTAAATAATAAATATATATATATAATATAATTTATTATATATTTTAGTTAATCGAAACCGAATTATTTAGAACCAAACCAAAACTGGAACCGAACCTAGAACCAGAGCCTTAAGATTACAGTTCGGTTCGGTTTCTAAAGTTTATGAAACCGGAACCGTCAGTTTCGAATCAGAACCGAATTGTGGTCGGGTCTAATTAACAAGCACTCAATCTTTTAAATAAGCTGCTTTTCATGGTTTATAAACAAGATGAATTCCAGAATCTCGACTTTTGAGTATATACCCTTTTGGTTGACTTCATTTAGATGGGTTCAAAGATCTAAGTAAAACACAAACAATCAGATAAGGTGCATTAAAAGGAGAAAACCTTTACTGCAATTGGAACAAGATCCCTTTCTTTCCCTTGTAACACAATGAGAACCAATAGATTTATGTCAGTATCTAAATGTACTTGCTCAACCATATATATCCAGTATGAGAATGAAGACTGAAGAATTGCTGCAAATGTATTTCTGCTGGTTGGCAAGCACTCTGCATCTAATTATGCCTCCATCAAATTCATCCTCATAAGCATCAAGCAATTCAAGATTTCTGCTCAGTGATGTATTCTGAGCAAGTAGGGAATAATTTTGTGTAATTTGAGATGAAGGAATTTTGACAATCATTTGAAATCTTCATGCTTGGTGACTTGAATTTTAAATCTGAAACATGTTAGAATTTGAGAAGGAAAACTTTTCAGGACAAATTATAAACTTCCATAAAGAATTTTAGTTTGAACTGGATTGCACAAGAACATAAATTTTACTAGTTAGACAATAACTAATGTGATTGAAGTTCAGGAGTTTGACAATTCTTTTCTCCTTAATTTCTCTTTGAAATTCTCAAAATTCTTGGTCATTGACCTTTTGCAAGTAAACTACAGTGAAAAGAACATCAAAACAAATGCTGAAATTCAATGCTTTTCCCATCAGTCAACAAGTTGTGTACTGATGCTCAACTGATTCATAAACTAGTATTCTGGGAGGAGTGTATACTTTCAAAAGATTAGGAATCATCAAGAGACTCTATGCATGTGAAAATGTAAAGACCCACAAACTACTTCCGAATTGCTGATTGTTAAGGGAAAAGAAGCAATATGCATTAGCATTTCCAGTTATTAGGATGAAAAGATGAGTTATCTCAACTAGCAATATATAAATATGTGCGCACAAGTATACTTCATCACCAAAATTTAAAAATAAAGATATTGAAAGAATAAGATGGGAGGAATATATATCAGGTAGTCCTCCAACATAGCATCAAGTTGCATGGTTGCACCTTCCAAAAACTTTAATAAGATTAAGGCATCATATTCCTCATTCTCTGGAGGATCTGCATTCTTGAAGAGGAAAAAAGCACATGTGCATTCCTGCACAAAGCTACTCTTTGTAACATTTTTTTTTTAATTTCATAATGCAGGAATTGTAAAATAGATTCCACAAGTTCACAGAATTTCTGTATTCAAACAGAGAGGGCACTTAAAAAGGAGCATTGTTGTGATTTAGTTGCTCGAATTGCTGGTAGAGTGGTGAATTGGACTGCAAAGTTTCCGCTTATGCAGGTTGACTTCAGCTGATCAATTCTGTCTTGACTAGTATGCATGTGTATTGGAGTTCAGTGTTCTTGCTTCCTATGGCTATGGTCCATGAGGTGGAGAAAATATGTAGATCCTTTTTGTGGCATAGGGTTGACAGCAGCAATAGTGGTGGCTTAATTAGTTGGCCTTCTATGTGTACAAGCAAACCTAGTGGTGGCTTGAGTATTAATCCTTTACATGTATGGAATATGGCTGCCCTTACTAAGCACATATGGGATCTTGTTCAGGAGAAACAAACCCTATGGTCTATTTGGGTGATAAAAAACAAATTCAAGAGGTTGAGCTTCAGCTGGATTACTAAAACTGTTGACATTAGCTGAAGTTGGAGACAATTGCTTAAATTGAGGGGTATGGTTAAAAAGTTTTTCTTCTATCAATTGGGTGATGGTAAAAGGTTTTCTTTCTGGTTTGATCCCTGGTGTGATGGACATTCCCTTATGGACCCTTTTCCTTGAATTAAGTTGACAGGGACTGCTTTGTCTAGGAAATCCTGTGTCAGTGAATTTTGGGAAGATGGTAGATGGCAATTTCCAACTGCTGGGTATCCTGATTTGGCTCTAGTATGGGAGTTTTTGCAGAAGAATTACACTATTGATGTCAATGTTAGGGATTGTATCCTATGGAGGCTTGATAGGAAAGGAGATTTCAGTATTAGAAGTGCTTGGAGAAGCTTGATGCCTGCTGAATAGAAATTGTGTTGGACTAGATTGGTATGGTCTAAAAGCAATGTCTCTAGACACTCTTTCATTTTATGGCTAGCCCTGCATAACAGATTGCTCACAAAGGACAAGCTATATGCTCGGAGAATAACTGATTCTGATGTTTGTGTTCTCTGCAATCAAGCAAGGGAGGATGTGAGTCATTTATTTTTTAGCTGTGGTTTGTCTAATGATGTATAGGTTAGAGCTTTGAAGTCTGTTAATATTCAAAAGAGACCCTATGATTGGCATAGAGAGATTAGTTGGTTTTTTAGGAAAGCTAGTGGGAAGACTCTGCTTACAAAGATGAGAAAAACTGTTCTTTCTTCTAGTGTGTATTTTGATTTGGAGGTCACGGAATTTGCAAGTTTTTTAACAGAAAAAAGCAAATCATGTGGATCAGGTGTTTGAGCAGATAAGGGAGATTGTGTTGTCCAAGTACTCTGTTCAATTCTCTAGCTCATCTGATAATGTTTTTTCTAAGCAGGTGGTTTAAATAAGGTTTTACTAATGATATGAATGGTGTGTTTATGCAGATCTGTGTTTTTGTAGGGACTGATTTTTGTTGATGTTTTTGCTGGTGGATATAGCTCTGTTATGGAGGATAGGTGGTGTTAGTTCCGCCGGTTAGGGTTTGTGAAATAAGAGGAACACTCACTCACTTAAGCACTCAAGAAAAATAAACACAAACCACAAAGAGGAGACACAAGACGTTGGTAACCCAGTTCGGCATCCACTTGCCTACATCTGGGGGGCCATGCCCGGAGATCAACAATCCACTAAAAAGGGGTAAAAGATAGAAGAGTACAAAACACACTTGTCACTCTCTCACATACAAAGAATACTACCCTCTCTAGATTGTCCGGTACCTCCCTACTCCCTCTTTCAAGAGCCGTACCCAATCCTAGACCAATGTAGTATATATAGACGTCTCAACGTCCCAAATATAGCGCATACCCTTTTTAGAATCTCCGTGGCTTCTAACTTTGGAACCTTCCGAAATTAGATGTCGTAACTTATGTTGTAACATTTGTTGCGACATTGACCCTGACTGTTGGCTTGGCTGAATTCTGGCTCCATTGCTAAGCGACCTCAAGACACCCTATCTGAGTCGATGTAGCTCGATCACCTGATCCGAACCTACCAGCAACTAACCTCCCTCTTCAGCTCCTCACCACACAGCCCCCTCGCAAGGGGCGCACGTCCTATGTGCGTCTTAATGAACCTTGCCAAACTTAGTCTTCACTTCACCCAAGTTTGGTCTTCAAATCTTCTACAAAGATCTTCATTCAATCAGCTGAATCTTGCCACCAATAGGCGCATCTTCAAACATACCCTTAATAGACTTCATATCATTCTCTATTAGGGTTCTTCAAATCTTCAACAAGGATCTTCAAATCTTGCCTTCAATAGTCTTTAAGAATCATTCCATTGATAGGATTCTCTTCATTTAGCTCCACCCATATTTAGTCTTCAATCACATCTTCTAAATATGGTCTTAATTGGGATCTTGTCTTTAACTTGATGCTTGCTTGATCATCTTACCTAAAATAGTTTTCACAAGATCTTCATTCAATCTTCATGAGAGTTGCAACTTCTTGCCAAAAATAACTTCTCCAAGATCTCTCATGATATTTTCCACCTAGCCAAGTATATTTGCCATGTCATCCTTCATTCCATGTCTTCATCCATGCCACGTCATCATGCTTGCCATGTCACTTTGACTATGTGTCAAATTATGCCAATCATTAAAGTGCATTTGCACTAACAGGTGGTTATTTTTCTGTTTCTCTGTTTGGTCAACATGAAATTTGGTTTGGCATTAATTGGTCCAGAGAAGCTTGTTTGATTTGTGGGGATTGTGATTGATGGTGCTGGTAGTGAAGATGTGTGCTCCTTGGAGGTGATTTTGGTTGTATTAGATTAATGGTTGTTTTGTTTTGGTTTGATTGCCATTTAATGTATTTTTATCTAGGTTTGTTTTGTTTGTTGTGAGTCTTGTGACTTGAGGGTTGTATCATGATGTTTAAGCTTTATAAAAAAATTTCTCTTTTGCTTGACCAAAAAAAACCCGTGAAATGCTTACACATGATCCAAACACAAACACAAGCAGTGATGAATGCAGTAAGTAGAACCATGCTAACAAATTCCTTGCCCGGACAGTAGATGTGGATTCATTATTCGCCACTATTTAAAAAAAATCAAATATATTTAAAATTTTAAGAAATTGTGCTGGATAGACAATCCGCCACGACAAAAATTTTAAATATATTAATTTTTTTTAAAAAAAATAGCTGTGGATGATATAATTTGTTGTACCGTAACTTTAGTCTGTATAGCTTTATTTTCTTGTAATGTCCTTAGAGTTCAAAGCAAACTCATTAACAATTTTAAATTTCAGCTTGAGTTTTTATTAAGTATGTATCCTTTTATGGTAACTTCATCCACATACACAATTATGATGGTTTATTAAACTCTTGGAGACTTCCTGATTTTGTCAGACGCCACATGGGGTAATGAAAGTTCATCAAATGCACACCTAAGAGATTTGGAACCATACTGAGTTAATAAATCTCCCAATAATGCAATCTTAGAGAGAAAAAATATAACTCCTCCTATATGAGATCCACTAGGTATTTAAACAATCCTGTTAACAGTACCTAGTTCTAAGAACGATGGATGACCAATAATGTTATAGTATTATAGCGTAAAGACTAGACCCTACACCTATCCATCCACTTCCCATGTGACTGACCACTGTAGTGGTTGTCAATATTACCTAGTTTTTATATCTTGCTTTCCCAAATCAAATTCAAAAAATTAAAAAAAAAAAGTAAAAAGTAAATAAATACAATGATTTTCGATCATACTAAAATTCAAAATAAATTAACAACTTCCAGGTAACATTCACAAAATCTCTCATCATTACATCAGGAATGACTTGGAATGACGTGAAAGAAATCTTTGTTCTTCCTTAAATTTTGTAAAATTGTCAAAATTCAAGTTTATATTCTCCATAGGTTTCGTATTCATCTTTAAATAAGCACCATACAGTTTGTCCTTGTGGTCACTAGCTCTTATCATTAAACTTCAATAATTCAGGATGGCAGCATCACTACAGTACTATATAAGTATGCCCTTTCCATGGCTTCCCTTCATCAATAAGATCAAATCAATCTCCTCATCATACTCTTCTTTCTCTTCTTGCTTCTCCTTCACCTCTGTCCACCTTCTTATTCATCTTCTCACTCCATCAATCCAAGGACAACATGTCTCCAATACATGAGCATTAATGTAAGCATTCTTCTCTTAGATAACATCATTAAAAATATATATATTAATATGTGGACGTATGCGGACATATATATTTGAGATTTGAATAAGCACCTACCACCACTTGATTTATTGACATCATATGCAATATATACAGTGTTTGTATTTTTACAAAAAAATTAAAAAAAATAATTTCAAATTTCAACTCACACAAAGTGAAAGCAAAAATGTGTTGAAGTGTTAATTCGACACTCATTTATTAAAAAAAAAACACTAATAAACTCTTTCCTATGGGTATAATATATATACTAAGTATTGCGAGCTTATACAATGTTATCAAATATTGTCTAATAATTAACTTCTTTTTGTCTGTGCATCATTTTTAGTTGAATAACCAGAATCAGATAAACTTGTAAGTCTTTGTATATAAAAGTATATTATTGGCACAACTTCCGGCACATCAACAACCAGCATGTCTTCATTCCAAGTCCAAACTCAAGGAGAGGCACCTTGGTCTACTGGTCTTTGTGACTGTTGTGATGATGTTAGTAATTGTAAGTCTTAACTCTTTAATTTGCATGCTCACATTATACTTAAATTTTTAGTTTACCCAAACATTTTTTCTGATGAATTTTAATTTATCTTGTCTCTTAGGCTGTGTAACATGCTTTTGCCCTTGCATCACCTTTGGCAAAATTGCAGAAATCATTGACCGAGGTTCATCTTGTATGTCATTTTTTTCATATACATATATATTTCATAAATATACTTTGGAGACAAAGTAAACATTCAATTCTAAGGTTGGACATTGGATATGTGTGTTATTTTATGTAGCATGCGTAATGAATGGATGTATATACTGGCTCATATCGTGCGTGACCGGAAATTGTGGTTGGATTTACTCGTGTTCTTACAGAAAGAAGATGAGATCACAGTATTTGCTTGCAGAGAGTCCATGTAATGATTGCCTTGTTCATTGTTTTTGCGAGCATTGCGCTCTTTGCCAAGAGTATCGTGAGCTCAAGCGCCGTGGCTTCAACATGAATATCGGTATTGTTTTTTTTTTTCTCTTGGGTTACTACTCTCTTCTTTGTTACTTTAATTAACCAATGTTATTGTGAAGTTGTCAACTTTAGATGTTGATAAGCAACTGAATTTTCCAAACACGTACTCTTTGTTTCAGTAAACATTTGAACAATATATATATATATATATATATATATATATATATATATATTGTATTCTAACAAAAGTTTAACTGTTAGTTGTCAGCTGTTTAACATATATAGCGATCTTTCTCATTCCTCGTTGGGCTACTAAATACATGTATTAAGTTAATTAAATGTTGAATTAAATTGGTGCAGGATGGGAAGCTAATATGGAGAAACAAGGAAGAGGGCAAGCTGTGTTGGCACCTAATGTTCAAGGTGGCATGACTCGTTGAACAAATGGCTACTCAAGAGAAAGAGATGTTGCTGTGTTACCATATATATATATATATATATATATAGTGTATTTTGGTTATTGTACGTGTGAGCTTTGGTATTGTATTTGTATAATTTGTTTGCATTTAATAATTAGTATTTGAATAAGGAAGATGTATATTGAAGGTTGTTATGAGTTTGGTTTTGATGTACTACTAAAAAAATAATTAAGTTTTCAATTGAATAAATGAAAAGAGATCATTCATGATGATTCAAATTTGAATTTGAATGTTGATATCCATTCACATTCTCTGATACTTCAGTTGATCAATTCCATATACGTGAAATCTAATTAATATATATTTTTCATGAATTTTAAGTTCCATGAAATACAAGCATCATACATGAAACAAAATAACTAGTATTTCATCTCCGTTCCAATTCAAAAATTAAGGAGTCGAATGACTCGAATCCTCACTATAATTTGTTTGTATGTAAAAAAAATGAAACACAATCTTGGACAAATCCCTTTTTATTTTAATTAACATGATTTGTCCATTTTTTTTTTTTTAAATCTTGGACAAAGTCTAATGCATTGATGACCCTATTCAATTTTCACAAGACCTTAGACTTGGTCATTGCCACTCAAGCTTGATTTTAAAGGCTATATTAATTATTTATATTTTTGTAAATTAAGGCCTACATAGATCATAATTTAATTTTTTAATTAAGAATTTTTTATTTTTTAAGACAAGTTGATTTTTTTAATTAAGAATTTAATTTTTTAAGACAAGTTGATCAAATGCCTATCATTACAAAGAACGATGTATTTAAAGAAGAAAAAAAAACAATAGTATTATTTTTATCCTGATTTCATAAATTAAATTAGAAAAAAATTAAAGCGCATGAATTATTTGATTGTTGTAATAAAAATTTGCAAGATATTAATAAATCCTATTAAAAATCAGAAAACCTTTTGGGATAACATGGCAGTGATCTTTATTTTTTAAAAAAAAATTATAAAATTTCTAAATTTCAAGGTTTTTTTTCTCATGTAGCTTTTGCATTCACATTCAAGTCTTTATCAATGCACATTTGTTTGTCGTCAAATTACTTTATAATATATTCTTCAATAATTGAGGATGCCATCATCGCAAGAATTACATAAACATCCTTTTCCATGCCTGTCCTTTTGTCCCTACAATCAATTTAATCTCTTTTCTTAATCATCCATCATATTATAGCCACTTGGGAAGACTCAACCGCCAATTTATGATTGATAACAGGACATTGAGATTGTGGTATTTTTCATTTTGAACATCACTTTTATATATATATATATATATATATATATATATATATATAATCTGCCGAAGTTCATTGAATGCCAACAGATTAAAAAAAATGTTTTTTTGGGTGGGGGCGCAAATGGGTTTGGATGGTTGGGATCAACCATGTATTGTTGAGATTAACGATCAGATGATCAGGAATTGATCAAATACTGTATAATGTTCATCTTATTTTTACTATTCATCATGAGTTACTCTACACCCCACTGTACTTTTTTAGAAAAGCTATTGTCTCAATCCAAATCCGTTATATTTGAAATGAATGATGATACGTGAACATTCATAAATTTTTAATCTGTAAATGTTCGCAAATGGCGCATTTTATATATGTATATAGGCAATGCATTTTTAGCGGATGTCCGCAGAGAATTCCTAGAGATGACAAAAAAAAAAAAAAGATAAAGACAGATAAAGGGAGAGGGTGGGTAATAGTAATAAAGAATTATTGCTGAGGGTTGTATTGAGTTGAAAAAAGGAGGAGTAGATTATGGGTCATTTGGCATTATTGCTAATTCCTGTTTTTTGTTTTCAATTTCATATTTTAGAAACAAAACTGGAAAAATATGTTTGGTACTTTGTTTTTATTTTCAAAAATTTTGGCAACAATACTCATATTTCCAAAAGAACAAAAAACAAATTTTTCATGTTTTCAACTTTTTTGAAAAAGTTTTCAAAACTCTTCCTCCTACTATGAAACTTTTCCTCTTCTACTCTCTCTCTCTCTCTTCCCTTTTAATTTTTAATTCTTTATTTTATTTATTTTATTTTTTAAATATCAATTTTTTTTACAAATCAATACTAATAATTAAATATATATATATTTTTAAGAAAAATATTTTTTTTAAAAATTATTATTTGGACTTAATATTTTACACATTAGTTTATATAGTATAAAAAATTATATTTTTATAATGTATTTATGAAAATTATTGTTTTACCCTTGATTTTTAAAAACTAGGATAAAACATATTATATATATAATTTTTTAAGACAAACCCCAAAACATTTTTTAGTTTCAAATGGTATAATTTTTATGAGATATTTTTTTACTCATATAATACCAATCTATGTTATTAATTTTATTTAATAGTAGAATCAAGTAAACTAATATAAAAAATAAAGTTTTATAAAAAATATAAAAATGTGAATTTGAAAAAATGAAAAAAAAAACCATCATAATAATTTAATAACTTTGTGCTAACCAAACGTATTTTTGTTTTTATTTTTTAAAATATACAACAGTTTGTATAAAAAACGAGACTTTAGTTGGTGGTTTAAAAAAAAATTCACGGAGAGGGGATGCAAATCAGCTAGGAAGATTGTGATTGTAAAGTGTTACTGTTAAGGTGGTAATCAGAAGATTGTGATACGAGTTTTGTGCATCCTTATTGATGTTACTATTGACGCAGATCCAATGGTTGATATACCTTGTAGACTAGTCCTCAAATATATACATGTATATAATATAATAGATTATTAAAGGCTTTAGTCTAGTAGTTTTGATCCCACTACAAAAGATGTCTTATAGAGATTTTTATTATACAAAATTCAAAACATATCAAAAGCAGTAGTGTCAAAAAAAGATCCCAGCTATGGGCAAGTAGTAGTTCAAAAGTCTGCGATGTTCATTATTTACCAGAGATCTCAGTGTAGATACTTTGTAGAAGTAACTGTATATTCCACCATTCCAATGTTGTATGACAAGAAGGATTTATAATCGTGGTTTGTGATAATTGATTCTCCCATTGATCTTTTTTATTTTAATTTTAGAGTTTTTTTTATTTGGTCATTTAAAAAATTTATGAAATATTAAATATTATTTTATCTTTTATATTTAATGGACTTTCACTCCTTCAAATAAATCATTTTCAATTACATATTTTATTAAATCATATTCTAAATAAAAATAATATTAAAAAATAATATTTTTTTTATAAATTTCAGATATTAATCATATTGGTTATACATGATAAGTTTTCAGTAAATCTCTAAAGAGTCATTAAACCACTAACTGATGCATATCCATATTTGTATGTTCTTTTAAAGTGGGGGGGGGGGGACATTGATCACTATTTTTAAAAACAAAATCAAATAAAGAAAAAGATCTATATAATTTGATTATTCTTTTCCTAATTTAACAATAAGCAAAATTAGATATTTTAAATTAACCTTTTCTCCAAATTAAACTACAAAATCAGCCTCGAATTTAAAACCAAAATTTAAAATAAATAAATAAATAAACAAATAAAAGAGCACGTGTGTGTAGTAGGTACCATCTCAGTTTCAACCAATCACCACTTCCACACGTTTATCACTCATGAACCAATAACCCAACACCACGTAAACCAATAAATAATCAGACAACCATTGACTCCAAAAGTCAAGTCCTTTCATCCTATAACCACTCTCCCTGTCCCTTGTCTTCTCCTCCACCATCCTCCTCCGTTAACACTCCCTCAACCACCTTCTTCTTCTTCTTCTTCTTCTACTTCTTCTTCTAAATATCCATAAACTGAATACCCAACTCAATCTGCATCAATATGTATGAACCAAAAGACAGCAACATATACCATCCTCCTCCACCACAGGAACCTCGGGTCGCCACCGGAATACCTATTCAGATGCCTGGCATGTCTTCACTCCAAGTCCAGTCTCAACAAAATGTATCTTGGTCTACTGGTCTTTGCGGTTGTTGTGATGATGTTGGCAATTGTAAGTCTATACTCTTTTGTACTTAAATTTCTACTTAGTTTTCCCATGAATTTTAGTTCATATATCTTGTCTTTCAGGCTGCATAACTTTCTGTTGCCCCTGCATCACCTTTGGTCAGATTGCAGAAATCGTTGACCGCGGTTCCACTTGTATGCCTTTTTAAATTTTCTTTTTTTTTAATATAAATAATTATTTGTAATATTGCATGGTGGAATTGAATGAAAATATATATGATATGAGTGTTATCAATCACATGCAGCGTGTGGAGTGAGTGGAGCAATTTACCTGCTGCTGATGTTTACGATTGGGTGCCAGTGTGTTTACTCATGTTTTTATAGAAAAAAGATGAGATCACAGTATTCACTTTCCTCTAGTCCTTGCAATGATTGTCTTGTTCATTGTTGTTGTGAAAGTTGTGCACTTTGCCAAGAGTATCGTGAGCTCAAGCAACGTGGCTTCGACATGAATATGGGTATTTATTTTGATTATTTTTACTAGTTTTTTCAAGCTAAAAATTAGAATCCTCAAATTTTTAGTTCGGAAAAAAAAAATATATATATATATATATATATTATAATTAATTGTGCTAATTTGGAGTTGATGAGTGTAGACTTAATTTGAAGGGGTATTTCTGTATTATTTATTGATATTTGTTTCTGAACATTAAGTTGATTAAATTTTGAGTTGGAATGATATATATACCAACTCTTTTATTGCAGGGTGATCAACTTTTGGGGGTTGTCAGTTTTTTTTTTCATTATTTTTTTTTATTGTAACTAATTGTGTTATTTTGAAGTTGATGAATTTAGACTTTCAGTATTACTTCTTGATTTTTCTTGAAATATTGGAGCAGGATGGCAAGCGAATATGGAGAACCAGGGGCTAGGGCAAGCTGTTTTGCCACCTAATGTACAGGGTGGCATGATCCGTTGAACAAATAATTAAGAGCTATTCAAGACTATAAGAGAGAAGGACATGTTTGTATGGTATTATGTTATTTTGGTTGTTGTTTTGTAATAATAAGTCTTTGTTTGCATTTAATAATAAGTCTTTGTTTTGTAATGATAATTAAGTTTTTAAGTTCCGTGAAGGATAAGCTTGCCATGAGCCATACCAAACTTCTCAAGCTTGATGCTCTGAAACGAAATTTGTAATTATCTATATTTCCCTCAATACTATTTTTTGGGGGTGTTTTTATTAAAATCCCTCTAGTATTTTATAAATTAGTATGTATGATTAAAAATTTATATTTTGAGAAAAAATATATATATTTGCAAAAGATCTATTTCTTAGCCCCATGTGGTTATTAATTGTTTGGCCTCACTTAGATTTATACTCGGTGGTCCTCTCTTAAAAAAAATTTGGGCTCCGTCATTGAATACCTCTCTCTCTCTCTCTCTCTCTCTCTCTCTCTCTATATATATATATATATATATATATATTAGGACCTTCATTTATGATTCCATGAATGATATTAAATAATCAAATAAATATTGAAAACATTTAAATTGAAACAATTGGTAATCAATATTAAAAAAAAAATTAGACGTATGAACTTTTCATAATATATTATTTTATATTCATTACAGTAGTACTGTGATATTATGATAATCCTATGGGTTTAGATGTCATGTTATTTTTTTCATTATTTTTGGAAAGGAAAAATATTTATGAAGCTTTGATTTGATCAGATAGGATTGTGGGCAAGAGGATAGAATAAACAGTTCTACAATGAATAGTAAAAATCATATGTTTATTAATGTATAATTTGAATCTAAACATACGATTTCTAAGTAGCAAGTGCATTTGTGTACACGTTGTGTGTGACCGGATGTAATTGGATATTTACTCATGTTTTTTATAAAAGACAAAAAAAATTACATCATAGAATTTGCTCGTAAAAAGTGCATGTAAAAATTGTTTTGGTGAGAAATGCACACTTGTGCCAAGAGTATTGTGAACTTCAACGGCGTGGTTTCACCATGATATCGGGTTTTTTTTTTTTGTTTTTTTTTTTTTTTTTTCGCATCAAGAAAAGGAGACTTTTCATTAATTGTTTTTCTTTTAATTTTATTTTTTTCATTATTAAGTTGATTATTTTTTATTTTTTGTTTTTAGTGAAATTGATGCATGATGTCAAGGTAATTTAGAAAAACAGGGAATGTTAAGGCTTCCACCCAATGTTCAGACTGGCATGACTGATTGAACAAATGGCTAACCCAGAAAAAGAGAGATGAACATTGTTTGTGTTACTATAATGAGCTTTGGTATTGCTATTTAAAAAAAAAAATAGATAAACCTCAAGTAAAGAGCTAGAAGAAACAAACACGAATGAAACAAGAAGGAGAAAACTAAAGGTTTCTCACCAGAAGTGAGGAATTGAAAATAGAAGAAAAGAAAAACACCCACAAAACAGAAAAAGAAATAGCATGGCCAGTAAAAGCCACCTTCTGGTAATACAGGGTTGTACAGGCTGACAGAAAGAGTTATCTACTCCAGAGCTAGGTTATGATCTGAATCGCCGATTTGATTCGAAACTCTTGCGCTTATGAAGTTTGGTATTGCTATTTGTAACACATCTTTCATTGCATTTAATAATCAATATTTGAAAAAAAAAAAATTATAAGTTACTGTGTGTGTGATTAAAAACAAGTTTTAAATTAAAAAAAAATGATATTCAAACTTGCTTGAATCGTTATGTTCATCCCATCTAAAAGAAATTATGGATGTTATATATAAATAAGCGATAATTCCCCATTTAAAAAGAGGCTAGGAATGTAATAATTTGCGGTGTTAATATCTTAACACACTTTATTTACCTTTGTAACATTTGGAACAAGCGCTCTCATTTAAAGGAAATAAGAGACTGCACATGTGTGAAATTAATATTTTAAAATACCTTGTACCCTCATCTTAAGTGAGTTTTGAGATTCAATCTCAAATCTTCCTTGAAATGAACATCTTACGTAAGAGACTCGGTACTAATAGCCTATAGACTGTTAGCCATACCCATTCTCTAATATTTTGATTGACTTCAATACAGTGTATTTATATATAAATAAATATGATTAATTAAAAATTATACTTCTGAGTTACATGAATGACAAATTTACACTTAATGCATGGTGTTTATTTATTTATTTCAAACAGAAAAAGAAAAACTTGGACAAATCTAGTACGTTAATAAATCTACTTAATTTTCCCAGTAACTTACATCATGTAAAACATAATTTTCAAGCTTGATTTTAAAGTCTATCTTAAAGGCGAAATTCATAATTATCTATATTCACGAATACCACTGCATATTAATAAATGTAACATTTATATCATTAGTTGTAGATCTCGCTCCACATCTATCAAAATATTTGATTAATTAAATACCATCTATTTATATTTATGGCAACCTCATTATCTGCCGACAATTGTGAAAAGCAATGTATTAAAAAAATAACATAAAATAACATAAAATACCATACTACTGTGTATATCTTGTTTTTATAAATTAAATAAAAAAAGATCACGGATTTTTTTTACCATAATAAAAAATACAAGACATTGATAAGTAAGACTCCATTAAAAATCACAAAATCTATTACTACATCAAGAATGATAGAGGATGACGTGTGATCAATATTTATTTTTAAAATTATGTAAAATTTTTAAATTTCAAGTTTACTTTCCCTTGATGCTCTGGCATTTTTTTTTTTTTAAATTGTTATCATGGGCATTTGCTTGTAGTCAAATAACTTTATGATATATTCTTCAAATCATTCATGAAGTTGCCATCACAACCTTACATAAGTATCCCTTTCTAGCTTTGTCATTCCTCCATAGTACAATCAATTCATTCTTTCTCTTCTAAAGCTTCTTCTACTCTCAACTGCTACTTCTTCCTCGTCTTCTTGTTAATTGTCAATTTTAAGAGATGTCGACAAAATCTTTCGATGTGAGAAGATTGGAATTCTCAGTTTTTTATTTTTTGTGGGTGAATTAATAATTTATTCATAACCTTGATTTTAATTTTAATTTTAATTTTTTTTGTCAAGGGGCAAGAAGTTCAGTGAGCTCATCTCAACTATTGTGAGAGTGAGTTGATCCATCGACCTCTCACTTAGAATAGATAAGAATTACCATATTTTCCATGATAAGGTTGGTAATTTTAAATCCGTATATATAATCTAGTAGGCTCTTGTAATGTTATGTATTCATTTTTTGTTTTTTTAATTATTATTTGATATAATTTTCATGATATTTGTCCTTAAGTTAAGTAATTTACTTTGTCTATGCATCACTTCCGGTCAAATTGCTAAAGTTATCCAGGAGAGATTAATTTGTAAGTTTCGTTCTTTTTTTCCTCATATGAAAAATATTATTGTAAAAATCTTCACAAAATGTCATGATTTAAAAAAAAAAAAAATACTGAAACAATGCATAAAGGGCATTCAAGAAATACAAAGAATTTGCGACATTTGGTCGTGAATCAAATTTAATGAATTGCACGAATAACCCTTGAATTATGAAATAAACGTAGTATGTTTCATTTATGTTTTTTTCTCTAATCAAAATAAATAAATTCTTATTCTTCTGTGTTAATTAGCTAAAATAAATTTTCTATAGGTATAATCTCATGCATCAAGGTGCACTAGATTCATATAAAAAAATACTCCTATAACCATGGTGGTATAAAAGCTTGATTTTGATATAACCTTTACTAATTCTACAAATCTATTTCAATTTAATTTAATTTTATTCTAATTTTCAAACTTTGACAAAAAAAGTTAAATCTTCGATATTCCGCATAAAAGACAAATATTTTACCTCATGAGAGTCAAACCCTCAACATAATTTTTTTTTTTTTTTTCAATTCCATTTGCCATGATTTTTTTTAAATAATTGATAGCAAAGTATTGCTGTTCATGGCCCAATTTTCAGTCTTGTTTGTTTGTGTGCGTGTGTTCACACAACATATCTTCATAAGGGTGTGTGCATGGGTTGATAAACTATTTTTTGTTTTATTTTTGAGCTTCAATAATTTCAATCAAGTGACTTTAGATTGTTGACTTATATTTATATTTGATTTACAATCTTATGGGATATTATAATTGGGACCACTAGATGTTTTGCTCTCTAGTTCAGCTTATTAGGGCTTTGATTTTTTTTTTTTAATATAACAATTATTGATAGTAAACTATTGCTTCTATGTGCAACAAATAAGGTAGGTGAATAACATGGTTACCCTAATATCATCATTTAATCATCACCATCATAACATCATCATCATTATATTGTTGTTGTTATTGTTATTTTGAATTTAGTGATTTCAACGTTAAGAAACCTAGATTTTGATTTGTGTCTTACCTTGATTTATAACCTCATCAAATATTATATAAGTGAGACCTTTGGTTGTTCAACTCTTGCTCCCATTAGGTCATCTTCAATGCATGACCCAAATCCCAAATTTGAGGTGGGATTTGAGTGTGGATTGCTCCAACCCACACCCAAATCTTACCCCAAATTTGGGATTTGCAAATAATGTGACCCCAAATTTGAGGTTACACAAATTTGGGGTCACACTATTGTAACCCCAAATTTGGGGTCCCACAAAAATTTATATATTTTATCATTTTGTTTTATTTTTATAATTATTGTAATTAAAATTATAAAATTAATAATTCATTAATATAATTATAACTAGTCATTATATAACTACAATATTAATTTGTATGTAATTAATTACTTAATTAATAATAAAATTATTAATTAAATTAAAGTATTAATGTAAAATATCTAATTAAAGTAATTTTCATGTTGTTAAAATTGTAATCAACTATGTGTTTAAATATTAAATATTTTCCCGCTATATGAAAAAATAATTTTATTATTTATTAAGATAATTAAGGAATTCATAATCTAATTTTTAAATAAATTAAATCATAAATTAAAAAATTTTAGTTGTGAATTTTTTAATATATTTTTGTTAGTAAAATATTAAATTGTAATAAATATTTAATTAAATTATTGTTAAAAATGATTAATTTCGAGTATTCTTTTATTGAATAGTAATAATAATATATATAAAGATGAGAAAAGAATATTTTGTGAATATGCTTTTTTGGGGTAAAATTTGGGTTTGTGGTTGGAGTATAATTTACTGTACCAGAACCAAATTTGGGATTTGGGATAGAAATTTCGGTTTGTAAGTTGGAGATGGCCTTATATAGGGTTTTTAATTTTCTTTTTAAATATTGATAGCAAAGTATTGCTCATCAGGGTAAAATTAAAAGAATATAAATTAGTATCAAGACTCTCTCCGGTCATTTTTATTTGTTTATTTTAATTAAATCACATCACATTGATTATAATTAACTGATAATTTAAATTATTATAATTAGTTGATAATTTAAATTTTATAAAAATTATACTAATATTTCAAGATTGCAATATGATTTAAAAAATATATAGTTGAATATAATTTATTAATTAAAAAAATATAAAATTACATTAAATATAAAAGATAAATTTGAAAAACAATATTTAATGCTTCACAAATTTTCTAAATGGACCAATAAAAAAAACTCTAAAATAGAAAAAATAAAACTAATTTTAAGATATTTAAATATTTAAATTAATTATATTTGATAAAAATTAATTCAGTGAGATGTGTTTGCAATGTTTGGAGTACTGTTTGTTTAAAAATCCTTATAAGACAAGAACTCAAATATATATTATCAAAACAAACATTTTATTTAAACTGTCTCCAAGTAGACTCTTCTCACACACTATACCGTATACATACGGCAAGGTAACATTACATTATATATATTTATATATTTAAAAGTAAAACAGTAAAAACTCTCTATCTCTCCTTCCATGCATGCATGCATGCATGGTAATTTATATAGAGTAGGAGTTCAAGTAAGACTAGATATGAAATTCTTAAGATGCAGTGACTGCAATCTTCATGCCTGCTAGGCAATGTCCAGTAAAGCTACAAATGAAGTAGTTGGTCCCTTTCACAAGTGTAATTCTATCATTTCCGGAATTGTACACCTTTGAACCTCCTGGTGTTGTGCATCCTCTGTATCCTGCTGCACTCACTGCTACTGTGTTGTGCATCGTTCGATCATACTTGAAAACTGTACATAAAACCACATATATGTTTTTAATAGAATAATAAATAATATTTACAAGCAAACTAGTTTCATATTTATCATATAATATAATAAACTTTAAAGATAAAAGATTAAACAAAGGCAACAATAAGTAAAATGTAGACTTAGATACTAAAAAATTCAAAAAAGTGTGACTAGGAAAATCTAAGCATGGACCAACATTAGATTCTAAAATTGACTTATTAGATGAAAAAAAAATGAGAACATACTAACAACATAATAAAAAGAAATATAAATCTTTTTAAAAATTGAAACCAAAATTTAATTACAAATAATAATAAACACATACAAAACAAAGACACAAAGGACACTTACCCAAAACATCTCCTGCCTTGAAACTCTTGCCTCGAGGCCAATTCACAGTATTAAAAGTCCATCCATTGTTATCTCCAACATTGTAAACAGCTGCATGAGAAATAACAAAGCACTGTTGAAGAACAAGAAGGCAAATGAAAGCCACTCCAAAGCTCATCTTTGCACTGCCCCTTCCCATGGCCATCTCCTCTTGTTTTCACTATATGAAATAAATGCTTCAAACTTAGAGAAGAGGATGGGAGATGAAGTACAAGGTGTGCTTCCTTTTATAAGCATTTTAGAAAGATAAAAAAGTAAGGTAGGGTTTTGTTTATTTACTTGCTTTTTTACTTAGAGGTTATTTATTAATGGAGGTTCTTGCCAACCACCCATTATTAAAAGAGTTGTTGTTTTTTCAGAGGGGGTAGGTCTCTGACTTGATGACCGGGAGTTACTGGACACTGTAGTGTGGCTTGTGGGGTAGTCTGTCTGTTGACTAAGTTTGGAGTCTTCGTACCTTCGGTGAGGATAAGGGTTCAGTACGTGTTGTTTCTTTGTTGTGTGTGTTTTTTTTTTTTTTTAAGCATTATTTAGGGACAAACTTATTTAAGTGAGACCAATTTATATTTATAAGGTATTGATTTATTTATTTATTTAATGATCACAAAACATAGTTTTAAGCTTAAAAATGTTTGAAATTATTTATTTGTTGTTGTTTTTTAAGCATTATTTAGGGATAAACTTATTTAAGTGAGATCAATTTATTTTTTTTAGGTATATATTAATTTATTTAAAAATCACAAAACATAGTTTTAAGCTTAAAAATGTTTTAAATTATTTATTTTTGTCATTCTAATTCAATATCAAAGTAAACAATTGTCTCTACTAGTCAACAACTTCTTGATTTATTAGCATCGAATTTCTATGTATAATGCTTGTGTTCTTTTTAAAATGATGAATTCAAACTTCAACCCATGTAAAGTATAGATATATTAAAGTCAAATAATCTTTGAAAATTAGGAGTGATAACAAAAAAATTACAATTTTTTTAATCTTAAATATCTATTAAACCTTTTCCCTCTCCAATGTTGTTTTTATTAATATTATTAATATATAATAAATTCAATTTTATTAAAAACATCTTTATAATAAAGAATTGGTATTGTATTGTTCTTATGAGTCAAAAGTTAAAGAATTCGATTATGTTACTTGTTCACATTTTAAAAAAATAAAATTAAATTAACATCCCATTAAAAAAAAATTATGTTCTTTAAGAAAAGCGAGGTATTAAATAAAATATTACCATGTGTTAAATGAAAATTAATATGAGGGTGATGAGAACATGAGGGAAAAAATTAAGCCAAAAGGACGGTAGATGGGGACAGTTCTGGTCTTATTCCAATTTGCGAATAGAAAAGGAAAGAAAACAGAAAACACAAAATAAGAAAATGAAAAGATGGAAAATGAAACCCAACAACCCACTGAAAAGCATAAGCAGAGCACAAGTGTGAAAATGTTTTGAAAATAACTCACTTTGCAACTATTTGTTTTTTAATTGGCCAAACTTAACCTACCACACGTCACACTAGCATCATCCATCCATCAAAGTACTTTCAAATGGAAGCTTCAATAAATCTTTGAAATTTTCTTTTTCTTTTTGTATTTTAAAACCTAAAAATAATAATAATAAATAAACAACCAAGGTTTCAAAGAAATATATAGTCACTAGGAAGAAATGCATAATTATTGTAAGCAATGGTTAAATGACAACATTAACCAAATGAATTATAGAAAGGTTTGAAGTGAAAGTTCTAAAATCAGAGAACAATATTGTTAGTGTTGGTATGGGTTTAGTATAAATGGGTTTGTGTTGTAAATCGGTGGACATGATTAAGACACGTTTAAATTAAATAGTTTTGTACCGTAATCGTGTCAACCCATGATTAACACAAATATAAGAGTAAAAAAATAATTATAACAACATGACTCAATTATAAGAATGTTAAGTGGGTTGTGCCATGTTATACAACCCAATTACAGATTAATTAAGTTATTAAGTGAGTGGTATCATGTTATATGCTTCATATATGAGTTATGTATTTGTTTAAGAGGTCAGGCACAGTTAATAATTGTGTCTTATCAACATCCAATATTTTGATGTTATATTTCTATTTTGACACGGCAGGATTACAACGTTTATATGAATTGCCACTCAACTATTTTTCACACCAGTATATGTAAACAGATGTAATGAATTGACCTTCATGAGGCGGCAAATGATAAAGTGGCAACAAATATGATGAGATGGTGGCTTAAATTAACGCCTGCTTGGTAAAATTCAAATCATAAGCTATTCTGAGCAAGAAGCTCTTTAGTCTTTATGAATGAGAATTTGAATTAAAGACTTAAAGAAAATCAACTGGGTGTTTAATTGGGAACCTAATTTGGTTATATAAAAATTGAGAGCTAATTAAAAAACTATTTTTATAGATGCTCTAATGAGCAAGTTGTGAAGGTGCCAACTGCTGGAAGCATTGATTGAACTTTATCCTTGGCGGAGTTTAAGGTAGTAATTAGTTGACTGGAAATAATTATGGCGAATATCATATATTCAGGACAGAACCATGATTAATTAATTGTGGGGGGAGCCTGAGGGCAAAATGGGAAAAAAAAAATCTACATAACAATTATTTTCGATACAAAATAGTGCGACATTGTGGCATTTAATTAAAATAATTACAAAAAACATAAAACGTTTATTTATATACAATTGAGCTAGAACTGTCATCTGTGCGACGCATGCTACTTAGAGGAGGTAATTGAATAAGACGAGTTTGCATTTTTTGAAAACATTGTAGAATTGTCTTATTGTCGATAGTTGCAAAAACCTCTTTTTCAATATAGATAATCACGCTATCGTTCATCCACTCGTCTCTCATTTTGTTGTGCAACTCAATTTTCACAACATTCATTACCAAAATACCCTCTTAACACTAGCTGTCGCAACTGGCAAAACCAATGCCAACTCAATAAGGCGATAAACGAGTGGAAAAATAGCACATTTGCCAGTATCAACCATCTTCATAGCAAAACCTCCCAAGTCTCCGACATTTGCAAAATCATCATCATATCGCACATCATAAATGAAAGTAGCAAGTTGATCCTCAAGCATCATACGATCAGTCACCGAGAAGTCTTCAAGATACATCTCTGCAACACGGAGTAGCTTATGGATGTTAAATTTAAAAAATGAGTCCCTTGGATCAAAACATGATACCAAAAGAAGTAACTCCATGTTAGCTTTAGGAAAGCAGTGTGCATTTCTTAAGAAATCAAATCAATAACCTAACATTAAAATAGATAGAAAATATAACTAAAAATTATAAATTAATGAGATTTATGATAAATAAAAAATAATAATTACTTCACAGAAAATCTCTACACGATAATGGTGAAAATGAGTAATGAATTGTCCTTCCCGCCTAGAATGACCACGAATTGGCATATTATCCTCCATATTAGGCACATCGATTGAGTTCTCCTTATAAAAAAAGGTAACCTCTCCCAAAAATTCCTTCCAACCTGCCTCCCTAAAGTGTTAAAGTTGAGCTTTTACCGCTTCAATCAATCGCATGGCTTGAATAATATTTTGATTCTTTTGTTGTAAGGCAAGTGACAACTCATTTGTCATCCCCAATAAATGCCTCATCAAGTACATCACAAACACAAACTTGTAATTCTCCATTTTGTCAATCAAACTTGCTACTATGTCTCTAGAAGCCCCATCATCATGCACATTTTGGATTACCTCTAAAATTGAGGTCGACATACAAATTAGCAGGAGAATAGTAGTGTAATGCGATCCCCAACGAGTATCCCCTGGTCTTACTAAACTGGATTCTTGATTTTTTTTTTTCCTCTGCCACTGACTATCTCTACTTTCTCCAATTACTCAACCAATCTATCATGATGATGTTGCTGAAGTTGATCTCTCCTTTTATACGATGCTCCTGTGGCATTAACAATCATATTAACATATTGAAAAAAATCACTCACAATTTGATTGTCTTTAGCAACGGCAACAATTACTAATTGTAGTTGGTGAGCAAAATAATGTACATATTTTGCATATGGATTTTCTCTTAAAATAAGTGCTTTCAAACCATTGAATTCATCTCGCATACTTGAAGCCCCGTCATATCCTTGCCATCTTAACCTCAAAAGAGACAACTTGTGTTTAGCAAACAAACAATTAATGGCATTCTTTAAAGAAATAGCAGAGGTATCAGGGACATGAACCAATGCAAGGAATTGTTCAATCACATGCCTATTCTATTAACATATCGCAAAACAACCCCCATTTGTTGTTTTACTCAGGTTTCATTAGTCATAAGAGAAAATTAACTATCCCCAATATCATCAATAATAGCACATGTAATCTCTATTACACAAGTATTTGCCAACTCCTTTTGAATTTTTGGGGAAATCAATTCATTGTTTCTAGGGCCATTTTGATTGTACTGTCTTTCAAACCTTCATAAGCTATATCACTCAAGCAACTCAAGAAAATTACCTTTGTTTAGTGAGTTTGAAGACTCATCATTTCCATGAAAAGGTAAACCTTGCTTCAATAGAAAACGCGTCACATCCAAAACCGCCGTCAAATGAATACGATATGCAACCTCCATCTCATGTGAATGCGCAACCAACATGTGTGACACAATTTGTCTTTGACTTTGGAACCCTTGAAATTTTACTCTCGCATAATTATGCATACTATTTACGGCACCAATATGTTCTACAAATTTTTCCAATACTTTTTTCCAATTATTGAATCCCATTTTAGTGAATGCATCTTCTCCCATTCAGCTTTCTCTACTTGGTTTGAAAAGATAACACCAAAAACAAAATGCCGCATCTTTTATTATACTATACTCTAACCATAGATGTTGTTTGAACCAAGCATCTTGAAAACTTCTCTTTTGTTTGTCATAATCTTTCGGTGGAAAATTGTGGCCAATTGGTTGGCATTGGCCTCTAGTCAAATACTCTCTTTTAACTTGATTTCTAATCCCAATATCAAAGTTTTTAATTGGTTTTCATAATCCGGGATCACTAACAATGTTGTTGAAATTAAAATTTGTATTAATGTTCTCCTCGCTTGATTTAAAGTCCAGTGGTACTTTAGGAGTATTTGATGACTCTTCACTCTTTGGTCATTTGATCAAAAATTTATCCATGATCTATAAAAAAATTAATTATAGACTATAAAAAATAACAAGCAAAATATTATAGGTGCTAACATTACGTTACTATCATGACACAACCAAGATCATTAGAAGAATCAAGCACACAAAATTGTTTGAACATGGTAGTGCTAACATTCATGCATCTAAATGATTGAATTCGTCTTATGGAAGCAATTTTGTTATGTCATGTATCCTTTGGTATAGTCATATTGAATCCAATTTTATTATGTGTTAATGAATATGAAACCTTTGGTAAACCTAGTCTTATTGAAACCTATTTTGTTATGCATTTTGCTAGATAGATTTAACACTAAACATTATTTAGTTATACATATATACATTGTGATACATATTAATATTTGATATTTGATATTTTCAACATTTTAACTTATTAAGACATTTAATCAAACACACTGTAGGCATATTTATAAAAATGAAGTTTAGCATTCATGTTCTATTTATTTCACCCATAAATTTTATACATTCATTCTCATTTTCATTAAGAAGTAATACATGATCCGATGATCCAATAATTAAAAAAAATAAATACTAATAATCTAATATACTCACTAGTTATTGTTATCTCCCAGACTCCCAAGTCTCCAAGCAACCAATTGTAAGTTTGTAACTACTTAAATCAGTAAACATAATATATATATATCTGACTTGGCCCAAAGAACACAGCTATTGTTTTTAAAATTTAAAGCCTAGTGGGCTGGCCCATAAGCCACAACCCACAACCCACACGATGACACAATTGCACACAAGCCTAAGCTTTGGCAATTTAGTTTTTTTAAATTGCTTCACTCCATACCAATATGCCAAACTCTCATTCAATGTCATCATGCCAAAGTTTTCTTTCCCCAAACAATAATTTTAAACTCTCATTTCGTTGACTAGACTTTGCTTTTCTCCTCCCAAAACTTCCAACTTCCACGTCCCATTATCTTCAAGACTTCATCCGTTCATAGTTGGTCAAAGATGAGAGCTTGAGGAGGAGCCGAGGGTTGCCGAGGAGGGGAGGGGGCCTGGTTTTGTGTCTTTCAGCCAAACAAGAAAGAACGCTAGTGCCGAGGGGGGATGAAACCCCTGCTAGCCCTCCTGGTTCCGTCCCTGTATATAATGAGACAACATTGCATGAGGCAAAATTAGGTGTGGCTCAAATTGCTTGGAGATTAAGCTAGTTGATTGGAGATTTTAGTAAAGACTAACTTGGCCAAGTTGAAATTTTAATGAAGATTGCATTTAGCTGATTAAAGGTTAACTAAAGATTTTGTAAATTCATCTTTAGAATGTGGGATGATTGACTGAAGATGATTGAAGCCAAGGTTTATATGATTAAAGAGGGCCAAGTTTGGGCATGTGTGAAGATCTTCGTTGGGTTCTTGCTGGTAGGGTGTAGGAATTCAATCAGTTGTTGATTTGACCAGGTTCAAGAAAATTTAAAAGTGTTTGACTTTGGACTCAACAGGAGGAAGGGGGAGTGGGTTTGGAGGTGTCAGTAGAGTTGTAACTCAGTTAGGGGTTATTTGGTTATTTGTAAGTAGTTGTAAGTAATTATAATGGAGTTGGGTTATATGTAAAATAATATTTGGTTTGCTATAAAATGAGTTTTATAGTTTATGGTACTTTTGCAGCATTTCAACTTACAACAAAAAATTGCTGTAAGTTAAAATGCAGTAAAGTAATTGGTATCCACTCACCGTTTATTCATCTCATATTTAATTATAAAACTATTTTTATATAATAAAATTTAAAAATATTAAAAATTTTCATAAAATAATATTATATAATTAAATTTTTTTATGACGAAAATAACTTTTTAATTGAAAACATTATTATTTTTATAAAAAATAATTATAAAATTTTTTAAGTAATAAAATTAAATAGATATTATATTTTATAATTTAATATTTATATAATTAAATAATTTTATCATAAAATATTTTTATAATTGAAAATATTATAAAAATAATTAATAGAGTAAGTGTTTTTAATATTTAATTATAAAATTTTCAAATTATAAAATTAAAGAAATATTAAATATTTTTAAAATTTAGCAAATAATTTATTAAATTAAGTAATTATTTTTACTTAAATTAATTTTTATAAATATTATTAAATAATTAATAATAGATAATTGGGATAATCTCATCATTCTATTACATGGTAACTATAGTTTTAAACTTAAATCAAACTAAACAAATAAATGTAAATGCAGTATTTTCAGTTGCAATAAAACAACAACAATGATATAAGTTGAAATACAACATTTTCATTTATACTATAATTTTACTTGTGATTTTATTTACAGACAACCAAACAACCACTTAATATCAATAGAATTATTGAGTTGCAATTGAAGTTGCAACATTAGATTTGGAAAAAGTCCCAAATTTGGATGCCGCAGAGAATTAAGTAAAAGAAAAAAGTTTCAAAATATGGTACGCAAGGAGGATAAGTCTTGGCTTATAGATTTAATATGCAATAGAAACGTCTAAGAAGTAGGGATGAAAGCATTAGACAATAATGTGAAAGAGCTTAAGTAATCTTTTAGGGTAAGATCTTTGCTCACTATTGTTCCTTGGTGAAAGAATTTGTATGATCAGTATACTTATATTTTCACCTCTCTTTATGCATTGAATCTTTGAGTTTGATTACACAGATGTATGCACGTAGTCCTTAGTCCTGAGTTGTGTTATTAAAAGTTTGTGCTTCCTCTTTTTATTATTATGGTGTGTGTGATTGGTTATCGAATAATTACTAACCAACAACCCCAACAGAATTAACAAATATGAAAAAAATTATAATTTATTTTGTAATAAAATTTTAATTAAAGGAATGAGAACTAGACAACTTTCAAAAATGTTTCCAACTAAAAGTAAAGAAGTGATTCTCTGTTACCCCTTCTTGAATTGGAATTGTAGGAGATTAGAAATGAGAACTTTGAGACTTGATTTCTTAACAGCAAAGGAATGGTTTAATCAATGACTTGAATAGATCAACTGAAGTATTCTATATAAATTATAAACTTGTTTGAAATATTGTTTGAAAAACTAACAAAAAAAAATTATTTAATATAAAATGCTCGTGTTGTCCAATTGTTTGAAGAAGTTATTTAGAAAACATTAAATTTATAATTAAAAAAAAGTTGCTCTAAAACAAAGAGAATGGCTTGCTTTACATGTAAAAATAATAATAATAAAGAACCAAATAAAATAGATTAAAAAAATATATATATTCTACACTAGCTGAAATTGTCACGTCATTTTCATGGAAAACATATTTTCAAGTTGAAAAGTCAAGCTCCACTTATTATTTCTATACAACTTAAATTAGTTATATAATAATTTCTATTTATCATTGATGATTTGGATATTTAATACCACCCACTATAAATGTTTAAAAAAGAAATTATATTTATCATGTGAAGTCAATATATTTCTCTTTAAGTTTATCTTTGGACTCCTTTTCCTCTCACAACATGTATGTATCAAATCATAAATTATTGTAGTTGAATTAGGAAGTAGAATTTAAGCCTCCATTGTTTGTTAAGTATATAATTTATTAGGTTTATTAGAAAATCATTTGAAATTGATGCACTAACTTTCAATCTCTGAATGACTCATGGTGACCACATATCATTGAATGCCCTCCTTTTTTGGTGTGTTTTAATGGTTAAGTTGGGTTAGAGATTTGATTTTTTTTAATTAATATTAATAATTTTGGTCAATTTTGGTTTATATATTGGACGTGGACGTTGATTTCTATTTTTATATTATTAGAATTTTGAAAATGTTTACACGCTATTATTTTATCCACTATTTTCATTACAGGTAAAAATGTGGGGGAAGTACAGGTAAATGATGGTATAGCCATTTAGTATTGTAATTTTTTTTTTCAAAAAACTAAAATGGATATTGAGATAAAGTACAAATAAAAAAAAATTACACTCACCCTAATAGTTTTAACAAAGCTAATATATGAATTAAATAATTAATTTCTATTTAAAAAAAACAATACAATCTTATCTTTTCCGTTCTTCGTAGTATTGATATTTTAAAAAATCTCAGTATTTTTTTTACTATGTATATTTGTGTTATTATATGAATCTAATTATTATTAGTTTTCTTACTATTAATATTTTTACTACAGTTACTATCTCTATATCTCTATAACTTGTGACATGTTATCATGCATGTTTTTATTAAGATTTTTTTATTTTTTATTTTTGACCTATGTACCTTTTAGAAGTTAATGATTCTAAATCAATTTTGGACGATGTACTAAAAACCTCATAAAGTATAGACATCTTTTGATAGATGTTATTTAATTGTATACATAAATGTTTAAACTAGAAACTATTTGCTTAAAATATTTAAGTTTTTACCAATTACCAATTTCAGTTGCTTATACAAAACATATATAATGTTAATCATATAAAAGAGACACATACCTTAGATTAGAGGTGCATGCTTTGCATAGAAGATGATCAAATTCAATTCTTTTATATATATATATATATATAAATCTATTCAATGAATATATATTTTTTTTAAACAAATAGTCGAGTCAAATGCACAAATAAGTACACCAGTTATGATAAGAAATATCATATGAAGTGGGCTAACATGAGGCAATGACAATCCATTTCGTATATATAAGATGATATATTAATGACCATAAACTCACAATGATAAATCCTTCATATTATACAACTCCAGAGGGTAGAGAATAAAACTCTTTTCACATAAGACCCAGATTGTGATCAATTATATTGTACTAACTCCCAATAAATAGTCAATCCTCACCCCCACAACGATATTGTTGGTTCTCGATTAATTTTTAAAAAATATAGATATATATTTTAAATATTTTTAATCAATGATAAAAACTAACGTCATACAAAAAAACACTTCATCTTAATTTCCTTTTTTCCTTTGCATATACTGGAATACTATTTAGTAAAATTATTTTTTGGAAAACTTTAATCAAGCATATATTAATTAATTTTAGTTAAAGGTCAACAACCCGCCAGGCTTGTTTGAAATTTGAAAAGGTCTGTGCTTCATAATAAAATAAAATATATTTTAAATAAAAGAAATCAAGAAATTTGCCGGAAAGTGTCCGCCATTTACCACCAAATTCAATATTTTTATTTATTAATTAAATTTTAAATATTTTTATATTAATTAAATCAATAATTACAAATTTAAGATGTAGATTACCCCTATTTAGTCTTCTAATATAATCAATGTATTTTTTTATCCTTCTAATATAATTTGTCTCTAAAAAGTTTTAGTATTTTAATTTTTAAGTATTTTAATTTTTAAGAAATATAAATGTATTTTTTTAATATAATTTATTTTTAAAAAATCCCTATGACGATTTCTATTTTTTAAAAATTAAAATTCAAAAATTTTCTAGAGATAAATTATATTAAAAGAACTAAAAGACAGATTGGCTATACTAGAGGGGCTAAATTTGATTTTCTGCTAATTTAAAATCTCGTCCACTTCTTGCTGTCTCTTGGTCCACTCTCGTTTGAAATCCATCGTCGCCGGAACTGGCCCGCGGATTGGAGGCAACGCCGTCGATGACCTCCATGGAATCCGGCGATCATCTTCCCTTGTAGCTTTGCTTCTTGTGCAGAGGAGAGTTTCACCGATTTCAGAATGTCTGGGTAATATTTTTTTTTATCATATTCCCTTACTTTTTCCTTGAAAAATCTTTGGTTGAGATGGAATGATTTGTTTTTCTTATTTTTTTGGTTGATTTCGAATGCTGATTTTACGGTTAAAGTTGAGATTTTGATTTTCCTTTCGTTTCCAAATTGGGGCTTTTTGGAGATCCCTGAATGTTGGAATTAAAGTTTAGGGTTTTGTGATTCAATTTTATGTTTTTCAGGATTCCTGTGGGCGATTAAAGATTTATACAAGGTTAATTGATTTTAGTGCTTTCATGAACCCAATTAGTTAAAGGTTCTGATGATTTTGATACTGATAAGTGGGTGTTATCTCTGAGCTCATTTGTTTCCTTTGTTCTTCAAATCAGTTTATTCATCCTTTTTTTTAATCCATGTTGAATTTCCTTGTTTTCTGCAAAATGATTCTTGAAGCTCACTGGAAATTTGTTGTCTTGTATGGTGTTGTTAATATCTATTTATCCAATTCTGCTTGTTCATGCAGACCATCATGGTTGGTTGATAGCAAAAGAATTGCATCAAAAATCAAGAATGCAACTGAAATAGTCGATCCGGGTAAATTCAAATGGAAAAGCAACCCTAGCAAAGCTTGTCCGAGCTGCAATCATGTTATAGATAACAGTGATGTATGCAACTCTTCTTCTTTATTGTGATTTCAGTTTGTTTGTTTTACTATGGAGATACAATTCATCTAGTTTTTAAATTTTTTAGAGAAATGTAGGATAGATAAAGTTGAGGGACAATGTTATCTTACTACTTGAGAATGCTTCATTATAGTTTTCAAAGTATGGTAAGGTTGTCAACGCTAGACATGTTTGGTTTGTGACAATACATACTGATATTTATGTTCACAACTAATCCAATCAATGGTTGCATATTTGTTTAGCATAAATTATTATTTTCTGACCTTTTAAACTGCATGTAAATAGCTAGATGTTTGATATCATATTGCATTACCTCAGTGTTAACCCATTTAGCTTTGTCCACCCTTTTTATCGGCATTCTTCCTCTGACTATTAGCTGAATTTTTGCAATTCTCAGTAAACAAATGAAAAGATGAAATTGGTAGATCCATATTCAATAAATAGTAGGGAATCATGATGGACCAACATTTATATTTTGTCTGTATCACCCTGTAAACATTTTATTTTGCTCAGGTTGTCCAAGATTGGCCAGGCTTACCAAAAGGTGTGAAATTTGACCCATCTGATCAAGAGCTGGTTTGGCATTTGCTTGCAAAAGTCGGGAAAGGAGATCGAAAACCACATCCATTTATCAATGAGTTCATTCCGACTGTTGATGAAGATGATGGAATATGCTATACTCATCCACAGAAACTACCCGGTAACTACCCGAAAACCCTTTTCAATCTTTGACATGTATACTGTTTTGCACTTATACTTTGAAGTCTTGTATTGATCAGGAGTTAAACAAGATGGAAGTATGTCACACTTTTTTCATAGAACATTCAAGGCATATAACACTGGGACTCGGAAACGTCGAAAAATTAATTATGATGATGGAGATGTCCGCTGGCACAAGACAGGAAAGACAAAACCAGTGATCATAGATGGGGAGCATTTGGGATGCAAGAAAATAATGGTCCTGTATATGAGCGCAACAAAAGGTGGTAAACCTGAGAAAACTTATTGGGTGATGCACCAATACCATCTGGGCACCGGCGAGGATGAACAAGATGGTGAATATGTTGTTTCTAAAATATATTATCAGCAGCAGTCTAAGCTGATTGAAAAGAGTGGACAAGATCTTCAGTCGGAAATTGTTGAAGCTGAATTTGTAGAAATAGAATCTGTGCCATGTCCCAAGTCAGTTACTCCGCAGGGTGTGGACAAGGAATCACCTACTCTCACTGCCAGCAACATATCTGATGCGGTATCTGAATGGCAACCATTAATCCATGCTTATGATGTTTTATTTATGCTTTGCTGCTTCGTGGACTTCTTGTGTTTATGTTGAACTGATTAGAAGTCATCTTTTCTCGGGATTATATGCAGGAAGTTTGTTGTCATGAGACTAGAGATGCAGATAATTGTCCTCACATTCAGTGCGAGAACGCTGAGAAGATCAATGATCAGGAAAACCCGCCCCAGGCAGAAGAGAACAAATGGTGGGAAGGTGAATCCCAGTTTTTGTTGGACTCTCAGCAACTAGCTGAAGGTATTGCAATATGCGAAGAGTTTCTTCAAAGCCAATCTTCTTGTGGAGGAGATGAGCCAAAAATCAACAAACCTCGTTTATCAGACTATGCTCATATGGGTGTCGAAAACTTGAAGAAGGATTTAGAGGAATGCCAGAATTTGCCTCAAGTTGATCGTTCAAATATCGAGTTTGATACTCCTCCTGACATGAGGCTAAGCCAATTGGTACGAGGTTTCCATCGAAACATCATTATTTGTCATCCTTATGAATTAAGCTAAACTTCTGAATTTTTTTTTAAATTTCAGGAGTTTGGTTCACAAGATAGTTTTCTGGCATGGGCAGGGACAAAGCTCGCAGACTGATCATCTGTTCGGTATATACTTTATATACTTTATGGCCTAAGTTATCACTCGTTCAAGCAGCCGCATTTTTTGCGAAATTTTGTTCTGTAACTGTTGACAAGAATGTTGGATTTTTATGTTCAGCATTTTGATCTCTGTTGCAGTTAGGGTCATGAACAAGGCCAAACATTCTGCAATCCAGAGGCTGTATAATGTTAGTATGGCCAAGTATATATATGCTGTGAAACTTTATTCAAGTTTGTTCTACCGAATACTAAGGTTGTGTTAGTTCTGGTTTATGTGATACATTTGCATAACATGAAAATTTTAGATGGAGATAACTAAGTTCAAAATGTTTTATTTATCAATAATTTCATAGGTAAAATAATCTGGTGTCTTTTTTTTATTTTTTATGGTAAAACATATATATACTTTTAATGGGTATGTACACAATTGTATAATTTATATACGTATACGTTGTTAAAGTTGTGCTAGCTTAATGGATAACGTATTCATTCTTATGCGGGAAATCAGTGAATACTTATGCGGGAAATCATGGCTGAATGATTAATTCTCGACTATATGCATGTCTTTGACCGTTGTGTTTATTATATATATATATATATATATATATAAATTACTGCCATTGAAGGAGCTTAAATACCTATAAAAATACTAGTCAATTCTACCCGCATAAAAGAAAACCAAGAGTAATTGAGCAAGCATTATGAGAGTGAACAATAGTAATATAATAAAAAGAGAAAAATGAAAGTAAGACTCTGTGGAACTATCAAATTCATTTTGGATAAAGATGTTATTTTATGTGTTTGTATTATATCAGGACGGTTCAATCTTTTTCACTTTGAAAAAAAATTTCATGAAAGTGAAAAAATAGACATATATTTAAATAAATTGGTGGAAATCCTTTGTTTAAAAAGTAAAAACATGACTAGATTCTTTGGAAAATTAAAAGATTAAAAAAAAAAAAAGTAAGAAGACTATTATTGGGTAGACTTTGTTTGGTAGAGAGCATTAAATCATGGAGAATAGCATGTCACATTGGAAATCTTCCTAGAAATGCATTTGTTTGCTTTTAATGATTGATGATTATAAATTTATAATTATTATAAAAAAAAAGTTAAATTAGTATATTATTATGTGAGTATGAGTGTGAGTTCAGATAATAATAATATGTTACAAATATTTGTGCAAGATGGTTGGTAGATGATATCTCAAGATATCATGGTAAATATTTCAATCTCAATTTATATAAATGCACACTGAAGAATGTTTTTTTATCTGTGATATATTTTGTCCAATATGTAATTTTTTTTATAAGGTTCGTATTATTTAGATTCAAAATATCTTTTATGTAGTGGTGTGAAAAATATCTTTGATGTGAGAGCAAGTTTATAATCCAATCATCATATGATTTATATCATTGCGTGAGGGTGTATAATTAAACAATTACTTTTTTATTATATGTAGCTTTCATCTCATCCGATAAGTGTGACTAGTATGGGATATGTTTGATAGTTGTTGGAATAAATCAGTATAAAAGTTTTGAATTTTTATTTTTTAGCACACGTTATCAAACCATAACTTAATCAATCCTATTTAAAAATAAACATTTTGTCTTCAAAGTTCTATGTATTTAAATTTATGAACAGAGGGTCATCTTTAAACTTAGTTTATTAATGATATTGGATCGGTGCCGCTGATTGGGATTAATGGATGTGGTAAAACTAAAACGAATATTATATTTTATTTGAGTGGATTTATAAAATATATATATATATAATTTTAATGCTCACCGATCTGATTAATAAATAACAATTCAATAATAAATTGTGGTTAATTAATTACTACAATTTAATGATATTTTTTAAAGTGTTGTAATGACAGATTAAAATTTATTCCCTTTGTTTTATATTAACTTTTTTTTTATTTTTATAAAATGGTTAAACTGCAAAAACAAGTACACAGAGTGCCACACAAAAAAAAAATGGAAACAGAAATCCACTAATAGTGGAGCAATGCAATAAAAAATAAGGAATCTAGAAGAAGAGAAGGACTTCTCCTAGATTAACAACACAGATGAAGTGACAACTAGTCAGCTATGTTATCATAGTCGTCAAGATTATGCTGCGCGCATGAAGAGGGCCCTAAAAACTAAATACATCTTTTGACTGCAGAGATTGACTCCTCCAATCTATGCATCTCTCTAGCTAGTGTAATTGGAATTCAAGATAGAAACACATAACAGATTTTTAAGAATAGATCAGGCAAAGAAATATACACTAAATTGAAAATATAGTTATTTCTAACAAGCCAAATTTGTCACATAACCGCTTTTGCAATCAACAAGTAGGAAAGTATATATCTAATGCTAATTCCTCTATACTAGCAATCTAAGAGGTCCACCATAGAGGAAGGGCTCTAGGGAAAGCGAAGAAAAGAGCTAAACAGTTCCAAGGTGGAAACAACCACCGGACACCTGAAAAACAGATGGTCCGTTGTCTCAATGTCAAAACAGCATAAAAGATATGTTGCAGTAGGAAATTTATTACACCTCGAGCAAAAAAAGGTGTCAAAGGTAAAAATCTTTTTTGTTCCTACGGAAGCTAATTAGAAGCTAATTGAAAATAGAGATTTTGTATGTGGCAAACCATTTAAAAATAATGGGAGTAACCTTGCATCGCTTTCCCCATCAATTAAGAATATGCAGAAGGATCGGATCATTATATTAACTTTTACATTTATATTATATATATATATATGTATATATTAAAATTATTATTAAAGTTCATAAAATCTAAAAGAGGTATGATAAAATATTTTTTACCTTTTCAAAAAAAAAAATATATTTTTTAATTATTTACTTTTATTAATATTAATATAAATAAAATTAAATAAAAATAATATTTATATAATTTTCAAAAATTAAAAATAATTTAAAAGAAAATTTTTAAATATTATAGTAAATATGAAACGGACGGAAGCTTGTTAAACAAGCATAGAAGTTACCCAGACTTGACTTCTTGACTGTCCACTAAAACGAAACGTGTGATAAACAATAGCGGTTTTTACACGTGTGATAAAAACTAACATTTTCGAAATTTCATTTTACCCATTACTTTTCAATTACGAAAGTCAAGAAGTCAAAACTAATCTTTAATTAGATTTTTTATTAAGATTTTAATTCAAAAAGGTTCTTTGAGAAGCATTCTCAGAAGAAAAAGTCATTTTCTAAAAAAATAAAAATAAAATAATACTATATTTATATAATTATAAAATACTCCCTCCGTGTTTTTTTACATGTTCTATTTTAAAGATTTTTTTTATTTTTTTCATTTAAAAATTTATCAAATATCAAATATTATTTTTATAATTTTTAATAAATTATATTCACGTAGACATTTTTTTAAAACATATTTTAAATAAAAATAATATTAAAAAATCAATATAAATTTTAAATCACCAACTAATTTTAACAAAATTTTCTTAATCTATGTGATTAAGTTAAAATAGATAAATAAAAAAGAACCGAGATAAATTTAAATTTAAATATAATTTTATAAATTTTAAATTACTAATTAATTTAAATTAATTTTTTTAATTTAATTAAAATGGACACTAGATAGGAACGGAGGGAAGTGTGAAAAGAGAGCGCTAAGAAAATTTGGAAATTTCAAGGGGGGTAAGAACAAAAGGCACGCAAAAATAAAACCCAAAAAAGAAAGAAAGAAAATTAGAACAGAGAAAAGTAAGAAAAGGAATAGAGGTGCGTTTTGGTTTCCATGCCGCCATTGATGGGTTAGAGGAGCTCTCGGCCAATCCAACCTCTCGAGCTCTACCAATTCCTTGTCTTTCTCTTCTTCTACTTCTCTCTCCCCATCTCTATCCTTGCTGATGTCGAAATCCCACAAGTTCATACAATACCTGTTGAAGCCCTTCGGTCACTGCCAATCGCGAGGTATCAATCAATTCATGTAGTTTTATATGATATATTGTTTGTCTGATTCCGATGTTTATTGTTGTTGTTGTTGTTGTTGTTGTTGAGAAGAGACGAAGAGAGAGGAGGAGGATTTGGAGGCGATTGCGGCGAAAGAGAAGAAGGTTTTCCCGTACGAAACCCTAGTGGCGGCGACGAAGAATTTCAATTTGAAGCACAAGTTGGGGGAAGGGGGATTTGGGCCTGTTTATAAGGTGATTTTCGATGAAAAAATTGATTTTTTTTTTTTTGAGGGTTTTGGTGGGGGATTTGGATCTCTGATGGGGTTTTGCAGGGGAGGTTGGATGATGGGAGGGAAGTGGCGGTGAAGAGGTTGGGGAGAGGATCACGGCAGGGTGCGAAGGAGTTCAGCAATGAAGCCCAGCTTCTCTCGCGTGTTCAGCACAAGAACGTTGTCAATCTCTACGGATACTGCGCCCATGGCGATGACAAGCTCCTTGTTTATGAGTATGTCGCCAATGAGAGCCTCGACAAGCTCCTTTTCTCCCGTACGCCCTCTCTCTCTAGTTTCTCTCTCTCTTAGGGTTTGTATTGCCATTAATTTCATTCCCAAAAGCTAGTTTTTTTTTTCCCATGAAAGGAGATTGAATCTTGCTTGCATTCTGATCCCAAGGAAGCTTGGGTGATGGATGATGAACTCTTACGCGGCTAAGGGAAGACTTGTGTGGGGACCTCCATTGGAGGTGGGGTTGTGAACCTGGTTGTTGTCTGTTGGAAGCTGCCCAGGATGCGTAGTTGCTGTTTCTTTGAAAGCTTGGGCCCTAGTTATCGTGTGGACCTAGGACGTTTTCAAGTCTTTTGAGTTATATCACCATCAATTGCATCATGTTTGTGCTTTTGGTGGTGTTGGAAGTCAGAGGAATCTTTCCTACTGCTCCTAAATATTTTTTTTCCACTGCCTAAATTAAAAACTAGTTCTTGATGCTTAAATTCTTTTGATGAGAGATTATATGGTCCAGTAATGGGCAATGAACATTGAATTCTAAGGTGGAGGTAGTTGAGCTTACTAGACATGGGTTTTTGTGTTAGATCATCCATTGTATCATTTTAGCTGCAATGTACTTTTTTACATATCTAAATTAAAGACTTCTTCTTGATGCTTAAATTGTTTTTCATGAGAGAGTATATGATTTTGTCATGGGCAATGACCATTGAATTCTATTGGGGTGGTTGTTGAGCTCATTTGTGATTGTTAGAGAGGATTGGATACATGTTTATTATCTCTGGTGATTAGATTTGGTGTTTGTTCTTGTGTATGAATTGTTGTTTTGGTGTTGATAACAGAAGAGGGCAACAAGAGGAGGGAACTGGATTGGAAGCGAAGGTATGATGTTATAGTAGGTGTGGCAAGAGGGCTACAGTACTTACATGAGGATGCACATACACCCATCATCCATCGGGACATCAAGGCCAGCAATGTCCTCCTTGATGACCGGTGGACGCCGAAGATAGCCGACTTTGGCATGGCTCGACTATTCAGTGAGGATCAAACCCATGTCAATACTCGTGTTGCTGGGACTAATGGCTACATGGCGCCAGAGTATGTCATGTTTGGCTCTCTCTCCACGAAGGCTGATGTCTTCAGCTTTGGTGTCCTTGTACTCGAACTCATCAGTGGCCAGAAGAACTCTAACTTCACACCACAATCTGATGCTCAGAGCCTTCTTGAATGGGTAAGTTCAACAAGCACACTCTTTTTTTTAATTTTTTCAAGATCAGTAGCTAGTATGTGGTCAACATTGCACAAGATCTATCCACTAAAGTAGCTGTGTTATAGGCAATATTTTTCAAGGTAATCTTTTCGGTGTTTGGCATTTACCTATGCTTACGTGAGGTTTGACATAGGGCATTATAATCAAGGCTGTTAGTATTGTTTGTGTGATGGCTTAAGCGTTAAGGAAGACAGCTATTTCCAATCTCATTGCCAACTTTAGTTTAATTTGATTGAAGTATCAAAATTAGATCAGGTTTGTTGGTGCCGCCATCCTGACTCTTTAGGTTGATATAAATGTCCATGTAATGGAGTATTCTAACCAAAAACCTAACTTATGTTTCATGAGCCTGTTTGTCAAAAATATCATTTCAAGAGTGTATTTTTCACCATTATGGTCATTACGTGATGTGAGACAGTGGTCAAGCTCAAGCTTATGTAATTGCATGTGTTTAGAAATGTAAAGAAAAAGAGCATTATACACCAATTATTTCAATATTTGAATCTCCTGTGAGAACAAAGAGGAAATATTCCAAATGCTGACTTTTGACCATCCATAATTAATTTCTTATGATGTCCATGCTTATCCCCAAAGGAGAAGGTTTGACTTTAATAGGCGTGCGCACGCACACTTGTGGAGGGCTTTATATGTGTGAATGCATATTTTGCTTTGTCAGGCTGGAATTTTAAGTTCATACGTATAGCAGACATTTGCCATCTGATGCAAATGAAACAACATGACCTCATTTCCATTTTCTTTGCTGACATGCTATAAGAACACTAATTTGTCCAGATTGGTATGTAACGGGAACTGAGAGAAGTTTGTAATATATTCATTTTTAGAAGAGGCATAACTATGCTCTTTTTTTTTATCTTGTGCATGGCGTTCAAGTCTTATGCTTGTGTTCTATACTAGATTCCATTGACAATCTGCACATTATCCTTGATTCATGGAAAATGTGTAGCATAGAGCTCACCTTTTCTTTTTATTACTAGTTTTTCACATCTCCTGCGGCACTGTACTTCTGTAGGCATGGAAGCTTCATAAAAGGGGACAAAGTCTGGAGTTGTTGGATTCTACTTTGAGAAACAGTGCCATTGCGGACCAAGTCACAATGTGCGTTCATATAGGACTTCTTTGCACTCAAGCTGACCCTAAACTAAGGCCAGACATGAAGAGAGTGGTTGTAATTCTATCCAAAAAGTCGAGCACACTAGAAGAACCTATCAAGCCAGGTGTTCCTGGATCCAGGTACAGAAGAAGGGCACTGGGAACCGGCTATACCACTGGTGAATCCTCCTCTTCTGGTACCTCAGCCTCTGCCAGTACCTCTCGATCCCATTACAACAATACAGCTACCATGTCATCATCACCTTCTACCTCTACGTTTGCATCCAGCTCCATTGCCAACACTTCAACCAACACAAGAAACTCAAAACCATCAACCAGTGCAAGCTCTGGTGCCAACACTTCAACCAACACAAGAAACTCACAACCATCATCAAGTGTAAGCTCTGGTGTAAATCTAGAATAATTTTGTTTTGTCTTTCTATCATTTTGATTGCCAATTCTTTCATTGTATTATATGTGTTACATGAGTAGATAATTAGAAGTAGGCAGACCATGCCCTTGATCCCATGTACAAAATTTAGGGAGATTGAATTGCCAAAAAGTAGAGTATCTTGAGAGCCAATGTTCACTTATTGTATTCTAGAGTCTCAAATTTCCTTATCATAGGATTGTGTGATTGTGTGGTTAACTGTACAGTGGTGTATAACATCACAACTTGCAACTTAAAAATGTCGAAAATGTTCTATAGTTCGAGATGTGAACCGAGGCATTATTCTTCTTTCAATACAATGAAATTTTTTTTTTTGGTGCCTTGTTTTTAATGATTTCTGGTTGTTGTTGGAAATCTCATATATTGTTTACTGATCCTCATCACCAGAAGTTGGTGGGAAGATTGAACTAATTTTGAAGAGATTGTGAACTTCTAAAACGGGATATTGTTTTCTGTAAGACTTTGAAGTCTTTCAATTTCTATCTTTTTTGGTTTCATTTATTTATTCTTTGGGTGAGTGTGAATGCATGATTTGGAGCTGGGTTGTTACAAGCCCATTGTTTTCCTTACTTTATGCAATCCGAGCAGTAGACAAGTACAAAGCACTATATATATATTTCAAATTTTTGGTATCAAAGTACATCAGTTCAGTTAATTTATGAAGTTAATTTTGAACAGTTATAAGTGTGATGTACTCATCTATTTTATTTTCTTGAAGTATTGGGTTTAGAGCTCTTTTTTTTAATAGCATGATTTTAATTTGAAGATTAATTTAGTTAAATGATATTATAAAACATACCAAGATGAATTATGGTTTTACATGAGATGATTGGGAAGGTGAGTGGTTATTGCCTTATTTTGATTTAGGTGAAGTTATTTTTAATTTTTATTCAGTTTTTTTGTTAATCTTATACTACTGATATTTTTATATCTTTAGACACCAAAATAAAAATTTAGATATAGTTTTAAAACCAAATATACAACCCTGTTTTCAAGAACTAAAAATTTATTTAATTACAAATAATTAAGAGTTAAATGAACTTAAGAGTTACTTCAAATAAACACCACCATACGTGTTAACTACTCATTTAGAAAATTAAATCTTATAGCCAACGACCATTTGGTCTATTGGCACCGGGTCCCTTACGTAGAGTATTCGTCTCGATGGTCAAGTGTTACTCCCCGGTTCGAAACCTATCACGCGCAAGGTGAGGGCATGGTTTGGTTGGTGAGCGTGGCTCCCCAACGTGTGCGTCCCTGAGGTTCCGGCGCTTGTTGCCTTTCTCAAAAAAAAAAAAAAAAATTAAATCTTATAGGTATATAATTTCTTTCAAACTTGAAACAATTAATTAAATCTTATTTAATTCACTCACTTTTACGGGCAGAGCCAGAAATTTTTTTTAAAAAGGACTAAATAATTCTTTTAGAGGGGACAATTTTTTTTTTTTTTTAAGTGACAAGTAAAAAGTGGAGGCAAATTAATAATAGATTTCATAATTTTTTTCTAATATATAAATATACATATATGTTAATAATATATATACTAATTTATAGAAAATTAAGTTACCGAATAATAAAATTTTTATAAAACTTTTTTTAATGACTATATAACTAATTTATTAAATGTTAAAAAGCTAAAAAAAATATTTTTTAAAACTATAACATTTTTAGACTATATATTAATTTAAAAAAAACAACGGGCAAACAATAAATTTTCATAAATATTTTTTTCTAGAAAAATTATTTTTTTATATTATATGTATTAATATGTAACATATATAATTAAAAAAACAACCAAAATTAGGGTGGCCCCCTTCGCCCTCCCCTGGTTCCGCCCCTGCCACTCTGGTTATAACAATAACAATATTATTATTATTATTATTATTATTATTATTATTATTATTATCACTACTTCTCTAGTGATAAATATATGAACCTCGTTTTCCATATTATAATGACTTACTTAATCCATAATTAACTCAACTCAACTCCAACAAACACGCGTCAGTGATCTATAGGCCAGGCGGCTATCAAACCTAAAATATTACAAAAACCTTTCACACATACCCCCTTAAAAAACTCCAAATTTACAAGCACCCCATTTCTCAATCCCTTCTCCATCACAAATTTTCACAAAAGAGTACCCAAACTGAAATCATCATCAAACAAGGACCTAAATGAAAAGAACCATCCAATAGCAGAACAACCAACCCATGTTTAATTAAAAAAAAACAACAACAATGTTACCATAAAAAGAAATAGCTGCTCTCAACTTGCTGCTTCCATCCATCAGAAAAAGCTTTCAACTTCCCTGAAAGACAAACAGGTTTCCTTCTTTTCTCTTCTTTTTTTTCCTCCATTTATTTCAGATCTCATGCTTCCATGTTTGCACCTTTCTTTCCTTTCTCTTTGGATTCTTTTTTCCTTTCTCTTTGGATCCTTTTCTCTCTCTCTCCTTCTCTCTTTATATATATATATATATATATATATATATATATATATATATATATTAATATAAGTATGTATATATGGAAAGATATATATTTATAATATATATACATATGTATGGAAAATATAAGATTGAGAAAGGATGTAGTACTGAGTGATGATAGATCTGATGGATGGGTGAACTTTGTGGGCAGAGAAAGAACATGGGGAGAGGAAAGATAGTGATAAGGAGGATTGATAACACAACAAGTAGGCAGGTGACTTTCTCTAAGAGAAGGAATGGGCTTCTGAAGAAGGCTAAGGAGCTTTCAATTCTTTGTGATGCTGAGGTTGGCCTTATCATCTTCTCAAGCACTGGTCGTCTCTATGACTTCTCTAGTTCCAGGTTTCTATTTCTTTCTTCTCTCTTTCTGTCTCTTTTTGAAAGCTTTGAAGGGTTGTGCATGAACTGTGTCATTATGGTACTGTTTGAGAATCTGTTTGATAGGAGAAAGTTAGGAAAAAGGGTGATCTTTTCTTTGAAAGCTTTGAAGGGTTGAGCTTCATAGTTTTTTTCATTGCATGAAGTGTGAGATCTTTTCAATGTTTGGAGTAGTTTTAGGGAGAAAGGAGGAGGAAGTTGAAGGTGGTTGAGGATAAAGGGTAATGAGATTTTTGGGAATAAGTTTACTTTTGTTCATTCAATCAAACTCAAGCATTGCATGAAGTGTGTCATTATGTTATTGTGTGTTTTGTCCTTTTGGTTTAAAGGTTTGGGGAAATGAAGGTGAAAAGGAAGAGGGAGGTGAAGAAGTTTGTGGAGGAGAAGGGAGAAGAGAAATTTAGGAATAGGTTTACATTCATTTTTTTTAAATGGCCTTCTCATTAATGTTTATGGTTTTTGAAGATGTTGATGAATGGGAAAGAAGAAGAGGGAACTCTAGTGTCTTGCTGATTCAATCAGTTAAACTCAATAATATAATATATTTTTTTTCTAAGTCTTTGTTTATTTCATCAACTTCAGATTTTTGGATTTTTTGAGATAATGGAGGAAAAGAAGAGGGAGTCCAAGAAGTTGATGGATAGGAAGGAGGAAGAGAACTCTAGGACTTAATTTGTTCATTCAATCAAACTCAATAACATTTATTTATTTATTTTAAAGTCTTCATTTATTTTATCACCTTCTGAGTTCTATTTCATCAACTTATAAGTTTGGTTTTTTAATTTGAGAAAATGGAGGAAAAGAAGAGGGAGTTGAAGAAGTTGATGTATGGGAAGGAAGAAGAGAGAACTCTAGGACTTAATTTGTTCATTCAATCAAACTCAATAACATTTATTTATTTTTTCTTTTAAAGTCTTCATTTATTTTATCAACTTCTAAGTTTTATTTCATCAACTTATAAGTTTAGTTTTTTAATTTGAGAAAATGGAGGAAAATAAGAGGGAGTCCAAGAACTTGATATTTTGTTTTTGTTGTTGTTTTTTTTTTTTCTCATCAATTATAAGTTTAGAGTTTTTGAGAAAATGGAGGAAGTGAAGGATGTTGAAGAAGTTGATGGATGGGAAAAAAGAGGAGAGAACTATAAGACTTTGATCATTCAATCAAACTCAATAAAATCTATCTGTTTTTTTTTTTTAAGTCTTTATTTATTTTGTCAACTTCTTGGAGTTTTTCAGAAAATGGAGGAAAGAAGGGGGTGTTGAAGAAGTTGATGGATGGGAAAGGAGAGAGAAATTTAGGACTTTGTTCATGCAATCAAACTCAATAAATTTAAGTCTTCATTTATTTCATCAACTTTTAAAAGTTAAAAGTTTTTGAGAAGAAGACAGGAGCCTAGGACTTTGCTAATTCAATCAAACACAATAAGATTTATTTATTTATTTATTTTCCCAAGTCTTCATAAGTTTGTAGTTTTTTTAGAAGATGGAGTAAAAGTAGAGGGAGTTGATGAAGTTCATGGATGGAAAAGAAGAGGACTCTAGGACTTTGTTCATTCAATGCACTCAATAAAATTTACCTTTTCCCCTTAGTTTTCATTTATTTCATCAATTTCTAAGTTCAGAGTTTTTAAGAAAATGGAGGGAAAGAAGAGAGAGTTTAAGAAGTTGATGGATTAGTTAGAAGAAGAGAGAGCTTTAGGACAATCAGGGGCGTGTGTGGGCAATCTAAATCTATCATGTGCCCTCACCTTGCAGCGGAATTTGATTATGTTTTTGCTCACATCTTAGGGATCCAATGCCAATTGGCTATAAATACCTTTTGGCCTTAATTTGTTCATTCAATCAGACTCAACAATTTTTTTTCCTTTTAAAGTTTTCATTTATTTTAATGACTTCTAAGTTTTAGTTTACCAACTATTGAGTTGGGAGTATTAAACTCAAAAGAAAATTGTTTTTTATTTTTGTTTTGTTTTGTTTTGTTTTTTAAGTGCCCATTTATTTTATCAACTTTTAAAATTTTGAAATTTTTAAGAAATGGAGGAAAAGAAGAGACTTGAAGAAGTTGATGGATGGAAAAAAAGAAAAGAGAACTCTAGGACTTTGTTCATTCAAACAAACTTATTTAAATTAAGTGTTTTTTTTTTAAAGCCTTCAATTATTTCATAAAATTCTAAAAGGTTGGGGTTTTTGAGAAAATGGAGGAAAAGTAGGTTGAAGAAGTTGATGTATGGGAAATAAGAATGAAAAACTCTATGACTTCGTTAATTCAATTAAGCTCAATAAAATTTAGTTTTTCCCCCAAATCTTCATTTGTTTGGAGTTTTTGAGAAAATAGAGGAAAAGATGAGGGAGTTGAAGAAGTTGATGGACGGAAAAGAAGAAGAGAGAATTCTAATACTTTGTTCATACAATAAATATATATATATATATATATATATATATATATATATATATATATATATAGCTTTTGCTTATGTTTGGGGGTGTTAGGGTTTGTTTGTACTGTTTCAGCTTGTTTTGTTTCCCAGTTTTCTAATAAAGTTATGATTTATCCACTTTTATATATATATAACTTTTTTTTTAAGTCCTCATTTATTTCATCAACTTGTAAGTTTGAAGTTTTTGAGAAAGTGGAGCAAAAGAGGAGGAAGTTGAAAAAATTGATGGATGGAGGAGAAGGGAAAACTCTAGGATTTTGTTCATTCAATAAACACAATAAAAATTATTCTTTTAATTATTTTTTTCTAAGTCTTCTTTTAGTTCATTGACTTCTAAGTTTGGAGTTTTTGAGAAAATGTAGGAAAAGAAGAGGAAGTTGAACAAAGTTAATGGATGGGAAAGAAGAAGAGAGGACGCTAGGACTTTGCTAATTCAATTGAACTCAATAAAATTTAAATTTTGTCCCCAAGTCTTTATTAGTTTATAGTTTTTTGAGAAAAAAGAGGAAAAGAAGAGGGAGTTGATGAAGTTCATGGATGGAAAAGACGAGAGAACTCCAGGACTATGTTCATTCAATAAACTCAATAAAATTTGTCCCCTTTTTTTTTTTTCTTAATCTTCATTTATTTCATCAGCTTCTAAGTTTAGAATTTTTTGAGAAAATGGAGGAAAAAATAGGCGGTTGAAGATATTGATGGATAGGAAAGAAGAAGAGAGGACTCCAGGACTTTACTAATTCAATCAAACTTGATAAAATTTATTTATTTATTATTTGTTTTTCCCGAGCCTTCATTTGTTTGGAGTTTTTGAAAAAAATGGAGGAAAAAAAAGAGGGAGTTGATGAAGTCCATGGATAGAAAAGAAGAGAGAATTCTAAAACTTCATTCATTCAATAAACTCAATAAAATTTAGCTTATTTTTATTTTGTAAAAAAATGAATAAACTACATTCATTACAAGCAACAGATATAGCTTCTAATAAAAAATCTAACTCCCATGCGAGAGATTGAGGGTTCAACTCCATCCATGATTAAAACGTAAATATTGTGTGTAGTGGCTCATCCACCTTGCCAAAAAAAAAAAAAGACTTTTTTTCTTGGTTCTTAGTCTTCATTTATTTCATCAATTTCTAAGTTTGGAGTTTTTGAGAAAACGAAGGAAAAGAAGAGAGTTGAAGAAGTTGATGGATGGGAAAGAAGAAGAGAGAACTCTAGGACTTTGTTCATTCAATCAAACTCAATAAATTTTAGTTTCTTTTTTCTTAGTGAAACAACATCTAAGTATGGAGTTTTTGAGAAAATGAAGGAAAAGTAGAGGGAGTTGAGGAAGACCATGGATGGAAAAAAAGAAAAAACTCTAGGACTTTGTTCATTCAATAAACTCAATAAAATTTAGCTTCTTTTTCCTTAGTCTTCATTTATTTCATCAACATCTAAGTTAGGAGTTCTTTGAGATTATGGAGGAAAAGAAGAGGGAAATGATGAAGTTGATGAATGGGAAAGAAGAACAGAGAACTCTAGGACTATTGCATGTCATCATCAATTGATTTGGTTATGAATTTCATAAAGATCCAAATAGAATCTTCCAAAGTACTTAACAATGGACTTTTACAATGAGTTGGTTACCAAGAAAAGCTCTTGTAGGTCCTACAAAATAGAATCTTACAGGAAAGCACTCCTAGAGCTGATCTAAGGTCACATCATGGATCTATAAACTTCCCTTAATTAATAAATTTCTAGAATCTCCCTGGATAAGATGCTTAGCTTTATTCCAGTAGTCATCATTCCATTGCATAATATATAATTCTATGCTCTTTATTCCTATAGTATAGCTTAAGAATATTAATAATATTTGCAACACACTACCTAAGCAAGTCTTTGTTTTCAATTGCATGCTATTTGAATTGGTTGTTAATAATTCAAAATTTTATATAGATAATATGTAAATAAAGTAATATTACCCATACACAATTTTATTAGATTGAAAACAATAGATGCCCGATTTTTTTTTTTTTTTTTTTTTGAAAAAAAATCTTAAATCTTCTTTATGGGTATTAGTAGAAGGAACACTCACCAATCTACTCCTTTCCCATTTCATTTTTTTTAAAGTATATTCAATATAATTTTAACAACAAATAATTAAGTACTTAATAAATATTGGTTTAGTAGTGAAACAGAGTTTCCAGCTGTTTGGTTCCATGAAAAAAGGAAGAATAATATATAAATGTTTAGGTTTTACATTTCAGACAACTTTCACAAGAAACAAACAACAAAGAATATAACCATTTGATGTTGGTTATAAATCCTTCAACTTAGCAATCAAAATTCATTATTTACAAATCCATCATGCAACTGTATACACAAACACAACAATATCTTACAACTTGGTAAATACCAAGATATGATTTTATTGCTTTCAAGAATATTCGAAGTCAATATACACTTGATTTTCTTTACAATACATTACAACAGATCTTTCACTATAAATTACAACAAGAAAGCAGACGTGAATATTATATATATATATATATAGATCACAAGAACTCTAGGTCTTTCTCCAGTCTCAGCTTTTCACCTGAAACCTTCAACAAGAAGCATAATTTAGAAGCCTGTTGAGTAACATTAACTATACACCTCTATACTCATTTAGGCTCTAGATAAAAGCAAAGTACAATTTAATCCTTGACCAAAGTAAGTGTGTGTGTGTGTGTGTGTGGTAGATGAACACTCTGTTTTATCTGGGAGTTGGTTTGCCAATTAGATGTAAAGAATAAGTGCTAAGCAATACAATATTGATGGACAAAATAAATCTTAAGCTACCAAAATAGTCTAACAAACAGAACACAGCAGACCATCAATTGGTTTAGGTTTTTACTAGAAGCAATATTGACATGAAATACCTGGCTCACTATTAAACACAGCAATTGTCATCTAGGTTCACTTCAAAAATTTAATTTTCCGTGATACAAGTGATATTGATTCCTAAACAAAGAATCTGGTTCACTTATGAAAGATCTCAAACAGACTGATGACGTATTTATTATACATTACCTATCAAGTTCATCTCAAAGGTGTCTGAAAACAGCTTATCTTCAGCTTTCAGAAAACTTGAATGAAAGCTTATGATGGTGAATGCCTTTGCTTATTGGAGATGGTTCTCTGATTGTATGGTGGTTCTTTTGGGTGAGGAGCAGCTTCATCTTTTCATGTTGCTTCTCCTAATCTTCTGAAAACAAATTGATAGATAACAACAGATAGGACTTGCAACTAGCTATAGTTAAAGGTACAACTATAATCAAAATATATGAGAAGATTAGTAGCATATTTTTTGAAAAATAAATTTCCAGGAGAGTTCTACTTTGATTCTTCAAAGTTAAGATCATACATAGATGCGAATATGCAAGTGGCTTTAGCTGGCAGTATGTTTTCATGATGTATTGAAGTAGCTAATTCTTCTGCTTATGAAATGGTTCTTTCTTTGTTATGGTTGTTGCACATCTATTCTCAGGGACTTTAATCTCTTTTTCATCTTGATGTAAAGTAGAATGTCCACTAAAAACAATGCTTTTAATTTGATTTTCAGCATGAAATCAGTGATCAACCGTTACAACAGGACTAAAGAGGAATTCCATCAACAATTTAATCCAGCTTCAGAGGTTAAGGTATCTATTAGATTGCCTACCAAAAGAAATGCATATTTAAAACTTTTATTTATTTAATTATTTGTTCATGTATAGATATATATTTTTTTTTGTGTGTTTTGCTAGGTATCTAAAAGTCCTTGTTATAATAGGAGATGCCTTCAAAAGCATAGTGCAACACATGCACCGATCAAATTGTGAAGGACCACTGATGTTAAATAACACATAGTAGGATATTTACCTTTGGATCAAATTGCCATGCTATTCAGAAAAATTCTGAAAATATCAAGAAACATCAACTTGCATGAAAACCATCAACTCATTAAAGAAATTAGGGGTAGATAATTTATGATTCCATCAATGTCTAAATTGCTATCAGAAGTAATTCTGAAACGCAAACTCACAAGAAGCATCAAATCTGCATGAAACCAGATAACTTGTGAAATGCATTAGGACATGAACTTAATAGATTTCATTCATCAAAAGATTAAAGTTCACTAAATTTATAATCAGCATCAGCGTCACTAGACTATGCAATTGGTCACAGCTTACTTAAGCTTTCTGAAGTTGAGGTATATCTTAATACTCAAGCGTAGAAGGAGAACTCTCTGAGTCTAATACACCATATTCTATAGATCCTGCTATCTCGGTGATATTTCAAACCACTTAGCTACATAATCAGTGAGAACTTTTGATCTACGTAATCACTGATCATATATTTTCTACAATAGCTTGTGAACTTAATTCAGTAGACACCATTCTAACATGATCAATCTACTCAAGTATCTGAGAATGTGCATCTAGGCCCGAAACTTGGTGTAAGGATTGCAAATGATGTCAATAAGATCATAAAACATCTAAACTTAGCTGTATAATGTACAATAGCTTGTGAACTTGTGAACTTCTGATCTTCGCAATCACTGATCATATATTATCTACAATAGTTTGTGAACTTAATTCAGTAGACACCATTCTAACAGTTCAATCTACTCAAGTATCTGAGAATGTGCATCTAGGCCCGAAACTTGGTGTAAGGATTGCAACTGATGTCAATAAGTTCATAAAACATCTAAACTTAGCTGCATAATGCACAATAGCTTCATTAGCTTGTGACTTTTGATCTAACGCAATCACTGATCATATATTATCTACAATAGCTTGTGAAATTAATTCAGTGGATACCATTCTAACATGATCAATCTACTCAAGTATCTGAGAATGTGCATCTAGGCCCGAAACTTGGTGTAAGGATTGCAAATGATGCCAATAAGATCATAAAACATCTAAACTTAGCTATATTTGTACACTCCAAAACAGATTTATCTAATTTCCCCAGTATTGTTATTGAGTCCACATGGGAAATGTACACCAAGGCTAAACCTTCTCAACCTGTTTATCATAAATCAGGAAATAATAACGTGTATGTGCCAATTCATTGCTTATATGTCCTCTTTCCCTCTAATGACTTGTCAAAGTGAACATTATCATCCTTTGCCTACTAGATCTATAAGTTTTGTTTACCCTGTCTCACTAGAAGGATGATTGTCCCTCTTTCACTTCAGTGCCCATAGATTATCTGTAGTAGGATTAAGTTAGGTTATTGTTAGACAATGAAATCAATTCATCTTTTCAACAGACGGATGGAATAAATAAGATGTAAATGGCTTTTTTCCTTACACTTCAGTAGTAGTCATTGTTGGCTGGACTGAGGAGATGCTACTGTTCCTTTGGTTATCAGAGGGCACATAATGGATTGGAATCTTTAAGCGGTCTGTAGCCCAGTAATAAAAATCTGAGATCAGTATTGCGGAAAGACATGAAATCCATTAAATCCTGATGAATTTTTTTTCCTTGAGCCATAACAAGAGATTTCAATACTAAAATTACTTAGACTAAAAGGAAGCCTAAACGGATCATGGGAATTCTGTGATCTTTAATATTAAATGGATCTGATAATGACAGAAAGCTTGTGAAATGTGTAAGCTCAAATGGAAGACATAATCAATGATACTGAAATTTATGGAAATCTAAGGCATAAAGACCAACAAAAACAAAACAAAAGCTCCAGTCCCAAAGAAGAAAATGAAAGCCATTGGGGATACAAGCTAAAAGCTGAATAGTTAGCAAGCTGCATGCAAAAAATAACAGATGGCAATATGCGACAAAATGGTTTCCGTCAAGTTTGTCTTCAAGAAGAGGGAGAAACAATATTTTCTTTCAAAAAACAGCATATGGAAGAAGAAAAATAACCAACAGCACTAACATATGGGATCAAAAGTAGTTGACTAACACTGCTCCTTTAACAATGAATACTAATAACACACACACACACACACACACACAAAAAAAGAAGAAGAACAAGAGAGAGAGGAAAAGAAAACCCTCTAATCACAAGTACAATGAGCTTGAGTACATGTAAATGAAAGATGCCACTTTGTGGGCAAAAGGTCCTGGGCAGTTTAGTTGAAAGAAAGGGATTGAAACAATTCTTCATTTCACAAAATTGCATATGGAAAATAAAGAGTAATCAAATCACAACCTTATGAGATGTAGAGTTGTTAAGTAAGATCACCACCTTGAACAATGTAGATTGTGACACAGAAGATCTTGCAGGAAAAAAGATATTAGCTATAGCTGCGTAAATGTGCCAAGGTAGCTTGTGAAAAGTCTATCCCAGCAGAAAAAAATTAATCAATGAGCCTGATCTACGAAACAAAAGAAAGTCTAAAAACCATGGATTCCTTTTTCTTTTTCTTACATGTGCTTTGTCAAAATGTTCTGATGAAGCATTTCAATGAAGCATCCACAAAAGGAGGAAGCTAAACAGCCTTTAATCATACCGCAGAAGTAAGGCAAATTTTTAGTAAAGAATTTTAAACCAGTCACTTTATTCAGTAGTTGCTGAAAATTTAAATCAAAGTTTTGACAGTACAATTATCATATTTGAGTTTATGTAGACAGATACAGGATATAATTGTAAAAAGCAAAAGAGTCTATTTAAGATGCCAAATGCAAGTAAATTTTTTCATAGAACAAAAGAAGTTAAGAGGTTTAGGTACAAACATATAAGGCAGGATTTAAGACATCCGCAAATCAGCCGTCTCATGTGAAGGAGATGTAGTGGACGGCATTCTCCAAGAAATAGTTAAAAGAGGAATACCCACACTGCGTCCCAATAATATGATGCTAGTAAATGTGTTATGCAGAACATCACTGAATGCTTTTGGCCAAAGATTTGTTTTGCCTCCAAGCTGATATGAGGGAGTCTGCAGACATTCTCAACCTACATTATAAAAAAAATATAAACCCTTCAACCATTTGTTACAAGGGTTCTCATGTAACAACAGATGAGCGTAGATGGCTATTCATAAAGTTATAGAAAGTACAGCTAGTATGAAAAAAGTGTATTTGTACAAAGGCTCACCAATTTTTATCTAATCAAAATAGCATTAGAAGGTTCAACTCCGACAAGATCAGCGAATCTGTGAGGACCACTGAAGCAAAATCTGACTAAGATCTTAAACATACTAGTAAATGATGGGCCTCCTTGCAATGAATTTGTTAGTTGAAAAAAAATGTCACAAGCAATACTCATTGTTTAACCGTGAGAAAACTTCAAATTTGAAGCTTGCTGGATTTTAACATTAATCAAAAAATATCTTTGAATCATCACATTACCATAATGCATTGACATGGGTTATTTTGTCCATACTAGTTTTGGCAGAGGGAGGCAGCAAGCTTGAGGCAGCAACTGCATAACTTGCAAGAAAGTCATCGGTACCATCACTTTGCCCTGGAATACATTCAATTTTATACATTAGAAATCTTTCCTGATCATAGAGCAATCATTTCACAACAAAGAGTGTTCAGCCAATCTATAACCAGAAGTAATAGAACAAATGCCACATCTCATGTTATAAAATTTCATACCGAAAACTAGTTCCCATCAAGAACATAGGATATCACACTTTGCTCTAAAACATATAACGAACTTGTAAAAAAAAATCCCCATTTATCAAGCCAATTTATAAACTTTGTTAACCAGACATTGTCAGTTAAAGCTACACTATAGGTCCTTCCAATCAAATGGAGTAATCTATTTAAGCTATATCTAATAAAAAATACTTAAAATCATAATTGTAATGATGTTTCATTATTACATACTAATCTTAGAGAAGTAGGAAGTGAGAAAGTTAGCTTGACACACAATTTCTTTATCAATCGTAACAAGTTTACTGTGAACCAATTTGATTTGGGAATGACTTAGGTGAAGTTAGATAGGTGTAGTTAGTGTAGTTCACCATTGATATTGTGACACGTGTCCCAAAAATATATAAAAATATAATAACTTTCCTATAATACCCTTATTTTTTTAAAAAAATTACTCATCTCATGCCACATGCCAAACATCCAATGGTGAACTACACTAACTACATCTATCTAACTTCACCTAAGTCATTTCTATCTGATTTAGCATGTTAGACGCACTTAAAACACAAGTAATTAGAATGTGTCATTTAAAGTCACATCTAGAGGTAATACTATCACAAAAATAAATCTAAATTATAGTATAAGTTTGAATATTAAAGGAAATGTGTAAAAGAGAAAAGATCAGTTTGACCATTTTGCTTAACTTCTCAATCTTTAGTTTTACCATTACTATTATCGGTAAGCTTTTTGAAGTGATTTGATGATAACAAGATTCCCAAACTAAAACCTTGGGTTCAGACAAGCCTTAAAAACATATCGTGATGATATTGCATGCTTTCACTACATAAAATGATAATTGTCTAAAAACCTAGTGGAATTGTTTTAAAGCAAGCTTGATTGCATTTATTGCAAATTTATGAAAACATGTGAAGCAAAGACATTCAAAATCCACACTTAGTAATTTGCTTATTTTCTATCACTAAAAAGCGTTTTCAAACATGTGATACAAAGTGTTAAACATCATCAAATGTATGCATAGTACATTTTGCATCCTTCAATCAAAACCCTAATACTTATTGTCATACTATTGCTAATGGTAAGGTATATTTACTGTGTTTCCATAAAATTCAGTGTAACACCTTCCACCAATCCCACAAATTATCGCAAATAGGAATTCTCTATCACTAAAATTCCGCTCAGGCAAAGCAACTATGTATGAAGCCTGCATAATCATCCCCAAAAATCCTACAGGAATGCAATCTTATAAACTTCAACAAACATCAGCATATCTCTAATGCTAACTGCAGGCAATTACTAGGAGAAGAGCTTTCTGGCCTAAGCATTAAGGATCTACAAAATCTCGAGAGCCAACTCGATATGAGTTTACACAGTGTGAGAATGAAAAAGGTAATAGAACTCTGCTCTCAAGATTCATCACTTCACAAAAAAAAACTGTCACTATAATTGCTTCTTTTTCTTTAGATTTTTGTTTTTTCTAGGAGCAACTTCCAGCCAACCCCAAATAGTTGGGACTAATGGCTTTTGTTGTTGTTGTCGTTGTTGTAGGAGCAACTTCTGATTGAAGAAATTGAAGAATTAAAGCAGAAGGTCATTTAAAGAAGTTTCATTGTGTCTTTAAACTTAGGATGATGAGTATTAGCAGCCTAACTTTCTATGATTTCCTCGCAGGGAAATCTACTCCATCTAGAAAACATGGAACTCTACAAGAAGGTAACCCTTTATTTAGGAGATAATACAAAACATATTATATTTATTAAATAAATGGGTATAAAGCTATAGCAAGACACTTAAATTGAAAAGAAATACCGGGAACCTTTATATCTTAAAGGATGATAAATAAAAGATTAATAACATTAGGTTCTATTGTCTCACTTGCTATATGTAAATTTTGCATCAGGTTTATGACGTAAGACGCGCAGGAGTTGACAATGGCCCAGTTATTCCACATGGGTTCAGTTTTATGGAGAACACAGATGTCCGAGTTCGCCTTGAACTAAGCCAACCACAACATCAAAAGGATTGCGTGCAACCAAGGCCTTCAAAATTGGGGTGAGGTGATCATAAATGGAATTCAAAACCTAGTACTTGAAGAAGCTTAAAGCTGGATTGAACTATGGGATCAAGAACTAAAAACAAGGTTATGTTTTATTACTTCACAATGAACTTGTACACTATTTAAGTATGATTTGGTGTGTAAACAAGAGAAGCAATGACAACCGAGTGCAATCACTTATTTGTGGCAACAATATAGCACAATAACCAAGAAGTATGTATTGTTCAACTGCGGCAATGATGCGAAAACTGATTATTTGCTTAACTATAATTGTATCTTCAGATTATTAATACTGAGTCATGATTATTCTGACGCACATGAGGTGTCAAAGGGAGCTGGATCATAAAAATGGTCATGGCCATAGATGAAAATGCATCTTAACAAGTCTCATTTTGCAGAAGGGCAAAAGATAACAAAATCATATGGATGAAAAGAGGCATTCCAAAGGAAATAGCAATGAGTTTCTCTGAATCTACCGACAATTTCTTACGATGTATTGCTATAAGGAAAACACCACAAGATGCACAATGAGACAGTACACGGCCACAGATTTCCCAAAATACTTATGTACTTCCCAGTGAAATTACCATCTTGTTAACACCAAAATCCAAAGACTGTCCTTGAAATTTCAAAAAAGACTACAACAGGCCTTCAACAATAACTATCCAGAAATACTACATTATATGTTTATATGAAAATCCTGTTCTAGTTCTGTGATTCTAGAGCCATTCCAACTTTTCAAACATAGAAGCCACCCAGCAACCATAACTCCATGTTATCCCATTATCTTAAAATAACTACAATAAATACCGCCACAGCGATAACTATCACTCTTCTAGTATCACAAAATTGCCCCATTTTGTCTACCAAACTATAAGTATACCAGCACAATAATAATCACACTAAGTTACCCCGGCATTTCTAAAATTTATACAAGAATGAAATTCCATCAATAATTACCCCCAGTACCTCTCAGCAGCAAGCTTGCCCCAGTTTTCAAAAAATAAATTAGATAGATAATCATAAAAATCTAATTAAAGTCATCCCACACTAACACAATATTTAAGCCATAAACTCAACATACAGTATTTAGGTTCACAATCCTTTTAAGGAAAATTTCAAGGTCAACAACCCAAGGTGTGATACAACAGCTTCATTTGGAATTATTAGAAAAGCCTAGCCAGGATCTCTAACCTCTACTCCTTCGACCACCTCTCAAAGCACAGAAATGACATCCGCAAAGCAACATGATGAATATGCATAAAACAAATAGCAAATGGTTGACTTATATTTTGCAGTTCACATACCAAGATATGCTCTCCCAAATATTAAGGGTAATGCACTATTGGGGGAAAACAACAAACATCTTGTTTCCTTCTGATTGCAATCATTAAACAAATACAACGAATTATACATTAAGTGGTGTCTCCACAACTTAGTATCTTCCACATGACCAATGAAATAAACTTTGTCCCAATCATTTAGACCTATCTTGCTCAAAAGTTCTTTGTGAATCTGTAATTTGTAAGAATATTCTAGAAGATGCCAAATGTCAGAATATCAATACCATTCTTTTTTAAGCAAAGTTAAACTTTTTTTTTATAAAAGTGGATAAACCACTACTTTATTAAAAAAAATTGAAGACAGAACAAGCAGGAACAGGACAACCCAACAGAAACACCCCAAACAAGAAAAAAAACAACAAAACCAAAAAAACAAGGACAAACTATTTCTTACAAGGGTATGTTAGTTGATTATGGGCTTCCATTGGACTCTTCGATTAGGCACTTAGGCAATTTAAGAACCATCAGTAAGTTTTGCGACAAAAACAGGTAAACTGAAAATAGTGAATGCTTTTGTAAAATCATGATTGTGAGATCTATTCCAATATTAACAGTCACATGTGGAGCTGAAGAGTTAGAAAACAGCAGAGCATGCTTCAAGCTGTAAAGCCACCATTTTCGGACTTTAATGTTTCTTGAGAAAATATAGATCATTTGATAATTAACCTATACATAGCGAAAATCAACAATTACCCTTCATTTATGTATTAATTATATAATTTCCTCCAACATTGTATGCCATCATCTTCTAGCCCAATAGAGGCCCATACATAAACTCCATAACAGTACCCACATCAACAATAAACTTACTTGATTAAAAGGACATAGTTCTGCCATTATCCTGGAATCACCTCTACATCTCAGGATATTAAAAATTATACTATAACCAGATGCCGATGATGCATTAATCATCAAAAAGCCTTGGAGGCACTGAAGTGAAAATGTATTTGAACTACAATTTTTAAGAGATAATACCAAAATATGTCGCCTTGGCATATCTTAAAGTGGTGTTCTAAAATATCATTTCCACACAATATATCAAAAACATAAAGAAAACACTCAAAAAATGCCAATCAATCCCCATTTTTGACTTTAACTATTTCTGAGCACCCCAATTTAATATTTTTATTGACTACTTATGAACTGAATTCAATATTTCAAATGAACTCAAGCTGATAGAAATCATACCATTTATAATTCTTGAAGTTATGCATTTGCTGCCTCAAACTCACTGCCTCCATCTGCATAAACTGGTTAATAAGAAAAATAAAGCTTAGTTCATGCAAAGCACTGAAAAATAATTCATTTAAGCATATTGACAAGACAATCATAACCAGGTATCTAATTTATTATGTGATGCATTAAGAAGGCAAATCATAGACAAACTAAGTGATCATTGAATAAGTTAAAAGATGGGTGAATTAATAGAGCACAATATACACCACTAAGAGACAAGAAGGACACCTACATACCTCTAAATAGAGCACAAAGATACAATAAAAGATACCAGCTTCAAACAAACAGCAATGTTACAATTTCACCTAGTCATTAGTCCCAACTATTTGGGGTCGGCTACAACCACAACAAGCCATTAGTCCCAACTATTTGGGGTCGGCTACATGAATCCTCCCATTTTACAAAATTTAATTAATCAGCTTAATATAATCATTAATGAAATCTGAGTTGACAATAACTTGGCATGAAAGATTAACACTCTCCATTCATCCTAGTCTTTTTTATTTTTTTGTTCTCTGCACCAACTTATATCACCCAACAATCTAACCTTGTGCATTCATAGGACTGCTAAATACAAAGCTTAACTATACCACGCAACATTAGCCCGTTTATCTTTCATTTATAACAACGGCAAGCAAAAAAAAAAAAAAAAAAAAAAATTGGTTCAAAATGCCAAGCAAAAAGTAACATGAAAAAATATAAAAGAGAAACATAAAGGTGTTTGAATCCTGTTTTAGACTGGGATATCTGAAGATACATGCCCAAATACCCACATGAAGATAACCTTAATACAATCTAATATTAAACCAAATGTGATAAAATACGGATAACTTTATCCCCACTCCATTTTAACCTTTTATCCCCACCCCTTTTGACCAGAATCCAAGCAAGTCAAAAAGTTACAGCCTACATTTCTCCTATGCATTACGAACCAACAATTTAAAAAAATAATAATAAATCTTCCAATAGCATTATAAGTAAATCTTAATATTCTACCTATTTCTCAACCTATTTGCGTTCGACCACCTCATACTCATTGGCCTCCTGATAGGTATACATCATTAACCCTTTTGTCTTCTATTTATTCCTTTTGACTATTATTCATTTTTATCATCCTTACATTCGTTGAACCTTCATCCTTTACCACTCTTGTCATCCTAGTGGCAAAAAGCTATCCAAGAAGAACTTGATGATTTACATAAAACTCATATATGGAAACTTGTGTCATTACCTTTAGGTAAAAAAGTTATTAGTTGCAAGTGGATATATAAGATTAAGACCAAACGCTATAAAGACTCTCTCTTCTGGATAAAGGCTTTTCTCAAGAATATAGCATTTACTATGACGAGACTTTTGCTCTAGTAGCAAAATTGACTTGAATACGTGTTTTGATAACCTTTACTTCTTCCAATAAATGGCTATTTTGTCAAATGGATGTAAAAAAATGCTTTCTTAAATGGAGATTTACATGAAAAAATGTACATTTGTCCTCCTCCAGCTTTGCCCCACACAAAGGGGCAAATATGTCTTCTTCATAAAGTGCTCGCACTTTATGGTCTCAAACAAGCGCCGCATGCTTAGTTTAAGAAGTTCAGTTTAGCATTACTCTAGCTTGACTTCATTAACTAACCTTATAATTCAGATTTATTCGCTCATACCTCTTCTCGAGGCAAAGTTGTTTTGATTTATTATTTGTCTCAAACCAAATATGCACTTGATCTACATAATAGAACAGCGCAAGTTTTCCTGATAAAAAAGACAGTAACTACTCCTTTTGAGTACAATATTAAACTCTATCCAGATGATGGTAAACTTTTTGAATGACCCCACTCGATATCAAAAAGTTATTGGTTCTTTAATGTATCTCACAGTCACTCGTCCTAATATACAGTTTGTTGTATATGTTTGTCGATTTAGTTCTGCTCCTCATTCTACTCATTGGACAACTGTTCTTAGGATTCTTCGTTACTTACAAGACGCATCATTATAGATTATTATTCCCTTAATCTTTGATTTTGCATACCATTTCTATTATAGACTAGGCTGGAGATATCACAAATTATCATTCCACTACTGGTTGGTGAATTTATTTGGAAGATTTAGTATCTTAGAAAAGCAAGAAACAGTATTGTTAGATCCACCATCAAAGTATCAATTTATGGCATGTATCATAGCAGAGACTTCATTGGCTTTTAGATGTTTTGGGACTCAATCAATACATACGCCTCTCTATTGTGATAATAAAAGTGCTATCTCAATTATTCACTGTTTGGTTTTTCATATACGAACAAAGCATACTCATCTATAGGATACTATTACTCTATCACATGTTCAATCTTCTGAATGGAATCCTAATATAGTCATAATTGGTCTGTTTTCATTTTTTTTTTTTAAAGCAAAGTCCCGATGTTCACATTTTCTCCATCAACAGTTTCAAGGAGATGTTAGAGTGATAACAATATGTCTAAAGTACAAGAGTTTAATGCCTTTTAGGTTAAGTTTAGAGAACCCTAATCCTACTCTTATATAAAGAAAGTTGCACTTCAATTGTATTTGAGTTTAAAAACTATTCTTTTAGTTCTCCAATAGTTTCCTTGCTTGTTTCGTTCGCATCTAACATGATATAAGAGCTTAGTTTATTTGATTTGTTCACGATGTGGCTAGTTAAGAATAGACTAGCATGTATCAAAGGGGCGTACTTGAAAAACTAATAATCTCACATCAATTAATCTGGAAAATATAAATTTGAATATATAAGCGTAGGTCTCTCATCTTAAAAGCTTAAATTTTTTGGTTGAATTCAGCCCAGATAACATGTTTCGTTTACATCTCAAAAAAGAGCTCTCTATATAAAACTAGTAGAAGGTACTGATAAAAGATTGACAAAGGGAACATTTATCTAAGAGAAATCTTGATGTTGGGATCTATCCCAAGATAAATATAGAATTTCCCTATGTCATCAAATTTAGAGGTAAATGGTACAAGTTGATGATTCTACAAAGTTCTTTTTATCACAATATTGGCTCGAACCAACTTACCCAGAAAAGATAAATGTGCCAAAGCAAAAAGGGCGCTAGGAAAATAAAAGTATATCACAAGACAGCCAGAGATAAAAGAATCCATCATAAAATACTCCAAGATCTTTCAAATTACACCATAGTTTAAAGTCCATCATGAAACCAAGATATAATCACAAGAACTACTATAAGGCAGGAGCCCAAATCATGTAATATCATATCTTCATCTTCATTCCATTAAGCAAACTATGAGATGATCATTAAGATGATCATAAATCCATAATCATAATGAACAAAAAAGGTAACATATAGCTGAAAAATAATTTCTTACCAATAACATATGCAGTATAACTCATTTTAAAGGTTCAAAGCATACAAACATAATGCTTGAAGAAGTTGCTATTCAATGAAAGTTGCACAAGGTAGCAATAACATATGCAGTAATAACTCATTTTAAAGGTTCAAAGCATAATACAAACATCATGCTTGAGGAAGTCACTATTCAATGAAACTTGCACAAGGTAGCAAATCACGGATGGGGGACAAAAAAGAAAATACCACACCTTTCCAAGCACAGAAGAATCAAGACAAAAAAGATGGGAGCAGCAAGAGCAATTCACAGATGAAACCAGTCTAAAAACAAACCTCATGTAAACCACCTCAAAGCTCTAAAAAAAAGTAATAACAACAATAAAACCATAATCATATACAACAAAACTTTGACTTTTCATTCATCAAAAAAACAAAAAAAAAAAAAGCCACTTCCAATGGTGCCAAAACCAAGATCTAAAAGCAAATAACAAGCAAACAGTGAGAGAGTCCACTAAAAACCTAAACTTTAAAAACCAAAACCACAATGCAGCAACCAACAGTTAAAAAAACCAAAAGCCCAAGCCTGCATTGAACCAAAGATCAAGAAAGCAGATAGATTCTCACTAACCTGGAACCCCTCAGCAGCTCATAAGCCTTCCATCAACAAACAACCTCATTATCTCCAACAAAAACAGCAAACAAATGTTCTAAACCCCATCAAAGGAACAAAAAAAAGCGGGAATCCAAACCCTAACCAACAAACCCTAGCCACAAAGCTTTCCATTGATGGAGATTGACAACTCCATCTCCTCCTCTAAGGCGCTAATTATAGGCAAGAACCAAGCACCAGAGATCCAAATCCACAAACAAAAAACTAAAAAAGTGGACGATGGAGACCGGATCTACCACGTAAAAAAAAAAAGGAAAAAAAAAGAACAAAAAAAAGGAAAAAAAAAATAGAAAGAATCGTACCCGAAAATGGTAAGGAACGAAGAAGAGGGTTCTTCAAAATATCTCGGGAATTAAATAGTACCTGCGGATTAAAATAAGCAAAGTTTGAATGGCTGAGAATGAACCACGTCGCGCGTGACTCTTTCTTTAACGAGAAGCCCACCGCTGGACCTTCGAGACAAATCGGGTTTCTTGGGGCACACCACAACGTCGTCTCCCGACACGATGACGTGTCAACATCTGGTGCGTTTGGATGCGTCACGAATCTTGATGTCCGAGTTTTGGTGACGTGGCGAGTTTTGAGAGTGGGTGTTTGGTGTATTGTGTTTTGTAGCAGTGACGTCATGGGTGACGTGATGTGCTAGTGTCCACGTGGACGCTGCCGTGTCTCACCAATTCCATCATTATTTTTTATTAAAAAGTTTTATTTTAATAAAATAAAAGATCTTTCCAGTTGCACTATAAAGTATAGTATTATTTGTGAATAATTTATTAATTTATTATTATGAGAAAGAATAGTGGAAAAATGTGAAATAAATGAGATATATTATTTATTATTATTTATTATTATAATAATATTATTTATCATGGTCCATGTCGCTTGAAATTTGGATTGTGTTTTGGGTGCATGAATCTTGGATTTAGAACTTATTAAATGTTTAATTTAAACTTTTTACTTGAAAAGTAAGACAGGTCTTGTTCTCGGACGGGTCAAAGTGAGTAATTTTGGGTTTTGTTCGGTGGGTTTGATTGATTTGACATGCCTAAATAAATAATTTAAAATAATTTGTACTTGTTTTGTTGATTAATGATAGTTAATATATTTTAGAAAGAAATTGATAAAATAACTTTAGGGCATTATGTGGTCAAAAAATATATTGTAACATTAGTAATATTAGTAGTATCAATAGTAAAATATTATGAGATAAAATATTAATTATATCATCACTAAAATAAATGTCCACCCAGATTGCTGAAAAGTGATAGTTTATCTTATTTTTTTAAAAAAATTTACTTTATTCTTTTAATATAATTTTTTTTTTACTTTCTTCAAAATCTGGTCCTAAAATCTTCAAGAAAAAAATTAATTTTTCTATTATAATTAATTATTTTTATGTAAATATTTTTTTTATTTTAAATTTACTTAAAATTTTAGATGCAAAAGTATTTTTAAAATATATGCAAAAAATTAATTTTTGATATTATAATTTAATTATTATCTATCTAAAGTATTATTTTATTTTAAATTTAAATTTACTCAAAATTTCAGATATAAAGATATTTTGAAAATTATAAAACATTATAAATTTATTAGTATGACCAAAATGAAAATTTTCTACTAATATTAATTTTTAACCAAACATAATTATTATAGATTCTTATAATATTTTTGACCATATAACATTCTCAGTTTATTACCACAATAATTTTATTACTATAATAATATATCATTACCATGAATCCATGATTTATATTCAAAATAATATATCATTCCTCCAAACCAAAAAATATTCATCATGGTATTTGGTTACATGATTCATTTTATGTTGAGAAACAGACCACCAAATTAATTAAATAATTAAATAATATAATGGAAACATTAGGCAAACAACCACTGAATGTGTAAAAAGCATTGGATTCAGTGACAAGTGAGAATTAAAATATCTGAGAGCTGCAAAAACAAATATTTAAAAAATGAGAAGGCTCTTCAAATAAGGTTGATCAAGTGCAGACATCTAAAAACTTTTATGTACTTTTAAGAGAAAAAATAGAGCAAGTGACAAACCTAATATTCTACCTAACAATATGCACATAATAATTACATGGCTCACAGATTTTTTATTTTACCACAAATAGGGACAAGCCACAAATACAACTCTTATTGCAGTGGGCTAATGACTCACAAAACTTAGACTAGATATTTTTATATGAAATTATAAATATATTATCGAAAAATTGATTTAAGTAGTTTGGCTTAAGTGATTTTTTTTATATGTAAAAAAAAAAAAAATTACTTTCAGTATTTCACTTAGATTGTCCTATCATTTGTGCATGTTTATTTGGATTGAAGTAAAAGAAATAGAGGAAGTGGTTATTTACCTCACTTCCAATGTTTATTTATCCTAAAGTGAGAGAAGTGACATTTCTCCCACTTCCGTTTGAAGTTGATTTTGAATTAAACCCACTTCAGCATTTTTTCTACGAGAGAAGTTTTTCTACGAGAGAAGTGAACCAATCTATAAAAACTCACTTTCTCTCACTTCGAAAACCTTTTTTAAAATTCATAAAATTCCACCAAACATCTAAATTTTCCAAAACTATTATCACTTTCTATTTTCACTTTCTGACAAATGAACACCAAAATACTAAAAAGTGATATCACTTTCCCCAATTTCCTCACTTCCCCCATTTTCCGACAAGTGAACAGGAACATATGACTCCTTAAAAACATGTGGATAAATTACCAAAACAAATAAATAAATAATTAACTATTAACCCAAACTAAGCCATTGAATATGATATCTGGATCCCAACCTCATGTTTGTCTTGAGTTAGAGTTACAAAACTCAAAAGTAAAAATTTTAATTATAGAAGTAAATTGTTTTGCCTCAGAAGTTAGATGATGGGATTTTTTTTTTTCCGTTAAACCTCATACTTATTTTCTAAAAACAGAACCAAAAAAAAAAAAAAGGTTAGATCTAAACATAATCCAGAATACAAATAATTTAGTTCAAAACACACATTTTGGCCAATATAAATTAAAAAAAATATTTTTAAAAACAAGATTTAAAATAAAAACAAATAATGATTTATTTTGATAAAATATCATTACTTAAATTGTTGCAACCAAGCACTTAGCATGAACCACAAGCAACACAAGGTAACCAGGGTTTCAATTATAAGTTGCACAGAAATGATTCAGGGCTCATGCTCTCACCAGAAGAATAAAACATAGACAAACATAGAAGTGGCAAATCAATGAAAAGCATCATTCTTGTTGAATAATTGAATGAAACTCTGACCTTTGATACTAATTCAAATCATAGATGAAATCAGTTGCATTTGTAAATTTGTAAAGCTTCATACATGCTTGAGAAAAACAAGTTAATAGCAGCAAAACACTTACTCAAACATTCAATGCATGTTAGCAGCATAATCATCTCAGAGTTAATAATGAAGAAAAAACAAAAGCAGCATAACCATGCATCTTTAACATTTTAATCTAATGAAGGTACAAGCTTTATTATAATTCCAATTGTTTCTTCTGTGGACCAACAAAACATTCACCTTTTCAACAATTTTCTCAAAAGCAGAATGAGGTGAGGGGTAAAACCATCCCAGTTGAAAGTGTAAATCTATATGTGAGACAATAGCAGGTTTCTGGCAGTTCTCAAATTGTGAATCTAGATAACTCTGGGCATGGAATTAAGTTTTAGCAGGATTAATTGAAAGGCAAACTAACAACACCAAATAGAATTTACAACCAAGAATTATTCAAAACGCATTCCTTCTTTTGGAACAAATAGAGCATATATGATAATCTAAACAATAGAAACATAATAATCAATAATTGGCCAAAGATAGGCGCGTTTGCAAATTGATAAATAAAAGTTTGAATAAAATACAGTTTACAAAGATGAATTCCCAGTGGATGCAGCATGAACAACATACTTCTTTAATATATAAGGGCTTTCTTTCCCACATTAACAGAAGGGAAAGTTGTTAATCCAACGAAAGCATGTATGAAAAAAGTGAAATTATAAAATGAAGGAACTTCTTCTGGTTATTCTTTCTTAACACAGGAACCTTCTTCATAGAGGTTTGTCCCATTCCCCACATTTCATATGGAACCTCAAAGTGACTCTATTTCATCATATTGCATCTGCATACTAATTTCATTCAGTCAATATTGCTTTGTGGTCATGACTGATAAATAGTGGTCTAAAAGAATCCACATGATTTATGTCATCCAAGACCTGAAGGTGGCATGAATCCTCACTTCATTGTTGCATTACAAAACACATGACATTGGACAAAAATCTCCACTGCTTATTAATTTGTGATGATCCTCCCCATTATAAGACTTGAAATAGGCTACTTACTAAGATCACCAAGACAGGGTAACTTCCACTACAACAACAAGCCATTAGTCCTAACTATTTGGGGTCAGGTACTAGGAACACCTAAAAAAAATTTGAACCTTTCGGGGCAGTGCACATCATAAACCTATACATGCAACGATACAGAAGAAGGTATATGGATGGGATCATAAGAAATGAGACAATCACACTAGCATAAAGAACTACAAGACAAGCTGACATTTGATAAACATGAGTAGAAAAACAGAGTACTTGCAGTTGACCCTAAAACTATTGTTGTGAGTGCTCCATATATTTCACCTCTTAAGGCCTCTCTGTGAGACAATTTCTATGAGGAGCTCCTCTTAAAAAGATACTGTGAGGGTTATCATACTAGTCATGGACAACTTTCAGTTTGGTAAGCTACATGATCATAAAATATTTTCTAAGAGTAGCTCATCATAGAAAGGTTGGCTCCTTTATAACTAGTTGTTTGTTCAAAACAAAAAACTAAACTTCTCATACAAGTACACACAAACATAACAATAGTATATGAATTCTCAGACAGCTCAACATAACAGATATATATGAATTCCTCTGAGAAACAAATCAGAACTGATAGTTCATATCAGGATGGGAAATGCAGTAATAGAAGCAACGAACTTTACAAAACATCAAGACAGATAGATTCAACTACAACACAAAGCTACATTACCATGAACTTCAATCACAAGCACAAAAAGAGAAAGCAGCGTTAAAGCAACATTTTTTATACTGATAATGATCAAGAGATATAAAAACAGCATTGCTACACTAATCAAGCATTCATATAATTCAACAACAAAAGAACAGAAATTGACTGCAAACGTGTTTACAGCGCACCGCCACTCTGTTGCCAGAGATTGATGATATCCGTGGCCTGATTGAGAAGAATGATCATCCTCTTCTGAGATATCCAAGCCTTGCTCTCCAGCAACGACTTGAGCTCCTCCCAAGCATCCTTTCTAGGCCAAAAGTAGTAAGGACTGAGAGGTACCGTCCCATATCCAGGTATCACCTGGTCAAGGGCTAACCCTATGTTCTTCTCCATCCACACGAACTTCAAAACCAGCCGCGGCTTCTCCATCGTCTTCACCGCCACACGAACCTTCTACACAACCAGCACCGCCATTTGAGACAATGAAGCACCGAGAGAGAAGAGGAACGGGTGAGAGCTTACCTCCTTCTCTTCCAATTGATCCTTTTCCTCGATTTCCAGAGCTTCTGGGGCAGCGCAAGGGCGGCAGACAAATCGCGGTCGTTTGAAGCGTGCATTGAATGAAAGGAAGGGTTTTTGGGGGAGAGAGAGGGGTTTGGAGGTGGATGGAGAGGAGAAGGTGGGGAAATTGGGAGCATGGATCGCCATTGATAGCATCTTGGAGCAAAAGAGAAAGCGAGATGGAGGAGATGGTGAGATAAGGAACGAAAAAACTCGAGCTTTGAGATAAGAGTGACATGGATTTAGTCCCACATCGATTAAATTCTTATTTTTTGCATAAATGTCCCTATAAATGTTGAATATTGCAGAGGATAAAGTTCCCGGTTAGTCCCTGAGTTTTATAGTAAAAAAAAAGATATTTTCTTTTTAATCTTGTGTTAAATACAAGGATTTGTTAGCTTAATGAATGGATTGTTTTAGTTTGGGAAAAGATTAAAATGCTTTTATTTCCATATTTGAAACACTAATGGAATATATACTTTGTTTTTTTTAAATAAATGTGGATAAATCATAATTTTTATTGAAAAAAGAATAGAAAAAAACAAAAGATAAATTCATTCACCAGCAATGAGAATTAGTGCAAAGTACAATAAGATGAAATAAAAAATAAATAATAGTTGGGCAAGAGAAAACACCATCGGGCACTCTTATTTCAAAAGAAGTGTAGAATATTTACTTTATTGAGAGGTAAAATTAAACATATTTGTGCAATTTAATATCAAAATATTTTTTTTTATTTACTATCAAAGTGATTTTTTTTTATTCAGATATCAAAGTAAATATTATTTCTAATAAAAATTAAAAACTTATTCAATAATCCTTAACAAATTTTATAACCATTCTGTGGAAATATATATATTCATTTTCAAGGGTTTAAGATTTTAAATCAATTATTTTTAAAATTATTTTTCAGTCTAGACAACCTAATCTCACTTTTAACTATTACTCCTTTATGATTTTGATGGGAAATTTTTGTTCATGAATACAACACGAAATACAATACCAAATATTAAAAAAGTAGTATTTCTAAGTAAATTTCTTAACTAGAGTTTGATATCTTTCCTTCATAAACTATGTTTAGTGTTTGGTTTTTTTGCTTTTTTTAGTCACAATCCTTGATATATACGGTACATATAAATTGATTTAGTTCTATATACACAAAAACTTATTTGCAAATAATGCCTAACATAATAAATAACAACTTTGATGATGTTTTGACCGCAATATGGTAGTGGAAGTCGTTGTTAATCACATGAAAAGTTCTCAATGTTTATCCGTTGGTGTCTAAGGTGGAGATATATTTGGATGTATTTTATTGAAAATGTGTTTTAGTACTATCATCGTTTTAGATATCTTTGATCACGAGCAAGATATTGTTGAATATATGCCTTATATATTGTTGTTTTCATACTCAATTCTCATTTTGTTCAAATAACATACAATTTGAAAACATTAAGGTATTTTATTTCGTTCAATTTTTTATGCACTTTCTTTTTTAATTATGTTACAATAGTTATTTTCATATACCACCATTGCGGGTGATCAACGCTTAAAATGTTTTACAAACAAATATATTTTTAACATCAATAATAAATTAACAACACTGTTAACAAACAACTATAAAAATTAACACATAACTGATTGAATTAAAAGATTGCATGAATAAATAATTAGTTAATATAGAAAACTATATATTTCAGCTTTAAAAAACTAGCATTCTTTGCTAGTACCGCAAGTTAATATCTTTCCAATTAAAATGGTTTGGAAACTAAAATGATGTCCCTAAATCTTTACAAGATGCATACTCCACTATATATACTACTTGTAATTAAATCTCAATTTCCTCCTACTTCTTTCTTCTTTATCATGTTAAAATTTGGTCATTTTAGTGCTAAAACTTCTCATTTGCTTCTTTGCTTCTCATCAATCCCATATTTATTTGTATTAACATGGCCTATATATCTCAAATACTTAATTATAACTAATCTATTACATGTATTTCCTAACACCACAAATAGAAGATGGAGAGATTGAAGGAAAGAACAAAAAAAAACTAATTCTATTTGAATCATTCAATTTTAATAATTAAATTCAAATAAGGTTTGTGAGAAAGAATTAAGGGAAAAAAAAAACAAATTCAACAATGGGAAAAGTCTTGGTCACCACTAAAAAATACTAGGAAAAATCCCACTAAACTCATGAAAACAAAATAATGAAAGATTTGAATATCATTTTCATTATTTGTTTATTTATTTATTTATTTTGGGCTAAAAAAAATGAAAGTCCAAAATACAGCCAATCCGAAACAAGATAAAACAAACCTAGAGACCACCTTCCCAATTCCCACTCATGTTGCCCTTTTTAGGACCACTAGAACTTTTAACTCTCTCTACCCTTAAAAGCAGTTTTGTCATCTACACTTCTCTACACTTTTCTACCCTCTCTTCCTCTTCACATTAACTCCACTTTAACCACTTCCCCATGCCCCATTATCACTTCCAAATAAAACTATTTTCCCATAAAACCATAATTAACTTCCTTAAAGTTCCACATTCATCATATCACTTCCCTTTTTCTCACTTCCTTTTCTCTTCTTTCCTTGCACTCAAACAGTTCATCACCCTTTGCTTTGAAGCAATTCTATCTTCATCCATATATCTTATATATCATTAATATCAATATCAATATATATATATATGACTGCAAGCATCTCTGCATGCCTAGGAATGCATGCACGTCATGCATAGAGAACTCATACGTTTGCATGGCTCTCAATTCACTAGAAAACAAAACGAACAACTCCTTCATCTGCACATCTTCCAGTGCTACACAAAGTACACTGAACTCATTAACAAAGAAGAGAACAAGATACAAACAACAAAATGAGGCAATCTTCAATGCATCCATCCAATCCCAATAACTCCACATTTTTCCTCTTAAGAACACCATTGATTTATTGCACATCCAACTCTTCTCACGAAAAAGATCCAACCCTCCCATTCTTGGCAAAAAAAGAAAAACATAAAAAAAAACTTTGAGATACCCAAGTACCAAATCCACACTCACAAACACTAAAAAACAGTTTGAAAGCAAAGACATACGTTGTAACTTAAAAACTTCAGTCCTTTATATATATATATATATGAAATGTTTGTGTTTGTTTTGCTTAAATAGACCTGTGTTCAAGTATACTGGATAAGCTGTTGGTCCTTTGCCGTTTAATACCTCCTGCACCGATCCCGGCCGACGAAGTTTCTTCGGCTGCAGCTCTCTCCATTACTGCCTTCAATGCATCTTGTATCGAAGTTATCGATAACTGATTAATCTGATTGCAGCTATCATCTTCACCAGTGATCAAGAGGACATTCTTCACTCTCCCACCAAGAGTAGTAATCTCAGCTTTAAGTGTTCTTAGACGCAATGCCTTCAAAGCTTTGATCAGATCAGGTAAAAGATCGGTTCGATCATCGCAACAAAGTGACGCTTTCACGATGAATTTGCCATCTTCATCGTTAGCAGCATCGACGGTGAGCTCATCAGACTCAGTCGGTAACGGGCTTTCTTCGGCAATCTCTGACGTCTGCCTCTTCAACTCCTTGACATGCTGGATTACTTCAGCCAATAGAGAAGCCTTGTCCGTCTATACATAAAACACAATTGATGTCCAATGAGACAATAAAACTACTAGTAATAGTACAAGTGGTGGTGATGGTGGTGGTGGGAGAGTATAAATATATATATATATACACACAAGAAAAATAGAAAGAGAACATGCTTTATATTATCTTTTTGAGTTTGCATGCTGTGCTCCTATTCATGGAATTCAATGGGGACTTTTGCAAACACTCACGCATGCTTTGGTTTGTGGGGGATGATGGGTAGTGGGAGTTGTGTTGTTTAGAGGAGGACAAAGAAGGAACAAGGTGGCTGGGTGGCTGGCTACACCTGCACTGCTGTAACTACTTTATTTTACAACTTTGTCTTTGGACTCTGACAATGGCACGCATGCATGGTGATCAATGGTATTAATTTGTTATAGAAACATATATGATCAGAGAGCTTGTTTTGATCAATGATCTCAATCTAAGAAGAGGGAAGGAATTAAAGGGATTTGATTTTTGCTTACTTTGGTAGTACTAGGAAGAAGGCTGCGGAGTTTAGCAAGATGAGCGTTGATACGTTCACGGCGACGGCGTTCGGCTTCACTGTGGCTTTTGGAAGCGGCGAGAGCTTTGGCATCCATGATCTCTTGAGCACTCATCTTGCTGAATTCTACATGAAGGTTGGTGAAAGGAGAAGAAGAACTAGGAGAGACTGGGACACCTGCAGCACCACTAGCTCTCATGAAGCCAGTAGAGAAGCCTAAAGGATCAGATGAGGATGAACCAAGACCTCCAACGTCATAAGCGAAGTGAAGAGCAGCAGAAGCTCTCCGAGTATAAAGATCATGGTGGTGATGAGGATGATAAGGTTGTGGAGGTGGAGGAGGTGGTGGTGGGAGAGGAGGGAGAACAGAAGATAAGAAGTGATGATGATGATCAAGTTGATTGATAGGGTTGAGAATGAAAGGAGGAGGTGGAGGGAGAGGAGGAAGAGGAGGAATAAAAGAGGGAGTAGAAACAATATGAGCAAAGCCTTCATCAAGTTGCTGCTGTTGTTGTTGTTGTTGAGATTGATCTTGTTGAAAGGGATGAAAGTGATGATCAGCATCTTGGTTTTCCATACTCCTTGTTGTTGTTGTTGTTGATGATGATGAGAATAAGAAGAAGATAAGGAGGAGGAGAAGGAGGAGAACAACTTCATGTATATAACTATATAAGTATAAGAAGGAAGTAGTGATCTCTCCTTATAATCCTTTGCTTTGAAGGATTGTTGTACTTGTTTTGTTTTCCCAAGAGAGAAGAGTGCTATGAGCTTCTCATGACTTCCATGAGAGAAGGGAGAAGAGGGAGGGGGAAAGTGGGGGCAAAGAGGACAGACCAGGCCTGAAGAGAGAATGAAAAGGGAATGGGTTGGAGGGGAAGGAGAAGAAGGGAAGAAAAGGATTAGAGAGAATAGAAAATGGTGGAAAAAAGGTGAAAACAAGAATGGAAAAAGTCTACTTCGGTCAAGCCCCATGTTCTCTGCCCCTTTGCTTTTTGTTTTTGTTTTCTTTGTTTTCTTTGTTTTCTATTATTTTTATTATTATTTATTATTATTATTATTATTATTTTCATTTTCACGCTTCACTTCAATGCTCTCTATATATCTCTCTGAGTCTTGGACCCTTGTTATACCTTGGTCATCATTTTGCCTTGAAACACACTCATCCTCCAAGCAATCTCTCTCTCTCTCTTTCTTGTTCTCTCTGTTTTCTATGAATAAAATAGAGATCATGGTGACCAAGAAGAAGAATAGTAATAAGAAGGGAAAGAGTTTTCATATGTTAAATAAATTTAAAATATTATAACTAAAAAATAGTTCTAAAAGTTCAAGAAATTAAAATGTGTGTATATTTTTGTTGGGACTTAAATACTTTTTAAATTTTTGAAATGTTAATTTTTTTTTTAAGTATGTAATTTAGTTAAACATGGAATTGTTTAATTTACAATCACACTTATGAAAGAAGAGTATTATTTGTTTATTTTCCTCATAAGTCTAAGATTAAAGGTTCGAATCATTTTTTCTGTATTTATTAAAAAACTATCTTATTTATATTGACATTTTAAAAATTAGAAACTAATCCAAATCAGACATGGACTACTTCACGAATGAAAAATCTTCTATCAAAAATGATATTAAACATATTTGAATAAGTATGTTTGGAACAAATGATTTTGTCGGTCTTTAAAAATAAAAATAAAATGATATAACACTTGAGAAAGAATTAATGTTATTCTGATTTAAGAAGCCAATTTGTTGACTTGTTTTATATATAGACTTGTAGTTTAACTTGATAGAGATGTTAGATTATTAAGATAGGTATATATTATATTAAGATGCAGAGAAAACAAAAGTAGACTTTATTCAAACATAGAAAAAACATAACAAGAAAAAACAAATGTAATTGTTTTGACTAATGGTAAGGATTTAGAAACTGATGCGTAAAATATTCCAAGAAAGATTCATTTAATTTTTCCAAGCATTATGTTAGAAAAAGAATTGACAATATATATTTACATTCAATCAAATCAACATATGATTAAAAAAAAAAATTAAAACACAATGAGATAAACTAGTGTAATAATAAGAGTAACATGAATAAACTCATGAGAATTGTAAAGAAAAGAAGAGATTAGCATGATAACCAAGACATTTAATCTTGGGAATAGCCATTGCATGCCTAAAATGTAATCAAGAATAAAGGGATTCATCTTTTGGCTCCCCATTGATCTTAATAATTATGTTTGTTTGCTTATTGCCAGGTAAGTAAATATTTATACAAATAAATAGTTAAAAATTATTATTATATGATATATTTTGATATTTATTCTTTCTCACTCTCTTTCAGTGAGCTTCTTTAGTAGATGTGAAGAATGAAGATCATATATGCGTGCCATTTGTTTTATCTAGATAGATAATTTTTATTTATACCAATAATTTTTTTTTTAAAAAAGTTTATACAAATTAGAATCATCTCGATAAAAATTGGTATTAAGCCCCATGTGACAATGGGACCGATGATCTTAATCCTCATGTGAACCTTGATTCGTGGGTTCGGTTTTGTCTATTTATTAAATTAATTAAAAAGAGTATGAAATAGATTTGATTTTTCAAGCAAAGATTTAATGGATTAAATTTTTGACATGTTACTAAGGTTTGGACTTGTTTCATTAAGGTTACTAAGTTTCAATTTGCATCAAAACGGTTACTAACATTTGATTTCATTTTTCTGGCAGGTGACCTGCGAGTAACCAGATACATCCTGCTGACGTGTCTACCGGACAAAGGGCTCACGTGAAGGCTGGTGATGTGGCAAATCGAGGTTGACTGTGCATTCTCCGGTAGACACGTCAGCGGGATGTATATGATTACTCGCAAGTCACCTGCCGGAGAAATGAAATCAAATGTTAGTAACCGTTTTGATGCAAATTGAAACTTGGTAACCTTAATGAAACAAGTCCAAACCTTAGTAACCTTCAAAAAAAAAATTTAATCCAAGATTTAATAGTATTGTGTTTAGACCATAGGGCTATCTTTTTGACCTCAAAAAATTGAAAGGCATTGTGGTCATCACATGACATGTATTTATTGATTTAGTACATTGTACTCATTGTAGACAAGAATAACCCAACTAATACCAAGATTGATAAGTAAAACATTCGAGCTTTAAAAGATAAGTGAAAAAATTAACACTTAAGGTTTAGCCTTTGATACAAATGGCATGCTTTAATTTTTCATTCATCTTTTTATACTTCTTTCGAAACACATTTTAAGAATGGTCATATTTCCATCCACACAATGATAAAAAACTTATAATATGAATTTTTTTTTTGAAAAATCAAAATAATTAAAATTAAAATTAAGATGATAAATATGATCGAACCTCAATTTATAGCTAATCAGATTTACATTAGAAATAATAAAAAAATTAATTATCATGTTACTAGATATTAATTACTATAGTACCTATTAATATTTATAGTAATGAAGCTAAATCTTGTTTGTAACTATAGAAAGTAGAAAAAAAAAATGCCGAAATATATAAATTTTTATGTTCTTTGTTTTATATAAATTCCACTGATATACAATGCAATAATCAAATATATAAAGATATGCTCTGAAGCATTAATATTTTGGTGTCATGTGTACACATATTGCAAATGAAAAGTTTCAAAAGGGAAGGAGAGGAGAGGAAGAGAGATTGGATTTGGGGCATTTTGGGAAAAAGGGGTGAAGAATGGGAAATGGGTGGGCAGTAGTTAGTAGGGAAGAGAGTGATTAGGGTTGGTCCCCCCATGTTTGCTTTTGGTCTAGGAATGATGCCCCCACAAACACAATGCACATACAGAGCCCGGATGTGGGGGCCTATCATGATCTCACTCCCACGCTATCATGACGTCCCCACTATTTCTCTCTCTCTCTCTCTCAACATTATTCAATATTATTCAATATTATTATCATTAAATTTTGTATATTAATGGACAATACAAAATGATGGGTAAATTTTTACAAAATTTAATTATATATTGATAAATTATTACTTTTTTGTTATATGAAATAATCATTATACTCTTGAATTTCGAGTTCCACTTGTCTGGTTTGAGAAACCAAGTAAGTCTCTGGTTCTTGTCTATCATACGATTCAACGTGTTTACATAAAAACAAATGGCAATTTGTGATAGGCCAGAATGAGGAACTTATTTGATTTTCAAACTAGGCAAGTTGAACTCAACCTTGAGCTCAACTTGTTTGGTTTGAGAACCAGGTAAGTTGAATTCATGAATCTCAAAGTTGTATCTTCCATTGTGATTATTTGAACATAGTTTTATTGCATGAATAGAAATAAAAAATAATAAATTTGAAGTTATGTATCAAAGCATAATTCTATTAAAAAAACAAGGGGTTTGTTTGGTGTTTTTAGAAAAACAACGAAAATTAAAAATAGAATAGAAGACTAAAATGAAAGATTACAATTGATTATAAAAATATCATAAATCTATATTTAAATCAACCAAAAAACCAAATGGACGGAATAACACAAAAATTATTTGTAAAATTTTAAAATTGAATTACATATAATATAAATTATGTTAAGTTTACTATCAAGAAAATTTAGAGATATGCATGATAATATTAAAATATAATTAATATCGCACCAAAGAACAACCCCATAAAAATACTTTTTTTTCACAAGCCATTTATTTCATAGAATAAACATATATATATATATATATATATAGAGAGAGAGAGAGAGAGAGAGAGAGAGGATTATGTGGATTTGCGCAGACGTCCGTAGTTGGTAAGCACAATAATCACCACTCATCTCTAAATGAACATCCGTAGATTTTAAATCTATGAATGTTCTTAGAACAAGCAACCTTATATATATATATATACACACACGATAAGGGTAAAAATGTTGTTTTGTCACTACCTAAGGTTAAGAATACATACATATGTGAGTGTGGTTTCCATATGCTAAAGGTTGGTATATATGTGTTTTTGTGCATGAACACTAAGGATAAAAACTGTTGTTTTGTCACTATATACCTAAGGTTAAGATTGCCTACATATGTGTGTGTGTGTGTGTGTGTGTGTGTGTGTGTGTTAACAGGGTGGTGTGTGGTTTCCATACACTAAAGGTACGTAGGAATATACCCAAAGAGTAAAAATATAATTTTGTAATTACCTAGGGGTTAAGAATATATGAGTGTGCTGCGGTGTTGTTGATGATGATAGGGAGGTGTATCATGCATGGACCATGGTTGATATATATATATAGAGAGAGAGAAATATATGATACATGCATATGGAGGTATATACCCTAAGGGTAAAAAAAGTAATTTTTCAATAACCTAGGGTTTAAGAACATATGTGTGGTGTAGTTGCAGTTGTTGTTGTTGTTGATGATGATGATGATGATATGAAGGTGGCAAATGGTGTTTCTCTCCCACGTTGTTATCATGGAGCAAAATGGGAAAGAAAGAAAGAGATCAAAGAGAGAGAGAGAGAGAGAGAGATGTGAATCAATTAAGCGTGTGACTTTGTTATATATATATATCCAATTTTTTTTTTTTTTTTTATAATGTCCCTCATTAGGATTGCATCCTTGTCCTTTTCTCTTTCTTCAACCCACCTTTGTCTTCCTCACTTTGCATTGCATGCTCCCTCACCTTTTCATGCCTGCCATTTCTTTTTTTATTATTTATTTATTTTTTATATTCATCTTTCTCATCCCTCTCCATCCTCCTTCATTATCATCATTTCCCTCTTTCTTATTATACTTAATTAAATAAATAAAGACCTTTACTTAATATATATATTTTTTAATTTCAATCATTAGATGTGTTTGGGCTTTTTTTTAGTCATTAGTTTATAGTTAACTACTTAACAATAGGGTTATAAATCAATCAAACGTGGCAATATAATTTTTGTTTTAAGTATGAGTTGTAGTTTTTATCATAAATATTTTAGAGAAAAATAATTGCAATTATCAGTCTTGTAACATGAGAATAGTAATACATTTCTTGCAATTTGAAGATCAAGCGTTTGACATTTTTTCTAATACAATGCATAGTTAAAGGTTCGTAGTTCAATTCCTTTTATAAAGAAAAACAATATAATTTAACAAATGAATTTATTTATTTATTTTCAAAAACAATTATGTATATAGAAAAAATGTTTATCCGAGTCCAAAGTAGCATTTAGGTATAATTTTTTAAATCAAAATATTTTTTGATTTACGTGAAAAAAAAAACCGTAATTCCATAATAACTCATAAATATCTTAAACTACTAAACTTATTAAAAAAAATATGCTTGTAGCAAACTGTAAAACCAATGTTTCTTCCGTCATTAATCCAAGTAAATTTTATTATGTTTTATGGCTTCTTGTTTTTTCACGCCAAAATAATTAAATTAAACAAAATACTGAAATATATATATATATATATAAAGATCAACATTCCATTCATCTTCAACTTTTAAAAGCACGGCTGGCAGCCCAATTAGAGTGTTACTTCATATAAAATCAAAACTGTAACCCATTTGAGATATGGTTGAGCCCAATTATTTAGCCCAATCACAATTAAATTAAAACCCAATAACTTACATTAGATTAGTAAAATCTTGAGGAAAGAGTAAGTGTTTATCTTTTGCTTACTAGGCAGACCTGAAGCTCCAAACGTCGCCTCTCATTTGTCCAGTATTTATCTTTTGCTTCATATTGTTTGGTTGTATTTTGCTCTACCCCTCACTACTGGTGAGAGGACTGTTTTTATGTTTATTTTTGTTTCTTTTCAATAAAGCTGTGGTTTGTCCACATTTACTTAAAAAAAAAGATAAGTGATATACTTACCAACAAATTTTCTGAATAGCTGTTTGGTGAATGCAACACTATTTTTTTTTTTTTTGTGTATCACTCCACCGAATAGAATGCGAGTTTTTTTTCCGCTTCTAAAGCCATTGTTTTTTTGTATTCTTGATATTAATCTCTACATTTATTTAATTTTTATTGGAGTAGATATATCTTTTATTTAAAATAATGAGTATTGTGTTTATTAATGAGATGGCGGAGAATTTCAAGAAGATCTTTCAATTAGTCTAATTCGTCCAAAAGATTTGAGATTTTGCTAGCTAGGATTATGGGATGGTGATTGTGGAGCTAAAGTGAGGTGTTGTAGAACCTCTCCTTGTTGGACTTTCTAGTGCCATAGATACTACAAAGATGGGACACCAACTTTAGGATATTCCAGTGATGGCCAATAGATCAATTTGGGAGAAGAAATCATGGCAAGAATTGATGTAGATGTTACAATTGCTCAAAGCAAGGGGTTCAGGTTGATGACAAAGCAGAGTTAACAAGGTGTTCATGTCTCGTGGAAATTGCTATACAAATAACATGAAATTCATTAGAAGAAAGATAGTGGGTGACGATATGGACGCCATGCCAATTTAAGAGTGTTATTTATTTATTTATTGACAAAAGCGATAAGCGCTGCCCCACAATAGAGTGTCAAGAGATAGACAAGTACAAAGGTGCACCAGTTATGATGACTTAACGACCCTTTAGAGATTTATTAACTTCGCCAGATGTCACATGGGCAATTAGATTCCTACCATGTGCACGCCCAGAAGATATTTCAGAAACCAAATTAAGTTAATAAATCCCCTCTGGTCTGTAACCTTGGATGAGAGGGAAACGACATCCTCCCATAGAGAACACATGAACAGTGAATGAATAGTAGCTCTATAATATTTATATGGTATCTATTTTAGTACCATACCATTACACTATGCGGTGGTTGTTTTTGGGAGAGTTATTTGATAAATATGTTGCATAAATATAGCGTTATCCTTTTAAAAAAACATAGGTTTTTTTAATCAGAATTTATATGCTGTGAGGCGGTTCTTTAATGAAATTTCCTTAGAAATTTTATCATCACATTATTTTTTAAATAAATTATTTATATATATTTTTAAAACCCGTAAATATGTGTGAATAATGACCATACACTTTAAACCATGTTAATTAACTTCCATCTTATTTGAGTTTCTGTAATTTCAATTAATTTTTTCTTCGTGCTTTCAAAATTTCACATCTAACTATTTTAGCATCAAACCTTTAAAAAAAAATCTTTCATTTTATTTTATTGAATCTCTTGGAAATCAAATTATAGGAGTGATAATATATATATATATATATATATATTGTAAAACTTGTCATGAAACATATAATTCTTAAATGGGCCGGGCCGAATTGTTTTCCATGAAATAAAAGCCCAATATAACCACTCATTCAATTGAAAAGCCAAGTATAAAATGCCAAAAAAATAATACATGATTGACTCTAAAATAGTTACTTGATTATTGTTGCATTCCTAAGTTCATTGCATGCATCTCAAAAACACGCATATCCTTTAATGCCCCATTCTCAATGTTTGGCTACATTCTAATTATGGCACTAATAACTTTGATACTCTTTTTTTTTTTATTAATCATATGATTTAAGATGTTTAGTCCCTTTTAGCAAAAATACATTGAAATGGAGGTGGTTTATGGTGGGTACCCAATCAATATTGCATCAATGATAATGTTTGATAACTAATGTCAAGTCTCAAATATGAAGAATTATTTGATGAGTTTTTGCACTATTGACAAATCAATGGAAACAAAAAAGTGAATGCTTACAAAGTGTTAAAGGATGAAAATCTTTGAGAAATTATTTAGGTGTGTGTTAATATTATTGAAGACTTTATCAAAACATAATAACATCTCACTCAATGAGACTCTAGAAATTTAACTTTTCTTTCTTGTTTTCTTTGCCTTGTTCTTTTTTCTCTCTAACTTAAATTTATCTCTTCAATTAATAGGTCATATTTATCTAATATTTTAATATATTAAAAAAACAATAAACCAAAAGAAATATCTTATATTTTTTAGATTTTTTAATAAAATCTAATAAATTCTGATAAATCATGTTCTTATTGAGAAGCTAGAGAACAATTACTTAACATTCATTTGTGGTGAATGTAAAAATTACATAACAAAAAAAAACAGATAATAGTGACACTCAGAAAATAATTATTATAAAGGATCATTTGTACAATGTGGCATGGAGACGTGGCACAGATAATCCAGTAGTGATTGAAATTTATAAGAATAACTTGTAATAATTTTTTTAATTTGACAATTATTATTAAAATGGAGAAAATAAAATTTGAGATTGAGGGCCTGTTTGGATAGCCCAGAATTATGGCATAATCTGTACATTATGCCATAATTTTACATTTTCTGAGAATTATGCCATATTGGTTGTTTGGGTACTTATTTTAGAGTATAAAATTATGGCATAATATAGGTATTATGACATAAAAAAATATTCCACTAAGAGTGGAATATTTTCTCATTGTAAAAAATCTCTCTCTCTCTTTTGATCCTGCCACCCGTCATTGGTCCACCGCTGGTCTGGCTGGCCTCCGGCGACCGGTCCGGCTAGCCTCCGGTGACCGGCGACCGGTCCGCCCAACCTCCGGCGACCGGCTACCAGTCCACCGGGGGTCCGACCACCGGCCGGCCAGCCTCCGGCGACCGGTCATCGGTCCAGCCAACCTCCGGTGACTGGCTACGAGTCCACTGGGGGTCCGACAACCGGCCGCTCAGCATCCGGTGACATGCCGGCGGTCTAATGGTGGTCCAGGCAGCCTCCGAAAATCGGGCACCGGTCCACAGGTGGTCCAGTTGGTTATAAGATGACGGTCTAATGGTGGTCCGGGCGGCCTCCGAAAATCGGTCACCGGTCCACAGGTGGTCCAGTTGGTTATAAGATGACCTCCGGCGACAGGCCACTAGTGATCCAGCCATCGGTCGGCGGTCCACCGGTGGTTCAGTTGGCCTTCGGCCACCGGCCACCAGTCCACCGGCGGTTCGGTGGCCGACCAACAGATTTTGGTAATTTTTTTTTATTTTGTTAACCAAACACCCATTCTGTAAGAATAAAATATGTCACAATTTTTGTAATAATCACTTACACTTCCTACATAATAAAATTATACCATATTTTTTTATTTCGCAACCAAACAGGCCCTGATTCATGATTTCGATCATTCTAGTAAATTCTACAAATGGAAAAATATTATAGAAAATAAAAATAAAATTGTGTCCTTAGATCATAAGGGAGATGACCCACAAGGCAATGTGATGGTGTCCTTTATAGTTCCATAATAATGGTGAGACAAGTGCAAACATAGTTGGTCTTGTTTAGGGTGGCAAGTTAATCAGTTGATGTTTGGGTCAAGCTCATTTTGGTGTGTCATTGTGACCTACATGCTTGACCCATACTTAAATGGACCTACTTCTTGGTTGGCATCTCTTATACTCACCCTCTTTTGTATGTCCTACATTTCATGCCATAATTGCATGTTTTATTCCCTATTAATTTTAGAGTTAACTTTGTTTTATTTTTAGTCGATGTAATTCGGGTTAATGTTTATTTTTGTTTCAGTGTTTTTAAAATATTTAGGATGGTTTTAATATTTTGTCTTTCAATATATATAATCATCATTTAAAATATGAATCTCAATATACATGATTATTTTTCATTCTCTCTAATTCAAAATATTTTTAAAATTTTAAAATAATTTATAAAATATTAATGTGACAAAATCTAATAAGCTAAGGACATAGATCAATATATATTTCCATCTCAGGATTGTGTATTCTGTGGTCACCATATTAAATATTTAAAAAATATTGAGATCAGTATTGGGATGAAAATGAATATTAATGTAATCTGAGGGGATAAAAAATACTCTTAAATTTTATTTTATTATATTTAAATATTTCTCTATATATATACAAATTTTAAGTCATTTGTGTATGTATGCAGATAACTGTTAACTAGAGATGTTTATTTATGGCTATTGGATGAGGATCCAATGATTATTGTTTATATGGACATTATATAAATTTATTGTTTATAATTATTGTACATCACTGTATAACATTAATTGGAATTGTTTTAATATTTTTGATAAATGGATCTTTGCCACGGATGATCAATTCAGTGGCTACTGTGAATGTATATGGGTCATAGATGATGTGTCATATATATATTCTTTGAAGTGAATAACAAATACTACATGCACTAAAATAATTTTTGTATCTTTTTATGAATGTAAACTTTATAGTATAAATTAAACTTGTAATTCCTTTTAATATATTATCTTTTTATCTTTTTTAACATAAAAGTAAGATTAGCATGTTAATATAATCATCCTACTTTACAAGTCTCATCTTCCTAGTAAAATAAAAATATTACTAGACAAAAGTCTCGGTAACCACCAACTTGTGTGCATGTTCCTTGCATCTTCACATAAAAGCGGTTAATAAAAATGTGTTCCTTTCATGATGGGTTGATAAAATAAATATTCATAGTTAATTAAAAGCACACCATTTGGTACACATTAAATTATTATTCTAATTTAATACCAATGTTTATCTTTTAACCTTCCAAGAAGTTATAGCCCACTTCAACTCTTTCTTTATGTTTTTATTTAAATTTTTATAAATCTAGTTTTCTCATTGTTTTAACTCCAACCTAAAGATTTAAATCCATAATAATAATAATTTTAACATATATACTTAAAAAAATATAATATTAATAAACCAATTTGCTAAAATAGGTTGTGATTACAAGTCTGATTGATGTAAATTTAGTCAAAAAAAAATAGCCTAACTCTATTGTTTTTTAAGTTCAATCAGATTACCAACTTGTCTAAATAATATTCATAATTTAAAAAAATCACTTGGGATGTAGTGTGACTTTTTGACGTCGAGATAAATAAAATTCAGATTACAAACTCTAATATAATTAATTACATTTGAATCTGAATACCCATCTTAAATAGTACGAGCTTGGTTTATTTAAAAAATTATAAATGATATTAATTTATCATGGTTTTCACTTCAAAGTTAAGATATAAAACCATATTAACAAACCAATTGAAAATAAATAAATAAAATAAAATAATGTTAAAGCTAACCATGCTTAACAACAAGAAGTGGATCTAGGGGTACCCTAAGAATCCCCATCTTTGATGGAGTTAGTTTGGTGACAGGTTTCATTTGTTGGTTTATTAAAAAAGTGATTCTAAAAAAAATCTTCATTTTTTTTTCCTTTCAAAGAGATAAGTGAAACATTTCGAATCTAATGAGAGTTTATGATTAAATAAAGCCAGCAAGAAGCAGCCTTTTCTCACATCCACCCCTTCTCTTTTTCCCTAATTTTTTATTACCATAAATTAATTATAATAAAATAAATAAATAAATAAAAAGCTAAGACTTTGGTGGTGGCTTGTGTTGTGTAGCGTGGTGTGGGTTACTATTTATTTAATTAGATATTTTTCTCCCTTTTTTGGTTGGAAATAGTTTTGCTGAAAAGGATTGTGATTTTATTGAGTTTTTTATTTTTTATTTTAAATAAATAAATAAATTTAAATTTGGTTGTACGAGATTACTGTCATTGATGATGGCGCGATTGCACGCGTAGAGAATATCGAGTCCTTTGAGAAGAAACCCACATGAGCTTGATCATCACCTCTAATTTTTGTTACCTTTTATATTAATAATAAAATAATAATTAAGGGTGTTTCTGAAAAATATCTTCCGGCATTATTGATATTTTTGGTCTTTCATTCCTTAATTTTTTAGAGGTTATATATACAAAAATTTAAACTCAACTATATATATATATATATGATCAATCCTTTATGAACGTCTATAGATAAGAAGTTTATGGATGTTCACAAACAGTAGATACTACATATACAATAATCATTGTTTGGAACAAAAATAATAAACAGTTATATTGTTCGTCAATATCACTGTTGGATCGTAATCCAACTACAGTGTCGTATACAGTAATTACTGTTTGGAACAATATAATAAACAATAATACTGCTCATTAATATCACCATTGAATTGTGATCCAACGGCTGATAATTGGACGTTTATAAATTTTTTATCTATGTATGTTCACGTAGGATGTACATTCATATATATAATTTTATTTAAAATTGAATTATATTTCACATAGTGTCAGCGATTATTTTTATTTTTATTTTTTGAATCATATAGATCATAGCATTAGATCTAATCTTCTGTCAAAGTGGAGGAAAATACTAGTAAATGGGTTGCAACATTTGCAAATCTCTTTACATTATTAACTCAAACATTAGAAAAGTTGCTAACAATAACTTACAATTATTAACTAATAAGTTAATACTAGATAAAGGATCTACAATTGGCTTTATCATTACTAAGTAATCATATTCGACAATAGTTATACTTCCTTCTCTTTAATGCCTCTTTAAAAGTTAGTATGTCTATCATTGTTGGATCCATCCAATTATGGATCGGAATTGCAAATCCACCCCAAAAATGGTCATTCAATCCCTAATGGTCTCAATAATTTTAATTTGTTATTTATTATTAAACTCAATAATAAATTTTATACAAATTTAAAAATTTCGAATTAAGTTAAAAATTGGTCTTAAACCATGAGAAAGTGAGTTTTTTTTTTTATTTAAAATAAATGTATTTGCTTTTCTAAACTAAAAGTGATATATATTTTTTATTTTCATAATCATTTTTTTTATAAAGATGACAATACTCTCATCTACGTGAGCAGGGAATCGAACTCGGGAGCCATACTCTACCTAAGACGAAAGCTCTACGCAGGAACTTGAATGCTAATAGACCCAAGGGTCGTTGGCATCAATTTTTTTCTTTATTACCGAAGCATAATGTATTGAAAAAGAAAGACGATGAAAACATTAGTTTTGAAAATATTTAGATTTTAAAAAAATGATTAAAGTTGAAAATCACCCCTAAATTAGTGTAAAAATCACTTATTCCGGCTTAAATACAAAATTTTATTTCAAGACTTATGCCAAAAAATATATATATTTTTTATTTTCTACATGACTAAGCATGAACTAATTTTTTTTTTAAATTCTAGTAATTTGTAATTTTTTTTTAAACTCTAGTAATTTATTGTGTGTGTGTGTGTGTAAGTCTAATGGACTTATTTTTACTGTGACGTATCCTATGTTGTACTCTTTACACTTTGACTTCTCTATTAAATGATTTATTTATTTATTTTAAAATAAATTTTACCCATAAATTGGTCGCACCATTTCTAATGGATTTATCTCTATCGTGACGTATTTTTACACTTTGACTTCTCAATCAAACAGTTTATTTATTTTTATTAAAAAATAATTTTACCAAATAAATTGATAAAGTGACAAGTGTTTAAGTGTCGACAGAATATCTAAAATAACACTCAATAAAATATTTATTTTAATTATAAAACTATAATAACTTATAATTTCACACCCGATTAGAAACAATGACTCTTACCAAATTAATGATTAAGTGAATAAAAAAGAAAATAAAAAATAAAAAAACAATGATAATTTAGAGCAAAGCAACATCTAGAGGGGGCGGATTTTACAGATAATAAAGAAAACAAAAACAAATAAAAAGATTTGAAATCCGAAACCCAAGTGACGTGTCAACCCCACCCCCAAAGTCCCAACTCACAGCCACCACCACCACCACCACCACCACCACCTCCCTCTCCCTCGCTTTAATCAAAACAAAAGCTTCATGTGTCCACTCCCAGATATACTTGTTTATTTAGTGGGCTACAAAAATCACCCCCAAAATTTTAATATCCAAAAAAAATAAAAATCATTATAAATTCCAAACACCATCCAAATTCCCCCCATTTAAATAATTAATTAAATAAATAAATAAATAAACAAATAAAGGTTTCTAACAAGAGTGTGGATATAATAAAGAATCCTTTGAAAAGCTTTGCAAAAGAGCATCCCACGAGCTCTCTCTCTCTCTCTCTCTTTTTTCTCTCAGTGTTGTTCTCCAAAAGCTCTCAAGGTTGGAGTTCAAGAACTCACCATCACTAGCAAATAAGAGAAAATCCAAGCAACTTCTTAGTTTCTCAATAAACTAATGGTGGTTTGAGACTTGAAGACTGCTCCTGCGCGTCTCTCAACGCTCTCCATCGACCACTTTGCCGGTGCTTGTCTCCCTTCTCTTCACCAAAAACAAATCCTCCACACATGCTCCTCGGTTTCCCCTCCTCCTCCTCCTTCTCCCTCTTCTTCTTTATCTCTCTCTAGACCACCACTACCACCACAACTGCCACTACTACCACAACATACACATTGATTGATTGAATTGAGAGTGGAAGAAGAGTAAAGTCTGAGTTAAGATGATAACATGGGTAGATTTCTACCACGTTATGACGGCCATGGTGCCGTTATACGTAGCCATGATCTTAGCTTATGGTTCAGTCAAATGGTGGAAAATCTTCTCACCGGACCAGTGCTCCGGTATAAACCGTTTTGTTGCTCTTTTTGCAGTTCCACTTCTTTCCTTCCACTTCATCTCCACCAACGACATTTACACAATGAACCTCAAGTTCATCCTTGCTGACACTCTCCAAAAACTCATTGTTCTTGCCATGTTGACCATTTGGGCAAGGTTGAGTCGGAGAGGGAGTTTAGAATGGACTATCACTCTCTTCTCACTTTCCACTCTTCCAAACACTCTTGTCATGGGCATTCCTTTGCTTAAAGGCATGTATGGTGAGTATTCCGGCAGTCTAATGGTTCAAATTGTGGTGCTTCAGTGTATCATTTGGTACACTCTAATGCTATTCATGTTTGAGTACCGTGGTGCTCGGTTGCTTATCTCGGAGCAGTTCCCGGACACGGCCGGGTCCATTGCGTCCATTGCTGTGGACTCTGATGTCATGTCGTTGGATGGCCGGAACAATGAACTGGAGACTGAGGCTGAGATTAAGGAAGATGGTAAGCTGCACGTCACTGTCCGGCGCTCTAGTGCTTCACGGTCGGACATCTACTCGCGCCGTTCGCATGGTTTCTCGACCACTACTCCTCGGCCATCAAACCTTACTAACGCCGAAATCTATTCGCTTCAGTCGTCGCGCAATCCGACACCGCGTGGCTCTAGTTTCAACCACACCGATTTCTACTCTATGGTTGGCCGGAGCTCTAACTTCGGCGCCGCCGACGCGTACGGCATCGTTGCTGCTTCTCGTGGACCGACCACACCGAGACCTTCCAACTACGAAGATGACACTCAGCAACAACACCATGCGAGTAAGACTAGATTTCATTACCCGGCGCCGAACCCGTCTGTTTTCTCGGCCGGTGGTGGCGCTGCTGCGCCGAAGAATGCTGCTGTTGCTGCGAAGAAAGCTGCAAATGGACAAGCTCATTTGCTTAAGCCTGATGATGGAGGTAATAAAGATCTTCATATGTTTGTTTGGAGCTCTAGTGCATCTCCGGTCTCCGACGTGTTCGGAAACAACCCGGACTTTGGTTTAGCTCCTCCTCCTCCTCCTGATCCTTCAGCCAAAGAAGTCCGTCTTGCTGTTTCTCCAGGCAAAGGTGAAGTCTTTTTAGTTTGCAAACATATAATTTTATGAATTTATCAGACTCTGATGTACAACTTGTTGTTGTTGTTTACAGTTGATGGGAGGAAGGAGAACAGAGATGAGTATATGGAAAGAGAGGAGTTTAGTTTTGGAAACAGAGGGATGATGGAGAGAGATGCTGGTGAGCTTGATACTGCCAACGAGAAAGCTCAAGAAAACAACATGAAGAATGGAGCTGGAGCTAAAGCTACAACAATGCCACCAACGAGTGTGATGACACGGCTCATTCTTATCATGGTTTGGAGAAAACTCATCCGCAATCCCAACACTTATTCCAGTCTTATTGGCCTCATTTGGTCTCTAGTTTGTTTCAGGTTTCTTTCATACAAACAACACTAACCATTACGGTATCTTCTTTTGTTTTTTTTATCTGTTTTAATGAGTTGTTCAAATTGCAGATGGAACTTTGAAATGCCGGCGATAATTGTGAAGTCAATCTCAATACTGTCAGATGCTGGACTTGGAATGGCCATGTTCAGTCTTGGTGAGCATGTATAGAATTTTTTTCATTATGATTAACAAAAGTAGTCTCTAATCTCAAACTCTATGAAACAGGACTGTTCATGGCATTGCAACCAAGAATAATTGCATGTGGGAACTCAGTGGCATCGTTTGCCATGGCAGTGAGATTCCTTACCGGACCTGCAGTCATGGCGGCTTCTTCCATTGCTGTTGGTCTCCGTGGTGATCTTCTCCACATTGCCATTGTACAGGTATTCATTCATTCATTCAATCAATCTCTTTTGAAATCTATCTTTATATCTAGTAAAAAGAAAACTGAAAAGAGAAGACATCAAAGCAAACAAACAATCCAACAACCCAACATCCCACGCACACCTCATTATGCTTCTCTGCAACCATGTTTTCATCTTTTTTAAGCTTTTCTTATTCTTTCTTTCAGGCTGCCCTGCCTCAAGGCATTGTGCCTTTCGTCTTTGCTAAAGAGTACAACGTGCACCCAGACATTCTCAGCACTGCGTGAGTATTCTTTATATTTGTATTATTAATTATAAAACTATATATATATATATATAAACTATATTATATATATAGTATATATGTTGATGTTTGTACTTGGACAGGGTGATATTTGGGATGCTGATAGCATTGCCAATAACACTGGTGTACTACATTTTACTGGGACTTTGATTGTAAAAACAGTGAAGAGAGAAAGAGAAAGAGTGAGACTTTGAGATGAGGGGACAAAGAGTGGCAGCCCCACAAAATGGGCAGAAGGGCCAGCAGGAGAAGCAAAAGCACCTGAAGATGTGGGACATGAATCTGATCTTCTTATTACTCTTCTTCTTCTTTAGAGAGAAAGATGAAAAAGGAAAAAAAAATTATGTAAAATTACTTCTCTTCTCTTCTGTTTTCTTTGGTCCTTCTTCTTGATTATTGTATGTTAGAATTTTATTTTTGACTTGTTATTGTACTTGTGTTTGCTCCCAAATGTTGTGCTTTGTGTTTAGGTCTCATGAATTAATGTTTTCCAAGCAATTAACATTAATTATATATATCTTATTATTATTATTATTTTGATGACCAAGTGCATGCAAAGGGTGTGCACTAAGAAAATAAATTAAAAAGAAAAAGGTGTTGGGATGAGTCTAAGACAGCTACTGGTATAGTCCTTCCATTAGAGTCATTGTCCCACTTTTCTCATTTTTGGGTGGAAAGAGAGTGTTTGTAAGCTTGTCATGTCAAAAAAATATGATGGTAAAAAACCTAAAAAGCAATGCAAGAAAAAGCATCTGCTTAAATGGATGGAATTCAGATCTTTTTGACCCTTTACCTTCTAAATATCTATCTATTCCATCATGTATTCCCCCACTATTTTATATGTATCACTTGTATCTCAATCTACATATTTATTCTGTCATATATTCCATTTAAAATATATCATTTACATGAAAAATTATATTATTTTTTTATCATAGTAAGTAAAGCACCGGATCTCAACAGTTCTTTTCAAATTTACATAATTATTTATTCTTGACATTAAATTATTTCACTGCTTTTAAAAATTTATTAAAAATTTGTATTAATAATCTCATATATTTATCTAATTAAGCATGTGCTCGGGAACTTCTAAAGTTCTCACTTCTATTATTGAGAAAAAGAATAATTATCATATATTAGTTGATTAATGTATCATGAATTTTCTTTTTGTCATGATAGTGTTGATTTCGAAATAAACTCACTTAATGTAATTTCAAAGTTCTAAAATTCTTCCTTTTATTATTGAGACAAAGAATAATTGTCACACTTTAATTGATTAATGTATGATGATTTTTCTTTTTGTTGTGATAAATGTTAATTTTGAATTAAACTCATTTAATATAATTTCAAAGCTCTAAAGTACTCCCTTTTATTTTGGAGAAAAATAATAATTCACATATTAGTTAATTAATGCATCATGATTTTTTATTATAATAAACATTGAGTTTATATAATATATTATAAAAAGTTCTTCAATTCACAAAATTTAATAGCTAATTATTATTTATAAATATTAATCTAAATATAAATCAAACTGATCAAACAAAATTAGATGTATTTAACATGATATCAGAGTTAATGTATCATAACAAACAAATAACAACAAAAATACATAAACAAGTTCTCCAAAGGTCTTCAATCTCAATCATGGAGAAAAATAAAAAGAAAAGGGGAAAAAAAATAAAAAGGGGAAATAAAGGTAGTGGAAAGATGGAGAAGAGAAGGTGTTTAGGTTTAGGGTTTGGTTGGTTGGTGAGTTGGTCCCCTCTTGCCACCATTTGAGACCAAGTGTTGGAGGTTGATGGTGATGTTTCTAGCATATACTAGGACAACATTTCCATCACATTAACCAGCCCTTCCTTCAACTCTTTCTCTCCTTCCTTTATCCTCCACTCCTTCTAGATTGCTTCCTTTTCATCTATCTATATCTTTCTATTTAATACATATATATATATACTTTTATTTTTTTTACATATTTATGTGAAAAAATAATGTGTATGATATTTGTTTATATACTTCCATAAATGTCATTTTCCTATGTGTTTTATTGTCTACTCCAACTAGTTTGTTTCATCTTCGTCTTTTCATCTATTTTTTGTCTGTCTATTTATGATAAAAATTCATTTTATTAATCCTTGTTTTTTTTGAGTGTGTGTGTGTCTATATATATTCTTTGTAAATGCATTTCCTTACATTAACACAATGGTAAAGATCTATATTTGCTCATATATATCAATCATCTTATAAATCTTTATATATATCATTGCTAATATATTTATTTAAAAGATATGTATTCATTGATATATCACAATAGATATTATTATTATTATTATTATTATTTATTTATTTATTTTTTTTGTGTTGTGATGTTGCTATTTTTTATTTATTTTTAACAAAATGAACAACCCACGCCGAATGACCTAATAAAAATAAATTAAGAGATTACTAGCTTATTTTATTTTTATTTTTACTCATTTATTACTCTGCGAATTTAATTTGATTGAATATGACTATTTTATGTTATATTGATAAATACTTATTTTTCTACCACTTTCATTGTGTATATAACTATTAAAAATAAGTAATCATAGTCATACAAATATGATATTTGGTTATATACTTATATATACTTTTCTCAAATGTCATTATTCTCAATTTTTCGTCTATTCATTTATGCATTTATCGTCATTAAACTTAATGTGTCAATAGACCATTTTCCACATTATGGTAGTAAATATTTACTTTTATTTTCATTTATTTATATTTACGGTCCTCATTACTTCGATAATCATATAAAATCCAAACTGCTATTATAAAAGCCTTAATTTTATGGGTCCTCTCATATTAGATTTAGATGAATTACCTAGCTTGACAAGTAAGAGTCCAAATTCCCTAAAAACCACACAATATTGATGGTGTTTGATCTTTCAAGTCATATTCAATAATTTGTTCGTTTTGTTCAGTTTCTTTTCTTTGTTGCTTGTGGAGTATTCTTGTCCTTTCCCCTTTCCTCTATGAGCTCTTCTATATATTTGTAAGTCTTTTAGTTTTAATGAAATATGATTGATTTATTTATTTTGTAATAATATATACACACCAAAAAGATAGTATTTCTCTCATGAATATGAAAATTTCTTTTTACTTCCATGCTCATTTGGCGATCGAATTTAGTTTTCTTTAAATATTTTTAATCTCGATATCTACATATCTATATCCTTTTTTTACTTCAGATAACAAGTAAAATTATTCTCATGCCATCTAAACAAATAAATGTTGATATAATTTATTTTTCTTTGTCCTTTTTGTTTCTTATGTGTTATTATTGTCTGTGCTCTATCATGTCTTTTTCTTACATTTTACCATTCACTATTTGTCATCTCTATGATTTATATATATGAATATATTATTCCTTAAATATTAAATTTGACTATATTTATAGCTTGAATTTAACCTGTTTAGCCATATTATAATTTTTTTAAGCTTTTTCACCTTATAATATCATGTAAAATTAAAGCTCATAATCATTCTACTTATAAATATAAATAATGAAATTGTTATATATATTGTGGGGCATCTAGATAAGGAATACATGTTTTATTTAATTAATTATTTGTTTAAATGTTCACATCCCACAAATTTTGGGGAGGTACAAGATTCTATATATATATATAATTAATCATATGATCAAATTTTTTTATTGTTTGGGTATCAATATAAATATACACTAATTTGTCATTAACCTTAACAACCTCTCTTTATATCATATCAATTTGGTTGATTAGAATATGTTAATGAGTTCATTGAGTTGGTCTACTTTGTGTTATGGACAAGTAATCTAGTTATAAACAATTGTTTAACAAAAATGTTTTTCAAATGGATGGTTACATGAGATCTTATTATTAATTATAAATAAAATTTAATTTATAAAAGGCATTGTTATTATTATTATATTATTATTATATTTATTTGTTTTCATGTTTACTTAAATTTGGGGATTTAGAAAGATTTTGTGAAAAGATGAGCTCAACGAGGTGATTAAGAAAGAAATAAATTTCTATGTCATTCATTAAATTCATTTTGTTTGAATGACACTTATAAAGATATGAGGCCATTAGTTCATATCAAATCAACTGTTTAGAGTTGTTCAAGATGTTAGCTTGGAACATTAAGCAACTGTGTTTTTTTTTTTTTTTTTAACTTCTTATTCATCTTTTGTTCTTTTGTAATTGTATTTATCTACTTGAACATAAAGAAAATATTTTAATCATTTTTGTTTAAAATAAATTTTATGAATTATTTTTTATCAAATAATTATTTATTTTAATTGTGATTTAAAAAAGTTTAACCGTTAGTTGTCAATTGCTTAATATGATGATCCTCTCTTTTTGTGAGCTTAGAACTGCGAGTGGCAGAGTTAAAGATATGAATTTATTCAAAATAGTTTGAGAGTATCACCTACTACTACTGATAAATTATGAAATAATTAATTAAAATAATACGAACATGTCCTTGGACGACCAACAAATACTTCTCGTTATAAAATGAAACATCTTCAAGTGGAGAGTTGCAGAAGACAATGACTTTTTTTTTTTTTTAAATGTTTAGAAAAAAATGTTATAAAAATATATATTTGAGCTTGATTTATCTTATATTTTGGTCTTTGATAAAGCAACAAAAAAGAGAAAAAATTCAAGTAGTTTGCCTCGGATAGTTGTTAGTAAAGTGCTATATAATTATTTATTAATTTTATTAAAGATTAAATTCTCATTGCACAAGATAAGAGTGTGTGGAATAACTAAAAATATCCGTACATATTTGACAAGTGGCTTGACCGCTTTCTAAAAAAACAACAAATGAACAAAATATATTGTCAAAAAACTAAAAATGTAATTACAATTAAAATGTTATATATATATATATTCACTCATAAAGTATAAAGACAATAATATACATGTATCATGGGTTTGGGTGTGCTTCTCCTGTAAGAAATATAATAGTTTTGTGTGTCCAAAGTTACGGGGCAGATAATTTTTTTACTAAGTTTTATAACTGATGCACCTCTATACATGTTTTTTTTTATAATTTTTCTCCTGTTAGTAAAAAAATTTAAAAATAAAAAGTAATATACATGTACTTGTAACTGTATGACCGACAAAATTAATAGACACGACAAGACAAAAACTTCTTTAGAAATTAGAAAGAAAAGTTATTTTCCAACTTAAATATAAGAAGAACATGCATGTAAATAAGAAAATCAGTAGTAACATTTGGATTTGAAAATAAATAAATTATGGTAGAAGTGAATGGGTCCTTGAAATGTGAGTGATTGGGCAATGCATGGTTGTGGAGAAGCCACGCAAAATGAAGTCATTGTTTATAAGATAAGACATCCACGCCCATGCCATTGCCACCCACTTGAATCCCTTTCAACCTTTCATAATTATATGAATGAAAATTAATTTTATACATATATATAAAGAAATTTGTAATAATTTTAGTAGTGTTTTTTCCTTTGTATAGTTTTTTTTTATTTTAAAAAAATTGAACAAATCACTAGTAGGATTTGAATCATCAAGATAATGAAATATTAACTATGTTATTATAGAGGTGGTTCTATGTAAAGTGCTAAAAAATAAATAAATAGAAGAGAAATATATATTTTTTGTAAAGCTTATTTTTGGAAATTTAATATTGTTATAATTAGTTATAAGAAATTAATGGCTCAATATGAAATATGAAACTAGATGATCTAATTATTATGGAAAAAGGAAAATTGAAGTATGTTTATTAATGATAATTGAATTAATTTTTTAAGAAAAAAATAATTAAAGTAATAAAAAAAAAGAAGAAAGTGGGAAATGGATGGTAGCTAAGAAGATGCAATGTTGCAAGGAAGAGACAAAGAAGGTTGAACAAGTTGCATTTGACATGGCATTAATGGCTTGATTTCCATTGAAGAATCAGTGCACATGAGAAAAGACCCTAACAACATTAGCATGATCCATCACTAGGGTTTCCCATTGAACTGGCAGATCCAAGAACATTTAGGGTTGGACCCATCCCTTTGTTTTCTTTTTTTTTTTTCTTTAATTAAAAAAATATTTTTATTTTATTTATAGTATATATTAGCCCTAAAAAATGATGGGACTGATTAGATAGCACTGTTATTGTATGTTTGGTTGGCTTATGTTTGGTGGAGCCATTTGCTATCAAGCTCATTTGCTCTGTTTGTTTGTAATAATAATAATAATAATAATAATAATTAATTAATTAATTAATTAATAGTAATAATAAGTTTTTCAAAAGTTAGGCTTTTATTGCTGAGTTGAGTAAACTTTTAATTTGTATTAATTTTAGTTACAATTAAATTAATTAAATATGAACCCTTTCTTTATTTAGAAAAATTGTTTAAGTAAGAAAATATGATAAAGTTTAAATTTTATTAAATACGAGTAGAGAAACTAAAAATTAATTTATGGTGTTTACTGTGATAAGAATTTTTTTTTATAATGTTAATGTTTTTATATGAGAGTCATGTCACTTTATTCTAATTCAATTGTCTTCTTTTTTTACTGAAATGGTTTGAATATAAAATTGAAAAATTAAGTAAAAGCTTCATCTTGAAATAGAAATAATAATAAAGTTAAACAAATTTAATAGAGATGGAATGAGAATATGAAAGCATGATTTAATTAAAATCAAGAATTTGATTCACTAAGATAAAAAATTAAAGTATTATATAAACCTTTATCCATTGGATCAAGAATGAAATCAATATGTTTGATTAAATGTTTTCTAATATTAAAATACAAGATTTTCATTTACCTCAACTTAAGCCAAAGTGGAAGAATAATGGAATCACATTGAACCTTTGTTACAAAAAAGTCAAATAGAAGAAATAAGATTGACAAATGCAAACATAATTATTAAAAAATAGAGAAAAATAATAATAATCAAAGGCCTTAGATTTATAAACTTAAAAAAAAAAAAGACACCTTCTTGTTGTTAATGAAAAGTACTATACCTACAACCTACAACCTACAAGCAAATATGATTCCTATGGATGCCTTTCTTGTGGAATTTTAGAACATTGTACCCCTTGCCCTTTTCCACAATGCTTTCCTTTTGTTAGTCCAAATCAAGAGAAAGGGTCCACCACAATGCTCTCTTGTACTTCCCACTAATATTACTTTTTCTCTTTCCTTCTTAGACATAATAATTCCCAAACTTATATATATGTAACTAATTTTCACTCCTATCATGTAAGTTTGATATAATCTCAATAAAGAAGTAAAAAGCAAGAAGTGAGAATCATTTCTCTTCTTTGTGGTAATGGTAATTAAAAGTTGTGAAGATAAAGATAAGCATGTTATATACTTTTTGAAAAATTAGTTGAGTCCACTTTATGGTCGGTTTTTATTTGCCTAAAGCAATTTTATTATTTTATTATATTTACTTTGAATTTTTATTAATTTTTTAAGACAAATTGTTCAAGTAGATGAAATTTTAATATGTTTTTTTAATAATTTATTTTATTTGATTTGATTGTAATAAAAGATATTTATTGCATGTTCTTATCACAAGGTTAAATACATTCTCCGATTCTAAATATGATGTAATCAACATGGAAACAATTTTAATGCTAATAAGTGAGAAGGACCCATTAGTTAGCATATTTGACCTGTCTCAATATTTCATATCAAGAAATATTCTTAAAATTTCATATCAAGAAATATTTGACCCATTGGTAGATATTGCCAAAAATTTCTACCATAAAACAATCATTATATTCTTAAAATTTATTCTCAACATATATGTTTACTTATTAATATTATAAAAATAATTTTACCCTTATTAGATGAAAAAAAAGTATATAAACATTATATTAACCTATTATAAATAATTATCTTTTATCTTCTTTCCCCTACTCTATGTTCCTTTGTTATACCATGACTTCATTTTCATGCACTCTCATTTATTAACAAATAATTTATTTATTTTCCTCTCCTATTTTTATTAAAATAAATAAAAATCATTTTTTTCTCTCCCAATATATATAGACACTACTGTGTGAGAGATTGAAAAGCTGAATTTGCATGATATAATCATATATATATATATATATATATATATATATATATATATATATATATATATATATATATAAGGTGATAAGCATCTCTTATTTAAGAGAAATCAGAAATGTACACAAATGTTAATAACTCAATATACTATATCCACAATTTACATCGATTTTGGGATTCAATATAAGTCTTTCTAAAAAAAAGCATTCTATATAAAATACTAGATATTAATAGCCTAAAAGATTATTAATGTGTGATGTATGATATAAACAATGATTTGTTTATCTTATATATATATAAAGACCATTTATTTATGTACGTTCATAGATAAAAAATCTATTGACATTTATTATTAGTTGTTGGACCTCGATCCAGTGGCCAACAGTAATAAGCACTAGTTAGCTGTTTGGAACAGTACAACACAGAATATTTTTATTCATCAATATCAATTTTTGGATCGCAACGGCTGATAATTAGACGTTTATAGAATATATATATATATATTGTGAGGAGAGAGAGTGAGAGAGATGGAACGAACGTAGTCCCCACATCCCATGACTCAATGAAGGAAAAAGAGTACAAAAGCAAGAAGGAAAAAAAAAAAAAAAGAGAATTAATTCATTGATGACAAGATAAAAGAAGCAAAAGGAACAAGAAAAAAAAAAAGAAAGCAAGATGGACACATCCCACAAACAATGAAATGAAAACAAAGACAAAGAGAAAAAGTGTCAATAGTTGTATCAATAGTAGTTGTAGTAATAGTATTATTAGTATTCAAAGAACTGAGCGTGAGAGAGAAAGAGAGATAGTGATAAGAGTGGGGACATAAAGAGACTACAAAGAGGGGTTTGTCTGGGTGGCGGCCGACCAAAGAAACCAAGGCTTGTGGTGGCGGACAAAGCCCTGTCGCGCTATCCAATCGTGGTCGAGCGCGCGCACGGGCCCACGCGCGCGCGCGCGCGCGTTGCGTGCTTGACCGTGCGTGTGCGCGCGCGAGAGAAAGGATTGGTTGGATTGGGTTTTGATGGAGTGTTTGTTTGGGGCTCGTTTTCATTGGGAAAGTGAAAGCCCACATGCAAGTTGGGCCGCACGCGTGGATTCTTTTGGTTTAATAGCGACTTGATTTAATGTTCTCATTTATTCATGTGTATTTATATATTTATTTATTTATTTATTTTATGTTTATGTTTATGTATTTGGATGTATGGGTTTTTTTTTTTTTAGTTAAGGGTGGAATTAATTATGGCAATTAAAAGTGTGGGCTAGTGGTATCATAGTAAAGGACAAATTTGAAAGGGAATAGGTCAAAGTTATTCAAGTGATTGGTATCTGTTTTGGATTCAATACCACATAAATTTATTTAATTAAATGATATTAATATATATTTAAAGAGCCTTATCTTCTACATACGTCTGTAAATTTGATAAATGTTCGTGAAATAAATCATAACCTGGATGCTCCCCTAAGTAATTTTTTTTTTAATTCTAATCTCTACATGTTATTTTTAATTTTTTTCTGGACGTCTGGAAATGATGTTTAATATTTTTAAGATATACATGATTGTATGTGTTGATTTTTTTCATGAATTATGTTTTAGATGAAGAGGAATATTCTAACCTACAGGCTAGGTTGTATAATAAATAAAATAACATATTAATAATGGGAAAACTAAACAAATGCAATATATATTTTTTTAAAAGAATACACAAAGGACTTTTACACAGCAAAAAAGAGATAACTAAACAAAATCATAAACAAAAAAATCAGCATAAATATGTATTATACACTTTGTAATACAAAACCAACATGAACTTTGGACCCAAGAAGATCAAGCGTCTAGGTTGAATTTTATAAAAAAAATAATAATTAATTTTAAATTAAGTAAAATAAATCTCATTGCATATATATATTTTTTAAATCTTATAATATTTAAAATAAATCCATATAAAATACTAAATAAAATAAGTTCAAATCTCGATGGACGCAATAATGATAACAAAACCTCGTGTGCACATACTGCATGATCAATTCCAGGTCTGTATGCACACATACTGAATGATCAATTCTAGGTCTGTATGCACACCTCTGACACTTTCATAAAAATATAATAATAATGTGTGAACCAGGCAAGGCCAATCCGGGTCACATGGTTCAATAGCAAAACTCACAATTAAAACAGTTTTTAGGAAAAAGCTGGACCACCCTAGACTCCCAAGTCCAGTCCAATTCAACCGGGTTGGACCAACAGAGCATTCATAAATACACTTTTACAGTGCAATAATATAAATGTATTTAATGACAATATATTGATCTATCTTACATTTTGTATCTTTGTTTGAGAAATTTTTGACATCATACATATTCATTTACAACAACATTTCCTCACTACTTTTGCTTAGCAAGCTCAAGTTGATAAAGTAAAAATAAAAAACACAAATCAATAGACAAAGAAACAAAGTATCTTTGTTTGAGAAATTTTTGACATCATATATATTCATTAACAACAACATTTCCTCACTACTTTTGCTTACCAAGCTCAAGTTGATACAGTAAAAATAAAAAACACATATCAATAGACAAAGAAACAAAGTATCTTTGTTTGAGAAATTTTTGACATCATATATATTCATTAACAACAACATTTCCTCACTACTTTTGCTTACCAAGCTCAAGTTGATACAGTAAAAATAAAAAACACAAATCAATAGACAAAGAAACAAAGTATCTTTGTTTGAGAAATTTTTGACATCATATATATTCATTAACAACAACATTTTCTCACTACTTTTGCTTAGCAAGCTCAAGTTGATACGATAAAAATAAAAAAACACATATCAATAGACAAAGAAACAAATCTACTTTCAAAGCACATAAGTCTCTCCACACAGAACATAAAGAATTTGAAATGAACATTACCCAAGAAAGAATGTGATAAAAATATTCAAATACAAGGGCTTCCTAACTCATCAAAAATATGAAAAGTTCAAGCACATATCATAACACACATCAGTGACAATGAGAATCCAAGCACATTTGTGATACTTGAATTGGATATTCAATTCTAATCAACATATTGAACGCATTTCAAATGTCGACAAACTTGCATTCATTAACTAATCTTGTCAAATGACCACATAAGAAATTAACTTAACCTCAGTGCCATACACAAAGCTACTTTCATGTAATTTGCACTCAGAGAGTGGATTGAAAATTAAATCGGTTGATCCTTGCTGCAAGACACTAGCTAAAATCATTACCATATTTGAAGAAGAAGAAGGAAGTAGCACTTATAGTGGATCGGTAATAAATCAGTTCATCCTTGCTGCAAGACACTAGCTACAATCATTAGCATATTTGAAGAAGAAGAAGCACTCAGAGTGGATCGGAAATTAAATCAGTTCATCCTTGCTGCAAGACACTAGCTAAAATAAGAAGAAGTAAGTAGTACTCAGAGAGTCAGAGTGGATCATAAATTAAATCAGTTCATCCTTGCTGCGCTAGCTAGAAGAAGAAGAAGAAGAAGAAGACGACGTCACCAACACTATCAAAAAGTCTGCATCACGCCTGTTATAGATTCAGTTAACATTTACATATGCACCCTTTCATTGAACAGACCAGAGTAGAGTAAATATTGCTGTAGATCACCTAATTATACCCAATTCTCACTTTGGTTACCAAATTTTAATTTGTATCAAAATGGTCATCTCATTTCAATTTAGTTTCAAAAAAATATTACCCAAAGGAATCCGGTGAGATTATGCAAACGTGGATCGCGGCAATCCAACGTGGTCACCGGATTTCTACATCACCTGTCCCAATGGCCTTGCCACGTTGATTAAAATGCCACTATGATCCATGTCATGCCATTGGGGCGGGTGATGTGATGGCATTTAATCCACATGGCAAGGCCATTGGGAAGTATGATGCGGAAATCCGTCGACCACATTGGATTGCCGACGTCCACGTCAGCATAATTTCACTGGATTCCTTTGGGTAACATCTTTGTGAAACCAAATTGAAATAAAGTGACCATTTTGATACAAATCAAAATTTGGTATCCAAAGTGAGAATTGGGTATAATTAGGTGATCTACAGTAATATTTACTCTATGCTCTCATGTATCTATGACATACTTATATAAAAGTTTGATAAAAGCCGCGCAATGTGAAGATTCTAATTTTACATGTTTCACTACTCATAATACCAGTTGGTATTCATCAGTCAAAGGTTTATCTATCATAGGATAAACTAAAAGTTCTAACATAATTCACCAAAATTTAACATTACTTTATATGACGGTACTCCAAAATTCGCAAAAAGTTTTTGGTAAAATCCAACAAGAAAGCCTTAATAACAACATATATGAGATCTCTCATACAAATCTTTCTAATACACCCTTTAGAATCAATTACAAATGTTTCCTTTCTTCACCATGCTTTATGCAGCATAATCTCTCATTTTCACATTACTAGCACTTTCTTATATCACCACCATACATCTGTGAATATTCCTTTCGCACTTTGGGCCACATCAATTTGAATTTCCTCAGATATATCATGTATACAACCAGACCGTCTGGGGGGTCTAGCATGTGAAGTAATATAAGCAAGTGAAACATAATTATGCATACTATTCCTACACAATCAAACCTCAAAATAGTATATCATGTAAAACAAGCTCAAGTATTCAACATATTGCTTGGCATTTTAGCACCAGGAAGGATTTATATGAGACAAGCACAGGTCATTATCCCAGAGAGAACTATTACTTAAAAAAAAAAAATGTTGCAAGAAAAGTAGTCAATAGTAGATTAGTAGAAGCAAAAGGCAAAGCAGACACGACAAACTTAAAGTAAGATTTTAAAGGGAGAAAATGACAACAAGAAGGTTGATGAACTGGCTTCACAAAAATGATCCCCAAGTGAGCAAAGGAACTGAAAACTTCTCAATAGCAATTACCCTACATCAGAGTTTCTAAATCAAAAGGACTTGTAGAGCCATAGGTTTTAAACTTGGACAATCTTTACATAACAAACAATCTGCATTTCAGACTGGTCATCGGGCCCTTCAGTTCACAACATGAGATACCAACCACAATGAAAGGTTGACTGTTGGAAGTTACTATGGAACAAAGATAAAACAACACCGACAACTAAAAAGAACTACACATTAAAATCAGTACACTGGTTGTCTAAGGCAACTCATAATCATAAAAGAATCTGATCACAAAGACTTGTTCGTCTATAATCAACAAAATTTAATACTAACTTGCATGTCTCGCCAAAAAAATGAAACAATATCAATACAACATAAAAACTTTTATCAATAGTACACAACATCAAAAGCAAAAACAACTTTAAACACTGCATTTTAGAAACACAAATAATACAATTACCAAATGAAAGCAAGAATTCTACTTTTGCATATATTAGCAGTTTGGGCTGCAAATGCAGCCACCTGATCATGTGAAGACGACAAAACCTCAAGTGAGGATTCAAGTGGGGATTGTGTGGTGTTCAAGTGACAGAAAGCATACGCAGCTGCACAGAATACTTTTTGAGATTGACTTCTAGCATCACAGAAAAGGAACATTACACTCTATAAGCATAGGCATTCCTATAAATTTTTTTTTTTGGGTTATTTTTTATGCTAGTGAGGACACATTACTATCATAAACACAAACAAGCGAACTATAATAAAAACCAAACAAAGAGAGGTCAAAAGCAAAACAAAAAAAGTACTCAGATATTGCACAAGAAATGATTAACAAGAAGCAAGTCCAAGAAATATATACCATACAAAAGAAATACAAAGAACAAAATAATAGCAGCAGCACCACCATAATAAAGCTTGGGCATTTTAAATTAACTTGCAAACCCTGTAGCAAAATGGATTTAGCATAATTACGCATAACTGAGATATCAAATGTTGGGTAATATTTGAACAAAAGACGCAACTTAAGAGCAAAACACAAAACAAGTAAGAAAATAAGAGTTCACAATCCACAACCACGAGAACTAAAGAGAGATCAACCTGATTTTTCTACGGCATCCTTGATCATTTGACTAGCCTCCTCAAGTTTATCCATCCACTTCATGCGATGCCCAAATCTCTCTGATTCCAATGCTCGAAGTCTCTTCTCCAATGGTCTTGCCTTTGCGGGATCAATCAATTTTAGCCCTTTGTTTATACTCAAATTGTCCATATTCAAAGGCTTTGCCCAAGCAATTGCCTTTGCAAGGTATTCATAGCAGGCATCAACCTCTAAATCATCTCCGTCCTGTTCCTTCACCTTTTTCAAAGTCGAGGACTTTCCTTTACTCTTCAAGGATTTCACACCTTTACTCTTCACTGACTTCACACTGCCAATGCCATCACCAAGAGGCTCTGTTGGCTGCCATATCTTCTTCGAGAGCTCATAAACATCCTGGTTATGCGGCTTCGAGAACTTAAGGCCAGCATTTGTCTTCTCTCGAGAAGCATTGGTCTGGAACTTCCTCCTGAGATTGCGAATCTTAGTACCAAGCTGACCCTTGGTGAACTCAGCCGTAACGGATTTCTTCAACAAGTCAAGGATACCATCAAGGTCAGCAGTAGAAGTGCCGGCATTGGAAGGAGGCTCAGAGCCTTTATTAGAGTAGAAAGAGATGATGGCCTCAAGGATTTTGGTTTCATCCTCCTGTCCCCAGAACCTCTGGAAGAGCTTTTGCTTCTTTTCACTGTTCTCTACCTCGGAAGGGGCTGAAATTCTTTGCCTCTTCCTGCCTGATTCAACAGCTGGTTCAACTTTAGCCACTGCCTGCTTCTCAGAGGGCTCGGAATCGGAATCGGAGATGGAATCAGAACCGGAGCCGGGCATAGCACTGGAATCCGGCTTCTTCAAAGGTTGCTGCTTTGCCGGCTCCTCCTCCTCCTCGTCCTCCTCCTCTTCTTCATCGCTTGACGCTTCTCCTTCTTCGTCTTCCTTTTCCTTCGGGTCTTTCTTCCCGGCGACGGGGGAGTCATCGGATTCGTCTTCCTCGTCATCGTCATCATCCTCATCCTCATCAGCAACAGCAGCAGCAGCGGCGGCGGCAGCAGCAGCAACGGTTGTTTTTTGGGAGGATTTGGTAGAAGGTATGGTCTTTGAAATTATGGATTTCGAAGAGAAATTCTTCGTGGGAGGAGGAGAGGCGGGTTGCTGTTGCTCCTCCTCCTCCGATGAGGAATCTTCTCCAGCGGAGGCCTCTTCCTCGTCGGAAGAGGAGGAAGGGGGCTTGAGATTGGGACGCTTGGAGCCCATCGGAAGGAAGAAGACGAAGAACCCAAACGCCGACAACGCTGAACAGAAGCAAGCTTCGCGAGGGCTGAGGGTTTCCGTTTTATATAGTGTGGCCTTATATTTACTATTATAACCCTGTAAAAGTTCATAATTTTTTTTTTTACAAAGTCAATTGTGTTTTTTTAAAGCCATTTATTCACCTTTTGTGTGTCTCTGTTAGCCTCATGTTTAAAATTTATTACTTCCTCCGGTCCCACTTCATATATTGTTCTCTATTTTTTTTGACACGTCAATTTAAAAAATTTATAAAATATTAAATAATTTTTTTAAAAAAATTATTTAATATTTTTTCTTGCTCTAGTTTTATATATACGTTTTTTTAAAAGGTGGATATATACGTTTACTTTAACAAATCCATAAAGTTAAAATTAATTAATAATTTTAAATTTATAAAAAAAACGCTTCAGCATGCCAAAATTACTTTTATTATAAAGATTTCATTAATTTTCTGTCTGTTTTAACCTCCAGTTTTATGTTCTTCAAAAAAATAAAAAAAAATAAAATAAAATATATAGAGATAAAAAATAAAATTGAAAAAATTATTTAATATGTCATAAATTTTCTAAATAAATATATAAAAAATTAATAAATGCTTTTAGAAAAAGACATGTAAATAGAACCCAAGGGAGTGATATATTTTTTTACACTTAATATTTTTTTTAAAATCTAAAACACCAATTTTAAGAGAAAAAATAAAATAAAATTAAAATAGAGAAATTAATAAATTTTAGATGAACTTTTATTAAATAAAAGTAACTTGAAAACACATAGTATAAAATTTTTATAAATTTAAGACAATCAACTAATTTTAAACTAATTTTAATTGATTTTTTAATCAGATTGAAAAGAGTAATTTAATAATATTTTTTTTAAGAAAACATTATTTAGGGTTAGTGGGGGCCTAAACCGATGTTGATCCTAACCCAACCAAATAAAAGATTCATGGAATATGACTAGTAAATTCAAACTCTCAAACTATCAGTACAAGCATTTCAGTAATATTAAAAGAAACCAGCATCATGAAACCTGTAGTTCAAAACTCCAGCCACTAAAACAAATTCAATTTACATGATTAAAATAAACAACCAACACTCCAAGCACATGTATAATCACTAAACATTTTATAATATCTTTCATCAACCAACAGCGAATGGAGAGATGTTTTATCTTTCTTTCTTCTTTTTTTTTAATTGCCAATTGAACCCAAAAAATTAGTTAAGTTAAGGAATATATCTTTGACTCACAAGCCATTCTATGGTCAGGATCAGATTTTGAATACGGAACTTGTGTAGCTGCTCAACCTGCACTTGATAAGGTCAGGTTTAGAGGTTAAGCAGGGTTAGTTCACCAGAATGTCGTCGATAATTAATAACTTATCATTGAACCGTCATGTGCAGTAGGGCGTCTGCATAAAATGGTCAACTTATCACTGAACTATGTGCGTGATCGGACTTTTAATGTCGTTTCTTTTGGTAAAGGAGGTACCCAACTAGGGCAGACATCAGAGAGGTCCACAAAACCTGCGAAATAAAATACAGAGCTTTTTACATCGGAAGGTGGTGATTAGCATGTTGATCAATGAAATTGAGCAGAAATCTAGAGCTTACCATATTAGTAGCATGCCACCTCTCAAGCTTCTTGATCCTGCATCGTAGATCATGCATGGCGTTCTCCATTTCTAAGGATTTCTGTTTCTGTGAAGATTCTTCTCTCAAATTTCCTCCCTGTGAATCCATGCAAAGATCGATGAATTACAATATTCAGATGTTAGTGTTAAGAGAAATATATGTATGCATACATGTTGAGGAGATCATTCCTTTTGATTTTGTTAAAAAAGGAATTATGGCTACTCACTGAAAGAGCAACAAAACAACATCCCCTTTAAATCATAAAACAAAGTAGGTTTGATATGAGGCTGGAACAAGTACTCTTCTAGAGTCAATCATCTCATCTCACATGAATGGGCCACAACAAATAAAACTTAAAAGACTGAAATGTCATCAAGTGACTAAAATAATCGAGCATCGTCTTCCTTGTAATTATTTTAACAGTAACTGTTATAAAGCAGCTTCAGGAGCATGATAACAAATAAATCAAATCAAAACTTACTTGAGATTGAATGAAATCCACTAGTTCCTGGAGCCGAGCAGCTTGTTGAATATGAATTCCATTGGAACTTCTCTCCGATGATGGCAAGCTTTCAAGAATAATTTGGAGATACGTCTAGTGGTGTAAAAATAACCAATCATTGATGTTGCTATGATTCCAAAAAAATTAAAGCTTTCAAGCTAGTTTATTTTGAAAAATAACCAATTCATATATAGACCGGAAATAAACCTTGGTGGTATATGAGCCATCCAAGCTTAGCATTGATGCAGCAGCAGATACAACTTCTTTGTTTATACCTTTAATCTGAAGGTAAGGGCTTGGAGCACCTTGCATGTGGTCGACTTCAATAAGAATCTAAGAACCAAGATCAATGCAATCTACATTAGTAGATAAGATACAAAAAATTAAATTCAGAAATCACTACATAGTCATGTTAGTGTATAACTATAGGTTTGCAAATTTATATTGCCAACAGGAAAAGTATAAATGTGTCAGACTATATGGTCAAATGAAGGTTTAATTTGACAGCCAGAAATAGATACTCACAAGTATGACTAGCAAAATGTGGCGATCAATCATATGTATAAAATCCTCTGATAAATCCATCAAGGCATTGAGATATGCCAAAAACAATTGGAATTTTTTTTTAGGTATTTACATGGTTCTAATTGTGATTAATCATTCCAAAATTTCCATTAAATTCTTGGTTTTCTCAGGAAATTCCAATCCCTTACCCTGTCACAGTTTCAATACTCCTGTACCTTTTTTCATTTCCTTCAACTTTTCAATCTAGAGCAAGAATTTCGAAAATGCATCTAAGTTCCTGAAATGCATTAATTCCATAATATATTCTAACCAGCCCATGCCTGTTTCTCAGAACAAGCAGCCAAAGCATTTATTCAAGAAAAATCAACAAAACATTTGCCCATCTCTCACCACAATCAATATCTTGTCTGCCAATTTTCTGAATGAACCAGAAAAGTTCTTAAAACCTTTTTTTCCCCAAAATAGTAAATACACAAGTCCCTAAACTTGTCATGTTCATTATTCTGAGGCAAGTTAGGTATGGAGACACAGCCAGCAAACTGATCACAAATATAATGCTCAAACTTCAACATTGGAAGCTCCATCAATTAGTTGTGTATTAGCTTTAGCACCATGAACAAGATCCAATGCAAACTGGGCGTAAGAGAATATGCAATTAACAGTCAGGGAAGATTACCTTTCCATCTTGATAAATAAATGCTGATGCTTCAATATATGCCACAACTTGATACCTGAATAAACAACCAAAGTATGCCAAAGATATAAAATGATCAGTTTACACAGGCAAAACTACAATGAAAAATAAATAAATATAAAATTAGGGCACCATAAAAAGTTTTCTCACGATGATAAGGGACACAGAACAACACTTGTTCCACACTAACATAAAAAAAACAATCACATGCATGCACCAAGAAGCTGACTCATTGACATGTAATAATATAATTTTAGAACAAATTATAAATTTAAATTAGTCGAACAAAGAGATGATTGTGCACAAATTAAAAATATATTATTAAGTAAATGATTCAAAGACATTCACGTTTCTAAACATTGTTAACTTAATTTGATCAAATTCTGATTAACTAATACTACACCGAACAAGTTACGTAGTAACGTTGATCTGAACAGGTATTCAAGTGAAACTCAGTTTTGGATAAAATTGTAAGGTTGCTCTCATTGTGGAACATTCTGAACTGAATTGAATGGGTTCAATCCAATATTCACGATAAACTGAATTTGACCAACCAACTAGAACTGATTGTTCAAGTTATTGTAAGAGCTTTTATCAGTTTTCCCTAGACTGGAATCGAATAAAATTTCAAAACCAGCAGAGTTTAGCCATGAGAAGATATGCCAAGTTTATGGTTGCCTGATCAAATTACATCTCCTAAAATTTTCTTGTGAAGAAATTGGAAACAAGAGAAAATCAAAGTAGAAAAATGGTGAATGAACTAAAATTAATCACATCAACTACCATATAAGCAGAAGTTCAGTGATATTTTACTAGTCACTTGGTGTTATTTTCCATGTTCAGTGGAAAAGTTACATCTGATATACTTGAGCAACATAGACTTTATCCTACTTACCCCAGTTTGAGAAGACCTGCAACTGTGCTGATACTGATGTCAAAATCTACTTTAGGCTGTATGATGAAGTTCCCTTCCCTGATAGGCTATAAAGAGAAGTGAAGATCAGGGCCCTTCATGAAATTTCAATGATGAAGTTCAAAAATTCATCATTTCTGCTGACCTCTCGTATCAACAAGGCAAACCTTCCTTCACATATTCTCACTCGTATGCACTCACTCTCAGTCAGCTGCCCATTTGAGGATGCCCCAGGAAGCTTTAAATAGATATCAATGAAATTTTGAACAGAACTGCACACTTTCCCTGGGTCAAGTACTCTCAATATATCTTGATATATGACCTATCACGTCAAGGCAGATGGAAACCTTAACAAACCAAATTCGAAAAGATAAGCATATTAAAAAAATTAGGGCATACCTGCTTATTACTTTTCAGTACAAAAAGTGAACTTTCAGGAGAAAGTACAGGATCAAAGTCATTTCGTATCTTGAGCTACAAGAGAAAGAAAAACAAAATCAGTACAAATTGTACAAATATGGAGGAACTAACGTAGAAAACTAAAGGAAGAGGACTAACAAAAAGGGATCTTCAAATACGAACATGTGCATGAACAAGATGGGGTTCAATGTGTTGCTGAAACATGGGAAATACTGTTGTCATTATTTTCTCCTGAGATATTGCACAACCAGCGCGATTCTTGTCTCTCTGAACTCTAGCAATAAGATGTGAATGAACGCCACCAACCTAATATTGATTCCAAGAATCCTATTAGCCACACAGACATTTTAGTTAAACACTAAAAAATAAAAAATAAAAAATCTGAATTTAGCATAAAGCAATGGGAGTATCAACAACTCACTACAGCAATCCATAAGTCAAGTGATTCCCTTATATCAGGATGCAATGAGTACACCCCCTCAAATATCACCTAGCAGAATGAAATGTAAAGGATGTCATGGAATAAACACAAGCAAACAGAAAACCTACATGTCTTTTAAGGAATAAAGATTTTATAAAGAAGAAGAAGAATGTCATGGAATAAACACAAGCAAACAGAAAACCTACATATCTTTTAAGGAATAAAGATTTTAAAAAGAAGAAGAAGAAGAAGAAGAAGTGGAATGATATAGATTTTTGGCAAACACAAAAATATACATACTAGCCATATATAGCTTGGATTGTTTGTACCACAAATTCAAGATGGTTTTCAGCCACTTGACTACCTATTAAAATTCACAAGGAGATAAGAATATTCACATGGCCGTTATTATGAGGATTTACCAAAAAAATGCCGAGACGACCTGCATGAAAACCTAAATTCAAAACATCATTACATGGAAGTCAACAAACCAGGCAAGTTCAAGGCATGCTCAACTGATCTTACTCAACCTCCAGATCCACTTCCTTTTTTAGTGAACCAAAGCAGGATTTGTTTTGATTAAACAAAAAACTTGAATATGTAGTATTTCAGCACTTGCATAAGTTGTATGTAAGGCTAACATCCAATTGGAATGAAGAAACCATAATGTAATATTTGAAAAGTTAAGACTGAGCAGGGAGACTGTATAAATGGAATACCAGAAATAAGAGCATACTCAAGGCACATGCATGGTGACAAAAGACAACTAAAGACACAAGACACCAACTCTAGTAAGTAACAGGCAGTCTACATTCCATATGGATGCATCTTAGATTTGTGACTAGAGGAAAGCCTTCTTCTGCCTAATTAAAGTTCTAGTGTAACATAAGTCTAACTGTCTAACGACAACCAAAAGAGAAACATCAAATACTTTTAGCAGGAAAAGAAATACACGATATAATCTTTACCACTCCACAGTCCTCAGAAACTTGAAGTTCCTTGAATCCATTACGACTACGGTTCTCAAAATCAAAGCAAGGCACTTTTGCTTTACGACAATTCCTTATGTCATCAATGCTCTGCAATGCATTAAAGGGAAGTTTTAATATTAAAGATTTTTTTAACAGTTACCAATACAGGAACATTAATGAACAACCAACACCATAAAAAGTTTACAACATAATCAGCATTATATAAATATATCAAAAGGAGACACCCTAAAGAGGCATGCTAATGAATGCATAGATAATTATGTGTAGAATGGTACCATTCAGAGTCTAGTCTAATCCTCGTCAAACAACCCACAATAACATGCAAAACAATTCCAGGCATTTCTAGAAAAGACAAAGACCAAAAGTCCATTGATAAGACTAACTGAGAAGACATAATTAGCTGCATCTTGAAGCATCTATTGCTATGAATTTTGAAAAAACAAGCAGAATATAGGCAGACCAATATGCAGCAGTAGACCAAGGAGAAACAAAAAAAAAAGACAACTATGGCACAAAGATATCTGCCCACACAGTTTTTACGGAAAATATCACTCAAAACATAAGACTTTTTCTTCAGTTGGCAGTACCAGCTTCACATCAATGGAAGAAAGAATATGGAAATGATCATCTCTAAACCAAGGGAAGCCACTCAACTGAATTCCCAATTAAATACGACAAAGAGTATGGCAAAAAAAAAAACTTCAATTGACTTTATGATTATATATAATACCTTGCACAGCAAAGGAAGATCCAATGAGCTGAATTCATCATACTTGAAGTCCACTTGTTCAGGCTTGTAATAGCTTTCCAGTGAGATGACTTCACATCCAACTATATTTGCCATTTTACGAGCCAAGCTAGTTTTGCCCGATCCACTAGGGCCACCTTCATTCCAAATACAAAAAAAAAGCAGAGAATAAGCAGAATCCTTCATATGGTGAAATTTTTAATTTTTGAGTAAGAGGATTCTAAATGTCAAAACATTAAACAGGGAATAATTCACAAAAATATGCAAATTGAAAAAAATAATAATAAAAAGAAAAAAAAAACGCAAAGCAATGTAGAAATAATCCACAACAATATGCTTATAGAACAAGCTTAAGAAAAGATGAGCATTTGTAACAATTATCCACCAAAAGTTGCATCTCAGGGCACGCCAAAAATCATTTCCCATTTCTTATGCAGAGGAAAGGAGATGAAGCCAGATAGAGAATGTTAAAAGAGCATTCAAAACAGTATTAAGAAATTCTCCTAATATGGCAAAGCAAAATAAACCCATTTTAACTCTTCTCAAGTCCATATCAGTTTTTTTTAAAACCTCTAAATATGAGAACAGAGACAGATTTAGGGCAATGAGATCCAATCAATGAGGATGACACAATTGGAGTCAAAACAATCAATTGGACAGAACTATGCAATAAATACAAGCCACACACCATAAAGTCTTAAAATTGAATCAACAACCATCACACCATATTATACTATAAACTATTGCACCACAACCTTCTACTAGTCTATGTGCCAAAAAAGAAATAATAAGGACATTGAACACATCCAAAAATCTACATCTTTGTCAACAATGCGCACATATTATTAATAAAGACAGTAAACATTACATAAAGAATGAGCACAAGTTACCAATTCCTACAATAACGGGATAACCCTTGTTCTCCAACAATGCCTGAAACACAGAGTAAAATTTAATTATAGAACGTGGTCAAGGATGTCACATATCATATCAGAAAATTCATGAGTTGCAGGTAATCGTACTAAATTAGACAAGTACCTGAATTGCTTGAACAGAAAGAAGCAAACCCCTGTCCAGGTCATATGCATCGGGCATTGGAGCAAGTTGGATGTTACCCTTGTAAGCAGAAGAATCTGCAGTTTTTCATAAGAGCATCTTATAATTATGAAGTAATGGAATCTAGAATTTATACTTACAGAAGCAATGCCAATACATAAGAAAAAATTGCACCTTAACAGTTAACAAACAAGCAAGTTATACCACCTAAAAAAAATTAAGGAATAACCTGATATGAAATGCCATTTTGCTAGTACAGTATCCATATCAGATTTTGTAGGAGATCGAGTCCATGGCTGTGTAAGATCCTCAAGCTTGTGAACAAGATTTGTAGATAAGCGAACTGGTCTAGGAGCCGCAATAGCCCTTTCTTGACTTCCAGTCAAAAGCATACTAGACACAGGTGGTGGGGTATTAAGACGTGGTACGCCTGATTTTATACGATAACTGATCATGCAACGGTCTATATAACTTAAATGAGAAAATGTTTTACACAGCAATAGCATACCTTTGCTTTCTAGAATCATTTCCAGGTATGATTTAGTGATCCAAGGGCCCCTGATGCCCAGCCTGGCAGCTTCTGCTCCAAGAACCTAGAATAGTAACCGCTGCTCAATGATTCTGATTATCTTTCAAAAATTTGAAATCAAAACTGAACCAGTGCCCTTTGAAAAGTTGTATGTATTGGTTCTACAACCCAAGGACCATATACAAAGTTCATTCATTATTTAAACTCTGCCCAGAAGGATACTACTCAAACAAATTTCAGAATACTAAATTGTGCTCCTAAAAGAGTTGTCACTTGGCAGGATCACCACAAGAAGAATTTGTACATTAAAAACCATTGAAGCAAAAATAAAGCAATCCCTTCGGCAAATAGCCATTTCATAAAGCAGAGACAAACTATGAATACATAGACACCATAATCATTGCAAACAATCCCTTGCAAGTTGGTAATTGGCCAATCTAGAAGTGAAACAATATTGGTTACAATCAGCTTAAGCTTTAACAACTAACAACTTCAATAAGGGAACTTGCCAGAACAATCAAACCTAGAGCCATGGTCAATTGTATTACTGACGGTGGTTAAATTATTAACATTTTTTAATACAAAAAAGACTATTGAGAAGTACTTCACTTTGCCATTATACTAATTCAAGAAGTCTTAGTAGTAATCAATGCATACTTTCCCATTATACTAAAATTCAAAAAGTCTTAAGTAATAATCAATCCATACTTTCCTGCTCGTCCCCTTCAAGACCAAAAATGCCTCATTAAGAGTATCAATGCTTTCCGTAGCCATCAATAATTGTCCATTGTGGACTGATGTACATCCACGCTTGTAACTAACTACAACCTTGTAGCCTAAAGCAAGCAGGCCACCTAAAGTTGTGCGCCCAACCTACAGCAATGAAATTTTAAATAGAAATAAGTAAGAATTTAGAGATATACAATCATGACCAAAGTAAATTAACCATCATAGGAAACAAGCTGCCGCAAATTACTTCATGGAGAGCATCTAATCCAGACCATCTGGCAATTGAGTACGATGATATATGTATGACAAGATAATCAATGACATTAGCAAGAATTAAGGCCAAAAAAATGTACTTACTTTTCAGTTGAAAAAATATAGCCCTTAGAAGGAGGAGCACTTGAAAAGAAACACAAACAATCATATACACTATTTAACTTTCCAGAATTAAAGTTAGCCATACAGAAAGGCACAGCAATTTTTTTGTGAAAGTCTGCTACCTATTCCGACCAACTATTCCAGTCAATCTTATCCAAGCTCTTGCATTTGTAATTTACCCACAAATTTCCGAAGATGTAGAGAAATTTGGGCAGAGATAATAATATTCCAATGAAAATGTGAAGAAGCCTCGAAAATTCCCACAACAATGGTAATTTATTAGAAGATAAAATTGCGTAATTTTTTATTACCTCAAATTCAGCTCTTGGCCTGATGATGAAGTTCTTATCAACAATCCGCTGATCACCTAGAGATAAGTAGTATCTGATACCACATTGTCGCACCTTTATCCAGTCATTTATCCTAGCTTCTTCATTTGCAAATGGTGGTCGAAGGAACATTTCAATGAAACTGAACCCAAGTGACATAGATCAAACACAAAATTCAAAGCTATCAAACTAATGGCATCAGATTACTGAGAGGCCGCTACAAAATTTCCAACATATGGAACTTAAATATTGATGGAAAAAATGAAAATACAATTCTTTGGCTTACTTCTCTGTGTTCACTCTGCTTCCTTCAAAATAACTAGTCAATTGTCCATCAAGGCACTGCCCAAGTATCACCAACTCCAATCACAACATAGAAAAGAAAACCATAGGTTGTGACAGTAAATTTACAACAAGGAACAGCAAGATCAGCATACACCATAGGTATGTGTATGATAGTGATAAGTGAATCGCATACCATGTCATGTTATGCAGCCACAAATGTGATGTTAAATAAAAAATATTTAAAAATCTATTTCAACAATAAATTATACAAGATACTGATAATATTTTAACTTTTAACTAACTTTTAACAAAGATTTACAATTTTAAAATTGTATTTGTATTTAAATAAGATCATGCAGTGCGTTCTTAAGTGGCATCATCAAACTGCAGGCCCCCACCTAATTCCATACTCTTTTTTATACAATCCTTTGGCTATTGCCTGGTGCAGGATACTTTCTCCACCAGAGATGTTTTGTGTTAAAAGTAACCCATAACATTCTAAAACAGTATCCTTTTTCAAAGATCAATTCAAATGTTTATTCAAGATATCACCGTGCTTTCTGAACAACCAAATCATATTGATGTCTAGATAACATCCTACTTTCATGGGCCTAGTCCATGTTTATATAACTCCAAGTTCAGAGCATTCCTTGAAGTTGGTTTTTATTTTATTTTATTTTATTTAACGAGGTTTGAAGCTATATACTCCCTCCGTTTTTTTTATCTGTCGTGGTTAACCGAATCTCATATATCAAGAGATTTAGTTATTTCACAAAATTTTATAAAAAATTAGTTATCTTTCCAAAATTACTCATAATTTATATATTCACATTTCTCTCTCATATTTAATTCCAAGAAGAGAATTGAATAGGGTGTTAAGGGTAATTTTGAAAAAAAAAATAATAAATGCTTTTTGATGTTAAAAAATGACAAATAAAAAGGAACATAGATTTGTGACAAATAAAAAGGAACGGAGGGAGTAATGTTTGTCCCCATTTTGACCCTTATATTTGGAATCATAAGAGGGGTACTAGAATATGCTGATCAATTTGTAAAGCCGAGTTATGCTACTATTAGTAAAATGGAGAAAAAGAGAATTAGACTGACAAACAAATGATACAATATCAAATTGAAGTTCATGTTATGAAGGAACAAAAAACTTGATTCTGAAAAACATTGGCATAATAAACCTTTTGAAGAAGAAATACTAACCTGGCTCCTACATTTCAGTTTGTAGTAAGGTTCTCTAAATGATGAAACAAAGCTATTGTCGATTCTAATCTGGCCAAGAAAAACGAAAAATAAAAATCAGCCCAATGTTAAACAAGAGAAGAACTTCTTAACAATAACCTAGGCCATGGTTCCTCCAAGCTTCATTCGAAAAACAAAAATCACTAAAGAAAGCAAAACAACCAAAAACCTGTGCATGATGAAGATCTGGCTCAATACGCTTTCTAAATAAAGGAAAAATGCTATCAATAAGGTAGTCAAGTGAACACGAATCTCCAATATCATGTTGAACTTTGGACAGAAGGCTGAAATGGACACCTCCGACCTGGCACAACACACCATCCTTAGTATCAACAGTCAACAAAACCTAGTTAGCTGAAGACAAATGGTGGCATCAGTAAGGAAATTTACCACAGCAACCCTGATGTCAAGGAGAGAACGAAGTGTTGAATGCAAAGCATAAGCACCATCAACAATCACCTGCAACATGTGAAACATCAGTGAAAACAAGAAGATAATAAAATAACAATATCAAACAAGAAGATGATCAAATATTGGGTATCATTGTATACTTTTTTTTTCAAGCAAGAAGATGAGGAAATACCACTCCAGATGAAGAAATCTTCACCGACTTCAAAGCAACACGTCTTTTCTCTTGGAAATCAAATATTGGCATTAGTGCATCCTTCTTTTCCACCAAATCCTACTTCCAAAATCCAAATGTTAGAAATTGAGAGCAAGAACCCATTAAAACTAACAAGAAAGTGAACTTCCGATCAAGATGGTAAATTTCTTAAAATTCAAGAATGACTCGCACAAACGCCCAATGAAACATATAGATGAATCACCTGGAGGTTCTTGACAAGAAAATCAAAATCAATAGAATCCAAGTCGTTCCCATCGTCGGCTCCACTACGATAGTTCTCCATGGAGATCACCACACAACCAAGAACAGACGCCACCTTCTCCGCCAAGCTAACAACAGCGAAATCGAAATTCAAGAAATCAGGGTTCCATCAACGATCAGAGAAGGCAAGAAAAGAATGGGGGACCTAGTCTTGCCGGAGCCACTAGGGCCGCCGATGCCGACAGTTACAACATGGCCATCTTTCTTCTCACGGAGTTCTTGGATGGCCTTGACCAAGAGATAGTAACCATGATCGAAAGACACATGGAGAGGGAGAGACTGGAGGATCGACGATGAGGAGGAAGCAGAGGCAGCGGTGGCGGAGCAGGGAGCCGGGGACGGCGGCGAGGTGGAGGAGTACCTCCCTCTTCGTTCGAAAACCCTCTGCAAAGCCTCGTCCTCCATGGCCGAGAGCTTCGCTTCGATCACCAAACTTTCTCTCCGTCGAACCGCTTTTAGGAAAGAGAAAGCATTTTATAAAAAGGTCCCCAAATAAAATATGAATATTCAATTTAAAAAATTAAAGTGGATTTTGAAAATAATGGTACAGAACGATAAATATAAATAATTAGAAGGGCTTGTAAGTAAACATTCCACTGGACACGAATCAACAGTAAAGAAATACATATGTAAATGTTAATAATCACAGGGGTGTATGTATAAAAATTCAACTGAACGCGGTGGTCCAAACCGATCCGAAGCTCTGTTATTCACAGGGACGTATAAATAATACGAACCAGAGGGCTGTATTCATAAAAATCCAACTGGTAGAAAGGTTATAAATACCAATAATCACAGGGGCGAACGCATAAAGATCGACCTGAAAAAGGGTTATAATAAAGGTACAGAAAGAAAAATATAGATCATCGCAGGGGTGTAAGTATAAAAATAGAACATGAAGCGTGTCAAATCTAAAGAAAAAAACAATGGAAAAAATGGCAAAATTATATTAATAGAAGACTTCAAGAGCATCTTACAAACAAATGAAACACGTTTATCATATATTTTTATTTTTCAATGCAGTGAATACAAAACAATTAGGAACCTGATGTTCTATTGATGGTATCCAATGAAAGAAGTGCACCATGGCTAGCACTTTCAGATACTTGAGAATGGGACATTAATATATACATGACCCAAAGATGGAGGAAAAATAGATAAAGTATAGATAAACTCTTAGCTATTGGGTTTCTCTTGAGAAAGATGGTACCGGAGACGAAAATAGCATCTAATTGGTACATTACTGATTGAAGTTGTTGTCTTCGGGATCGGATTTTGTCGTGTAATGCTGGCTTTGATGCAGTGGTTGATGGTAACAGTGTTCCCGTCTCAAGGTCCACTCTTGAGAAGGAGTCTGCAAATCCGGTACCTGAATTGTTTGCAGCATCGGGAGCATGTAATGATACTCCGTTTTCGTCGAGCATTCTGGAGGTCGCCTGTTGTGCATGGTGAGAGTAAATATCAAGTCTGTTAAAAAATGGGATTGCGATTATAAACAATCATGTTGCATACCTCTATTCTGAACAATAATGTTGCTTTTTCAGCAGAAAGAGCCTCAACCTGTATGGCACACACAGTAAAAACCACTTGGACTAATAGAATGGCATTTTAGCATCAAGTTTTGCATACCAAGGGGAGAAAATGTAGAGTAATAAACTGAGAAATAGTAAAAGCAGTCTCTATATATAATAAACTTGCCGAAAGAATTTTTACGGAGTTACGGAGTATTCAAAATGTGAGGCCCACTGCAGTTATAAAGATTATCAAGAATATCTTTCAAGTAGCTTTACAAAATGAAAACAAGAACCAAATAAATTTAAAATGAGAAATTTGTCAAGGGTTGAGAAAAACAGTTCACCATGAGGTACGACCGTACGAGTCCTTGGCATATCAAGACTCGCAAAGAAAAGTCCAAAGTGACTAGTAATTGCATCATTTGCACTTAAAACGTTTAACTTAACTTTTCCTGTGTAGCTAAAGTAGTCTATCTACATGTTTTATGGCAACAATATGAAGTCTGGCTGCAATTGGGATACTAACTTCCACATCATCCTTTTTACCCCCACCTCTTCTCTGATATAAGATGGGCTTCCCTCAAGCCTTTATTTTATTTTTTGGCAACAAAAATGGGAGAGACCGAGAGGTCTGCAAATCCACTTCAAATTACATTTATAAAGAAGGAATTCAACGTAAGTGTTATGTGCAAAGACAACAGGAAAATACTTTCATTGCTATGTTTATCAAAGAAGAGCTAAAAGGAGTGTAACCTCAAAAATCACATTCACAAAAAGGATCCCACATTCCCACAAAAAGGATCCCACATTCCCACCATAACAAGTGTCATGTGCTGAGAAAACAGTATCTTTCATCACAATGTCTACCCAAAACCTTACTAGCAAGTAGCAAGTTAGCAAAACCAAATTATATAAAAATAAGAAAGTAGTGATAATATAACCTGGGTTTGTTTCTGTATTAAGTGGTCTGTCAATTGACTAAGCCTCTTTTTTAGCTCAACTTCTATTTCTGTTGGATGCATCATCTCGCTTTTCGTGAGCTCAATATTCTCTTCTAGTTTCTTTGCCTTCACAAAAAGGTAAAATGAACGCCAAAAGAATCAGTCACAAGCACAGTGCAGATACAAATTTTGAGGAACAACAGTTCACACCGTATCCAACAACGAATTAGAACAGAAGATGAGATCTTATCATATAACAAGCAGTTGTAACTAAAAGACTTACTTTTTCCTTCAACTTGGCGATTTTATCACATATAAAAGAGTACTCTGCATCAAGTATTTCTTGCTCGATTTCATCCCTCTTTGAAGATTCTATCTATAACATAAGTTGAAAAGAAAATATCAGTTATATATAGAGAAACTTACACCTTTATGCTTGTTAACAGATAGATGACAGGAAACACCAATTAAATTCATAAAAATTAAGAAAGCTGGTCTCTCAATAAAAGATGTGCCAGCAGCAGAGAAGGATGCTCACTTGATTTGAAGGATAACCCTGGTGGACAACAGACAGTCTCCGCTTATATTCTATATAGAGAAAATAGAAACAAATGTTATTCTTAGATAAAAAAAAGCAATTAAATAAGAAAATAACATTTATATGTTATAGTGCAGTACCATTATCTTTTGAAGTTTCAATGATAACTAGCTAAAACTTACCATATCCAGCCGTGTTTCATGGACTGCATAGCAACAAAACTAATACTTCATAAAAATATTGAGAACAAGTTTCAATGATGGCATACATGAATAATGATGCAAACAGTTTTCAATGATGGCAAACATTGAATGATGAATAACATATACACTGTCATGAATTTTGACAAGATGCAAAAGCCTTATGAAGAAAGATTCCATATCATGTGCACCACAATGTAGGGTCCAATCCACTGCTTTAAAGTGATGGGATGCAGATAAATAAAAAGAATAATTAACCATTCAATACAAGCAAAATGGCCTATTTCTTATCATTGTCTTTATGCTGAGTCACGGCATTGTCTAGATCATCCATTCAATCAAGACATATATCTTGAGCTTACTGAATGAATGATGGGTCATGAAAGAACATTCAAGCTTAGTTTTCAAGTTGTTTATATGTACTTCAACAAATTAAAGCAGAGGGTGGATGTATTTGATTGGATTCCAGCAAATTCCTTAACGGTTTTTATGCTTTTAATTACTATAATTTTTAGTTTCACAGGGAGTGCAAGCTTGCTGGTTTAAAATTTGTGATGTTATTGACCGGGTGACAGGCAAGCTTGAAAGAGTTCTCCAGGCATTTGTGGTTTGACTTGGATAACCTTTGCGCATCATTGTACATCTCAAAAAAATTACAAAATAAAAAAAAAAAACTTTTTTAGATAAGATAAGAATATCCTTTTTCAATATAGAAAGAAATTAATTCTATTTTAAGATAATATGATATATCAGTCACCCCATCAAAATTCCCTTCCCTCGAGAAATGGAACCAGGATTATGCCTACGGGCTAATTCCATTTAAGTAATGGGTCGCCTCATACTCAAAATTAGAAATAATTTGCCATAGGCCCATAAGCAACACACATTTGCAAAAACACACACACATGCAGAACTATGCATGTACGTGCATGTTTATATGCATGCCCAAATTAATAAAATAAACTACTAAGAAGTTCATGAAATGCCAACCTTCTTGAGCAAGTTCCTTCATCTCAACTTCTTGTCGTAGTTTAGCTACATTATTCACCTTCATAAAAATAATGAGAAAGAATGTGTCATATGCATTCAGAAGGATTATAATATAAAGCAATTAACTCATTAGAGCTAATTAAATTTGCATAATATATATCAATTAGGAGAAACAATATTGAGATTTAGTCATTGGATGGCCAACACAGATAGCATGCTAAAAAGGCTGGCAAATTATGGGCAAAGCTTACAAGTATTGTTCTGGATATGGACATGTTGCAGATAGAAAAAAGAGATACTATTGTTAAATAATGCCTGTACTCAATGTGGTCCAAAGATTTGGATAAGTTTTAACTGAAGTTGAAAAACTTGAAAATAAGCATTAAACAAAAATTGCAGGTTCAAGCCTCACATAGCTTCTGAGAAACAAATTCCATGAAAGGATTATAATAATAGATGGTTGTAAAATAATTTAGTCATGTTGTTAGAAACTAAAATAGGGATAGGTCAACCGTGGCAGGTAGATTATTCCCAGGTCACCAGATACTCCTGATAACCGCCATAATAGTAGTAAATGTAAGAGTAGAAAATGGAAAAGAACTGTCAGTTAATAGCCTAACAAAACAGTAATGAGGCAGAAATGATGATGTTTTGATCTCCAGGACAACAAGCAAATGATTCACTAAATATTACATGCAAGATTCCACCAGCAACACAATCTAACTAACAAACCAAGGCTAATGATTTATGCAAACATAATAAAGGGAAACAAATGTCGATTCATCCATCCTCTGAATTTAAGAGAATGGGAAAAGCACATACCTCCACTTCAAGATTCCATTGTGTTGTTGCAAGTGACTTGGCAAGCTCAACATTTGTGGTCTGCAACACCATATATCTTTTAGTAAGAACCATTTATTGTTTCATTTCTACCAAATCATAATATTTTTTACACAATTACTGGCACCAAGGTGCTCAGACAATCGAATGGAAACAAGGGAGAAAATTTTGTTATGAAGTGACACAGAAAGCTGAAAAAAATAAAGAACCAACATTTTCCTTATTCCACACTTATTAATGAAAATGGTGTTCATTTTTAGCATTTTTATGAGTATTCATTAACATCTCCATGCATTTTTTCCATCTCATCAAATGAAATCTATCACAGATAAAAGTTTTTACAACAAAATTTCTTGTTGAATGAATGTAACATCTATGTTGCTATCTTTCAGCTTCAGAATCAGAAAAAAAAAAATTTAAAGAGATATTGGAATCATGACATTGGATGCATGAAACCAGAAATACATAAATAAATAAATAAGAGTCAAATTGCACCTCAAGTTTAGCCAAGCAAGCAAGGGCTTCCATTCTGGTACTGTTATGTTTCTGCTTCTCAATTTCAACAGCCTCCAATGTTTCAATCATGCTTGTTTGCAGTTCTGTTGCCTGGTAAAGAAAGATCATTTAAATGAAGTAGACGTCAGGGTTCATAAAACCACAATCAGATAAATGTTAGTAATACTTTTTACTGATACGCAAGAAGCCAAACATTGTCAAAACTTTAAAAAAGTTATCATCCTCAACCAAAATGGGGAAAAGATTTCTTCGAACAAATTAGCATTTAGAATGGACCTAGCAATCTTCAATTGCAGTTTAAAATAGGTCTAGTTAATTTCAGAACTAATAAAAACAAGGGCGAGAGCAAAATTTGAAAGAGCGGTCCAAAGATTAAACCGTAGCTGAAAGCTGAAAAAAGTAATAAAAGTCAGAAAATCTCCAGCATTCTTCATGTAATGACCTTTATATACCCATATAAAAACATCTAAGGAACTTTTTTTTTGCTTTCTATGTCAACATTAAATGCAAATCCATCTCAAAATAAAATATTCAAATTAATTTGACCTACCAAGGATCAGTGGAGTCGTGTCCACCAAAGCAGAAAAAGGAAGAGGATGATAGGAAGACTTCAGGCAGGCTTTGATAATCAAAGGATGTCAAAGAACAACAGATAAAAAAATAACTTGGAAACTACAAATGTTTATCTTAAATAAAGTTTACACAAATAATGTGTTAAGTAACTCCAAACCCAATGCACAAGAATGAACTATCCATGCTCCATCATAATTTCCTCACCTAATTAGGTTTAGCACAAGAAAGGAAATAAAAGGGAACATTGTTTCTTGTGTATGTATATATTGAAACAAAATTATATCAGGGAAATCATACATTGCAATACAGGCATAATAACAGCATTACATGTGAGTTTCTGTAAAATACACTAGTTCTCTTTGTAGCATTTTCTAATAAAAACAGCATATAACATACAAAGTACAAGTAAAAAAAAAAATTATTGATGCACTGATGTATTGTTGCATGAACCATTTAAAATTATAAATAAAGCAAATCACATCTTGCACAAAATCCAAACTTCTTGTGTGAATTTCATTCATTTAATAAAAGTACCAATTCCATCAGGTCTGTGACTCCATAATTAAAAAGCCAAAGAAATGGGAATGAAAGATGACCTCTTGTGCTTGCTTTCTTTCTCGATCCTCCAATATTTTCTCCAGGCTCTGCTTCTCACCCTCTAATTTAGCAACAACATCCTCTCGTTCTTGAATGGCCATTGCAGCAGCTGCCGCTGCCTTCTTCATAATCATCTGCTCCCTCCTCTTTCTCATCTCTTCTCTCCTTTGATTCTCCTCCTCCGAATCAGAAGTTGAACCTGAATCACTCTCCACATCAGAGCCCTCACCACTCTCTGAAGGGCTCCTTGCCGACATATCTTGAGTACCAGAACTCTGCACAACCTCACTGGAACTCCCAACCACACCGGAACCATCTTCTTGACCAACATCCACATAGTTACCTTCTTCTTGATGCTTTCCAGCGGCATCAAGAACTCTCAAGGTTGAATCAGAAGACGAAGCAGGCACTGATAGAGGGACGCTCTTCAGATTTCCATCCGCGGGCACAAGATCCGCTGTAATTCCAGGCTTTGGGATCCCCTTCTCCACGCCAGAGGCTGAAACCCCGGGTCTCTTAGAACCCTTATAAGACGTCGCCATTCCCGATCGCAGGCTCGGGCGAGCAACGGGGTTGATGGGCTTGGGAGAACTGAGGAGCTTGGTCCAATCGCCATCGCCATCGCCATCGCCATCGGCAACTGAGGACCTTCTTGGCTGCAATTCCGGAGCAGGGGATGGAGATAAAGATGGAGATGGAGATGGAGATGGTGGTGATTTCTTGGGGAGCTGATGCTTGAGAGGCAAGGATGACTCGATCTTCTTGAAGATCTCTTCTTCCCTCAAAGAAGAAGAACTCGATTGAATCCTCTCATTCTTTCGCAGAGATTCCGCAGCTTGCTGGTCGATCTGAACCAAAAAAAAAAAAAAAAAATCAAAAAACAAGAGAAAAATCAAAGGACAGAAGCAAATCAGGGATCGATCGCAAGAGGAGAAGGAGAAGAAGAAAGAAGCAATGAAGGAGACAATCCTTGCCTGTTGAAGTAGGTTTTCGGCGACCTTCAGCTTGGAAGAGATCCAGCCCGCCATTGATGATCTCTCAGCTCTTCCGCCAAGCTCTCACTGGAAACGTTGTCGAGGGTTATATATATAGCCCTTTTTTTGTATGGTTTTGCAGAAAAGTCCCTGACTTTTTTGTACTCACACATAACTCCCCTAAGGAGGCTTTTGCAATAATACTAAAGAACTTAAGGAGTCTACTGCAATTATTGAAAATTAAGCCTAAATCCATAATCCTGTACGTTGCACAGACTGGATGATCAATTCTCGGCCTAGCATTTGTCGCATTTAAAAAAGAAAGTGACTACATATATTTGAAATAAACAGCAAAAAACTTGCAATTATTAAAAATTAAACCCAAATTCATACCACCATGTGAGGCCACATAGATCGAATGATCAATTCCTAATATGATGACCTGTTCTTGTTGTATTAAAAAAAAAAGTGACTATGGCCATTTGAAATAAACATTTGATACTATGAAATATTTATATTTCATTAAATTTAAGTTTTCCTAGTTCTCAACACTTGTCATGTCTTCTTTTTCATCTTTAATAATTTATCAATTTAACAACTAAAAAAAGATTTCCAACTCAATCTATTATGAAAAAGATCATTTACTCATTTTCCATGAATTAAGCACAAATTACAGGCTTTCCTTGAAAGCCAAATTACATGAAATTAATAATATACAAACATACATATATTAATATTATCATAATTTTTCATATCTGTCTTTGTACAATGGGATATTATCATCATTGGGAGTAGACCAGGGATACTTCATTGTTGGATCTCTTGGGAACTTCCTAAAGTTCAGAAATGGAGCCCATAGCATCAACCTTCATTTACAATGTAAAATTCCTTGTGAGTAATTTCACAGTATATATATATATATATATATAATTTTTTTAAAAGAGTTATTTTCCATACAACAAACTCCAAAGAAAAAAAGAAGACTGACAATGAACTTAACAAGAAGTATCTGCATTCATAAGGTTACTACTTATTCTAGGAATTTTGAAGATTTTGATTAGGTATTTGATGTCCATTGACCAACATATTTAAACAATGAGAACAATTTTGAGATTTATAACAGAAAAATAGAAAAAGGAGATTCTTCAGAGTCAGCAATTCATTATCTGGATATATTCATTGAGTTTGGGAAGAGGAAATTGTAATCAAACAAGTTTAACCAAATGCTGAAACGGAGCATTTTATGAAGTTCTGAAACTAGATTGGACTTGAACAATATAAACCTTATATGTGAATAAAATATTTGGCATGATTAAGATGGAGTTGGTTCAATCTAAAAACTTAAAAAAAACAAAGAAAAAAATAGAGACTCAGATATCTATACGTTTTTTATTCCCCCTCAAGTAACACTGTAACAGCATTAATACAAGTGGCAAATGAGAAGGAAAGAGGTGCTCACCCTGGGAAGAAGAGAAACACAAACATGAATTGAAAATACATCTCAACGAACTTTCGCTTGTACCACCTCAACCTCATCCAGTTCATGATGATTGGCTACACAAACCACAAAAATGACAACTTAGAAATGAATACAGATGAAATATGTACTAGATGAATTTTATAAAGGAAAAAATGTTAGAATATTTCATATTGTGGTTCTAATTAACCACATTAACCTTTTTTAATTAATTCAGTTTTATCTGAATGTGAACTCATGAATTGTAACTAACTTGCAGATTTTACAAGTCATGGACCAATGACACAAACCTTGTGGGGTGAAAGGTACTTCATGTAAAATCTATGATAGTATTTGTTTTACAATTCTTGAAAAATAGACTGTATATCACACTATCCCCCAATTAAATCCACCAACCCTGAACACAAAGAAGTCACAAGAAAAAGTACTCACCCTAATCTCATGGTATGAAACATACTTCGTACCAAATATGTGTGGTGTTTGATTCACAATTTATGAAACATGATAGATACATCATAGCTAAATTATAGTTATCAAATACATAGAAGTCACACAAAAAAGTTCTTTTCTCAATATCAGAACATGATCATACACAAAGTACTAAATACACCGTCCGTGAACTAAGTGCCATTGATAATTAGATCCTAACCTTGTTTTTATAAAGTGGACAAACCACGAGTCAAGGGTATGCACATCACCGAGAATTGATTGTCAGCTCGTGGCCACTCACCCAACGTTCAGCACATTTCAAACCTTGGACAAAGAAAATCCCTAACCATTCTTCACAACAGGGCTAATATCACTAAACCAAAAGCACTTTGGTCCCTAACCATTTTTCTTGTAGTACATAAACCAAATTGACCAAATATATAAATATATAAGCGTATATGTATATATGTATCTTGATTTCATAACACAGCGATGCCGGTCAAAGTGTTCAACAGTCATCACAAGAGAGTGCTATTGGCGACCAATCAAAGTGCAGCCTCCACACCAATAGAACATTAACTAGGTTTGCTAAATTTAATGACTTTGTGATGTGAGCCTTATTAATATCATGTAATGGGAGAGTGTTAGTGAAAGGCCCTGTAGACTTAAAAGGTATATAGAGTGCTACCAATGAACAAGTGATCTATTGATATTTTAATCTCCATTAAAATCCTTCACCCGTGTTGAGAGTTCAGGGTGAGAATATATTTTTGGAAAAGTGAGTAGTTATTGTGTGCGGGTGATCCCAATGCCCACACGTGGAAAATATCCGATCAAAGTCACCACTTTTCTCGCATTTTATAAACCAAAGTTACCCCCATTTAAAATTTAGGTACCAGATTCACAAAAGATGTCTAATTGGAAGACCAACCAAAAGCTTTTTAACCTAAACATATACAAAGTATAGAATCAAGAACACAAATCACTGATGAGAATGAAGCGGTGGCTCACCGGCATGACAATGAAATAGAAGAACGAGATGATGCCTCCGGACACCAAAAGGGAATACAAATCAATCTCATCGTTAACTCCAGTGACAGCCAGAGCCGGCGCCGCCCCCATCTTGCAAACATAAACCGCCACGGATTCAGTAGCAGAGATGGCAATCGATTCAGTGAAAGAGATAGAGAAATAAACTCACAGATGATAGAATGGTTCCACAGTGAAGATAGAGGCCGAGCTTCTCCAATGGCGGGCTTAAACGGGGCTTGTGAGAGAGAGTGATTTGGGGGCATGGTTGATGATTGAGATTGAGAAGAGATTTAGGGTTTTCGTGCTTGGATTGAGGGATTCGTCGAGGTTGGAGGAGAGAAGGGAGAGAAGAGGGATCGAAGCGAAGCGAAATGGTGTTCATTTCGAAGGAGCTTCGAAGCCTCTCGTTCGAAAAGCTTATCGTTTGAATTCCTTCGTTATGTTTATATATATGAGGAATGAGGATGGTTTTTTTACAAACAAGCCCTCGTAAAAAGTTGTAATTGATTTTATAGTATGATATACCTAGGAAGAGAAAATTAATGTCTGAGGGACTTTGTGATAGTTTTGATGTTTGATTTTTCTTGAAATGGTAAACTATTTTTGAATAAAAAATATATTTTTAGTATTAAAATTTTTAGATAAATGTTGGTATGGAAGCCAATGACGTGTCTCCCATGTCTTTGTCGAGGAGGCGAATTCAAACTTTAACTTACATAAAATGAGAACACATGTGTGTTAAGATATGAATTTTATGTCTGTGCATATTATTGACATGATTTGTTTACTTTGTAAAAAAAATAAAAAATTGTTAGCATGAGAGGTAAATAATAGAATATCAATGGTCTATGTGAATATTTGAGTAAATATGATTTTATTTATTTATTTATTTACTAATAAAGTGGATAAGTCACCTTAAAGGCATGGATAAATGTAGAGTTACTTCCTCGACACATCTATGCTCCTACCTTAAAAGAGTTAATATCCAAACCCATCTCTTTAGCAGAATATGAATACGTTATACAAGAGAAGATAATGGGTTCCAACACACGTTATATATGATGATGGTTTTTTTACATACAAGCCCTCGTAAAAAGTTGTAATTGATTTTATAGTATGATGTACCTAGGAAGAGAAAATTAATGTTTGAGGGACTTTGTGATAATTTTGATGTTTTGATTTTTCTTGAAATGGCAAACTATTTTTGAAAAAAAAAATATAATTTTAGTATTAAAATTTTAAGATAAATGTTGGTATGGAAGCCAATGACCATGTCTCCGGTGTCTATGTCGTGGAGACAATTCAAACTTTAATTCACATGAGATAAGAGTACATGTATGTTAAGGTATGAATTCTATATTTGCGCACATCATGGACAAAATTTGTTCACTTCGTAAAAAAAATATTTGCATACGAGATAAATAAAAAAATACAAATAATTTTATTTAATTATTTATTTATTTATAAAAGTGGACAAGCCACTTTACGAATATGCATAAATGCAGAGTTACTTTCTCAACACACATGTGCTTTTATCTTGAAAATGTTGATATTCAAACCCACTTCTTTAGCATGACACGAATATATTATACAGGAGAATGAGTTCTAATAGACCAAGCGGTCCATAAATCAAATGTAAAAAATTATGATGAAAAATAGCACTACGATGAAATTGAACAAAATATATATATATATATATATATATATATATATATATATATATATATATATATATATATATATATATATATATATATATATATCATAGATTTTATTTTTCTCTTTTCCCCTTTCACAGAAGAAAAACATTGAAAATCTTTTAAAAATAAGTATTTTTTTTATATGTTCAAATACTAAAATTAAAACCACTTATTTAACCAATCTAACCCAATCTTAAACTATTTTGGCCAACCATATTGGATAGATTAAGTTTTAATGACTTTCACTTGTATGCTAAACTTACAGATACCATTTCTAATTACTAAAAAAAAAAAAAAACAAACAATTCACACAAATATGTATTCTACACAAATAATGTTTATCACAAAAAAATTTTAAAAAAAACCTCACAAAAGCATTTAGCACCCAAAAAAAAAAAAAAAACACTCCAAATACCTACCTTTATAAACTAATTAAACCGACTGTATTTATATTTGGCCAAAAACACCCTTCACATTAAAAAAAAAACTTATATACTATTTCTATAATACATCATCTGAATTTACTTTAATTTGAAAAGAAAAAGAAAAAGAACATTTTAAAAGTAAAATAATAATAATAATAATGAAGTCAATCCAAACAACAACTAAACCAGAGCAATAACATCAGACAACTCTTCTATAAACACCACATCCAAACAATCAAGAGTTGAATGGAGAAAACAGAAATAACATTGAATTAAACCTACCTCAATCACCAAATTAATCCACCAAGCAAGAAAGAACAACAACAATCTTAAGAACAAGTAAAGGAAAACCTCCAATGGACCAATCAACCTATCCATTAATCATCATATCTGCATTTTGATACCATTATTATCGTATCTATATAATAACTTCTTCCTTCAAATAGTTGCAAAAATAAATTGGGTTAAACGAGTTGTAAGTTAGGACTCCCCGACCGCTGAAAGCAAGGATTGAACGCCAAAAACAAGGAACAGAATTCCACTGGAGAATGCCACCTGCATAAAAATAAAGGAAATGTTAAAACCTTAGCTTTATTGTTTAGATGAAAGAATGCGAGGATTATCGTTATTTTTTTTTACCATCTTCTCAGATATCTGGGATGCCAAGCTCTTCCCGCCGAGAATAGCTGCTACCGTACACAAGGTTTGCCCTCTGCAGTTGAATTTAGAAAAAATCATCGGTATTTGAAAATGAAAGGATCAATAACCGAGTAACAGAATAAGAAGACATACAGAATGCCCCCAAGAATGACACCGAAAGGGTCCTCATCAGATGCTAAGCCAATAGTAGCAATCTAAGAAGAACAATAAAAAGCAAAGAAATAATTCAGAGTTTGTTTCAGATAATTCTTTCTGGTTAAAGAATCCCGGAGAAATATTTATTTTTATGAGTTTTATCATGACCATAAGTTGAACACAGATTTCTCAATGGAATACCTGACTCTTGTCACCCCATTCACCAAAGAAAGTGATTGAAAATGCCTGCACCAATCAAATAATTATAAACACCATATGGTCTACTGGATATTTTTTTACAAACATCATCTAGTTGATATGTGACAGGTACCTTCAGAAGAATTGGTGAGAAGAATTGCGTCAAAAAGGGTCTCTGTTGTTTCTTCAAGTCTTCTGCCTATAAAGTACATAGCTCAATCAGTAAGTCAAACATTGACAAAGAATTAGCTCAAGTATCTCGAGCAATAAAAATTTTGTACAATAATGAATCAACATCAAATTACATCAGTTATGAGAATTATGAGGCAAAGAGCATAGTTTATAGGTATAAATGCACTTATCCCATTGTAAAAGTGTTTTGTGGGGGTATATAAGCAAATATATATTTTTTTTTCCAGTAATTTATCAGCGATTGCCTACTTTTGTAGGGAAATACAAGCACTTCTCTTTAAAATGTTTTGCCTATCATATATATGATAACGAATTTCTTATCATGTATAAGGTAGACTAGACCTGATAGATCCCAATAACTAAATACCCTGCACATACCCAAGTAGGAAGTAGAAATCACACTAAATACCCTACACATACCCAGTGGAACTGAAAATGCTCAACTAACCTTAGGACCTGCTTTAGCACCATTTTTATCAGCTTTCAAATCAGCATCCTGACATTGTATCAGATAATTATGGTTAGCAAAGTGTTGATGCTGTGAGTTCGACATAGATTTAAGGATGAATAGAAAAGGAAAACAAACCAATTTTGCTTCTACTTCAGCAAACTCTTCAGCATCCCTAAAGAGAACAAAACAAGTGAGAAAATTTCAAAAGTAACATGGGCCCAAAATAATGAAACATTTATAGAGCCTGAGGTTGATAACCATACCCTTCTTCTGTGAATCCTTCCCACAATGACCAGAGGCCAAATGCAAAGAACAAAATGGTTGTTATATTGTGCGTCCATTTGCGGGATAGCTGATCAAATTTAGTAAGGTAAATGATGAGGAGTCCATCAGATAATATCAACAACTACAAGCAATGGAAGACAAAGGGAAAAGCAACTCGCGTTCCTGTTTTCCCTTTTTTTTTTTCCTTCAGTCCTTTTACACTAATAAGAGAATTCTAGTTTTGATGGTACAATGAGCGGAAAGAATAAAACTTACAGGATCACAATTTTGGATTAAAATCATAGAATACCTTGAGAAAGAAAGAATGACTAGTGGAGATCAACAGAAACAGAAGAAGCAATCATCCAGAAGAAAACTATTACAACAGTGAAAGTAGTCCTTTGTGGTCAGTCCAATTTTTACCATGAACAACTTGATTATAATACACCTTGTGCAATGCTTTAATAAACCATTTCTCACAGTCTTGACACTTTCAGTATGAAGTAGCATCAGTTAATTCTAGGCCTTCCACTCAAGATACAAGACTTAAGGCACAAAAATAAAATAATTGTCTGGACTTAAAACTAGGAAATGTAGTTATTTGGACAAGGGACAAGGGATAGATGAGGGTTTTCAGCTTCATCTCATCATCTTATTATTCTTCAACCATGCCTATGAAGCTCCTGATAAGGCTTGTTCAACTCACTATTCAGATGTTTTTATGGGTTTAGGAGAATCACAAAAACATGGACACTATTTGCACCAGCTAATGATGGCTCACATCCATCAAGAGGTCGCATTACATATAGTTGCTACACGAAGCCAAAACAGTGAATTGCTCCAGGAGAAATTAGGATCTAATCCAATACAAGTTATTCCATATTTGGTCATTTCTTTATTTAATTATGCTATCACCACTCCAATCTGGAGAGCTTAATGTACCTTAAAAGCAGAGGTTGGGAACTTTCATGATAATAGCTAAATAGAACATATGCAAACTGCAAAATGGATATTTATCTAATGGTTGAGCTACTAATTTCATATTTTAATTTGATAAACTCAGATGATGTTATTGCAACAAAATGGAAAAGAGAGGTAACAGTCTAGCAAAATAGAGTATGTGAAGTTTGTGCAAAATACTGTACTACTCTAGGAGTTATGTATCAAAAAATTAAAAAAAAAAAGAATTTCCATGCGACAAAAAACGATTTTAATGTATTTAAACCCCAAGTTATACAAGACAACTGATGTATGAAACACAACACAATATATTTTATTGAAAAATTTGCAAACATAAGCAAGTGGACAGTACAGATATAGAGGGTTTTCCTTCTCACTTAAAAAAAGATTACCAGATTTGGTGCAGCCCAGCCGAGAAGAGCAGAGAGTATAGTCATCACCTAAAATTAAATAAAGAGAAAATTTTACTATTACTAGCTGTAAAGAAATCACAAGCCATCATAAACAAACTGAAAAGGAAAGAAGACTGACAATCAGTGCTCCCAAACATCCAGCTAAGACAAGCCTCCTTGGATGGCGCATTGCCAAGATCTTTAAAAAAAACATACGCCATCATCAAATATTGCCCAAAAAAGAAATATATATATATAAATGCCTACCGCTGAAAAAAAGATGGAAAAACAAATGGTCCACTTTGCTAAATATAGCCTTCAATACCAATAAATAGTCAATTTGAGTCTGACATAAGTATTGGGAGAAGAACCTCAAAAAGATACATTCTGATAAGTTATGCAAAAGAATGACACTAGCTTCCCCACAACTCAAAGGTTTTCAGATAAATGTCAAGTGAGAAAAATAGATGGAAATTTGAAAACCGGATTTTCACATGATATGTAAATATGGTAACTATGAGCATAGCGAGCTGGTATTTTCTAAACAACCCAGTTAATGAAATAACAATATGCTGATAAGTAGCATCAATGAATATTAGATATACAGAACAGATCATTTTAGCTTCCAATCATGGTAATTACAATTACGTGGGCAGTTTGGTGTGCACAGTCCAAATTGAAAGAAAAAAACTTGAGGTGCAAAAGGCAAAACTGCAGTGTCATGAACCAAACTATTTGAGATCAACGCCTGAAAACTTTTACAAAAGGCAAAGATGGCTATCTATCGGTAACTGAGAACAACAGCAGCTGGTAGCATTTGTTTTACAATTTTCACTCACTTTGGCAAAAAATTTTTCATTTAAGCAGGTGACAAAATGAACTCTATCTTGGCGGTCACTTTTGCTACTGCTCAACCATAAAAATGAAAAGCAAGCAAAAGAAAGCATAGAAAATCGACCACCACACTGACAAAAAAAGTAAAAGCTTTGGCCCAGGCTCACCCCTTTTATGCCTAATTATTTTCTTCTGATACCAAAGTCCACTAGAGCATAACCAAAAACATGTCCTTCGAAATTCTACATGCTGACATCTGCAGCACTTTGTGACTAAGTGACAACTAAAGTGCCAAATTATTTGCAGGATGATGACTGTTTTCTTGTTAAGAGTATAATTTTTTGGATGCGAAAATCTTTTTATGACAACATTCAATTTCAAGCTCTTTCAGGCTGCTTGTTCATAGCAGAAAAAAACAGAAGGAAAAAGGAAAGTAAGCAAAATGACAAAAGAAAAAGGAAACAAATTATTATTAATGTACTCTCTCATTTTCTTATCCATCTTGTTTTCTTCATTAACCCAAACACCAAATTTAAAAAATAAAATAAAAAATTCCCTTCCGAACTCCATTCCTTGTTCTCTATTTTCCCTACACCCAACCACACGCTTAGAAAATTTCTATGGTAGATCTCCCATGGCTTCAGCTTGCTGAGTTTTCACTCATGAAAAAATATTTTCCTGCTTAAATTCTCTTAGCTCTAAAACTCACCAACCAAAGAAAGATGGAAAATCTTTGAGTAGCAAGAAGAAAGAGGCCAAACTCAAAAGATACCAAAAATCCAAACTTTAACTTTCAATATAAAAGATTCAATCGTCTTCAAAACACTAAACATCCATAAAACCCAAAACCACTAGAATCATCACAAAAATTCCAGGCAAACTAGAAAATAACGAATTGAGAACATACAGCAGCAGCAAAGAAAGTCTTATCCCCGATCTCCGACAGCACGGTCATCGCCAAAGACTTAGTAAACCCCTGAAAATCCAGCACACAAAACCATTTTTTAAAAAAAAAAAAAAAACTCTTTTTCTCAAAGAGAAGACAACCTTTTGAACCCCTCTTTCCTTTCCACCAAGAACTACTCACCTCCATGAGAGAAAACCCCATCTTTGGCAAACAAACAGAGGATTCGGATTCCAAAACCAAAGCAGAGAATCACAGCGACAGAGGAATGGGATCGATGAGCAGCAAATGGCGTCTTCGCTTGAGACTCTGAAACCAGCGATCCAAAGAGAGCCTTTGCATTGGAATAGATAATATAAAGGAAATCTTTAATGATTTTTTATCTTTTAGACCTTTAAAAGTTTTGAATTTCTTATTGTTTCCAAAAATTATCTTTTGGTCCCTTGTTTATGTTTCTAGTTCTCAGCTGACTCTCAGCTGACAGTCCACCTTTTTTTCTCATTTTTGCTCAATTTTTTAATATTAATTTTTGGGATATCGATCGAAATTTCAGGGATTTAAATATTATTTATTTTTTTAATGTATATATAATAATTTATTTATGCATATTGGAACGAAAAACAAATAACTCCTAACTCTCTTGATTTATTGGTACAAGATCTCCTACAACTCACGTAAAATGAGGTATAGGTGTTTATTGAATTTATGATTGCGCTTCACTCTGCATATCCGTGACTAAAGGAATAATCGATCGTGACTAAAGGTGTAATGGATCAAGTTTGAGTCAAGCAGTACGCTCTCGAGCTCAATTGAAAACTCGTTTTTCGATGCTTGGCTCAAACTAGATCAAGTTTTATATTTATAACTCAAACTTGACTCGATGCATAATCAAGCTACTTGAGCTCGCTCGATTAAACTTGATTGAGGCTAATAAACTTGGTTTAATCATAAATATTTTTATACTCGAACTCAATTGTATATATAATACACACACAAATACAACTAGTTGATTAAGCTCGCGAGCACTCGAGTCAAGCATTAAGATGCTCAAACTCGGCTCACTTGACTACTCAAGCTACTCGAGCTCGAGGTCAACTCGACCATAAGCGAGTTGGTTCAAGCATTCCCCAAATCAAACTCGAATAACTTACGAGTAGTACTATATCATTTATACCTCTATCCGTGACTTTTTTTTTAAATGGGGGAGTTTATCGTCTATTTATCAAATAATAATAATAAATTGATTTTATGACAATTAAAATTAATTAATTATCAGAAAATTCTTGGGCAAGAAGCGTATGCTTTGAAACTTTGACTGGTAGTCTCTTACATTGCACCAAACAATTTGAAATTTTTTTCAGGGTGTGATAAGAAAAAACTCCTTCCTCCGCGGAGTGGCAAACAGAATCTTTTTGTAGATAATAACAAAATATTTACCAGTGAAATAATAACCACAGATTGCATGAAATTGGAAAAATGCAATATCTAATTTGATATAAAAATTCATCATGTCAATTAAAAATAATAAGAATAAATGAATTGTTCCTTCCTTTCAGGAGAATAATTTGGCACCACAAAAAAACTAATTTTAGAGGAATAAATTGAAAAAAAGTTGATGGAATCCAGTGCCTTGAGCAGTAGACAGCACTAAAACTAAAACATGCCAAAAATAAATATTACTTTCAAAGATTAAAACAAATAAAACGTTTATATGTTCAAATATAACAAGAAAAGTCAAGTAAAAAAGTGTGTATGCAAATAAATAATATTTTGAGGGTACAGATGCAAAAACATTTTAAAGTACACAAAATTATAAAACATTTTGAGGGCGTTTATGCAAGAAAAAGGATGACGTCATCAGGTTGAAGAAAAACACACAAAGACGTGCAGGCCGGACTTGTTCGTACACACATTAAATTTTTTTAATAAATTTAAATTAAAATTTCTAAATAATTTATAATTTTATTTTAAATAAAAAAAAGGACAGCAATTTGTTCAATATTTTCATCCATTTCATACACAAAATTACTGTTAAAACTTCAGCAATTGATTGTTATTCAGTGACTGAGTCAAATAATAATACAAACAACATCATGTATACTTGCACAAGCATTGAAAAAAATCAACAATATATTTACTTTAATGAACATCACAATCTTTTGGTTGTATTTAATTATCAATAACATCAATTAAGTCAAAAATATACAACATCGCAAACAAAATACAACCTTGCATTTTGACTCAATCGAATATTTGAACAAATTCTCATTTCATGGTCATCTCTAAGTTCCATCAACACGAAATGCAATGAGCTGACGATTAAACGAAAGTAGATACAGCACACGAAATATAGTCTTATGTTCTTCACTCAAGCAAATATAAACCGAAAAAGATTCATACAGCAGGATTTATTACAAGATAAGACGACGTTTCTTGGAGCATATAATGTACTATAGATACTTTCGAGAGCTCAATATGTTCCGCATTTTAGATCCAGAAGCACTTACAGTGCACTTCACAATTTGCAGCATCACTCGTCTCTGGTACTGTTCTTGATCCACTCGAGGTACTTCTCGTTGCCGCCTTTGATAGGCAGCGCAATGACTTCCGGCAGGCTGTGAATTAAAACGCGAGACATGCATGTTAAACAATGGATTGAACTTTCAGATATTAACCAGAACTAATACAAACAAGAAGTACATATTATTCCAAAGATCATGATGGCATAATAGCCGAGGGATGGGCCTTAGATTGCTGACTCATAGTTGTTAGTAATGGAACTTACTCGTATTCATGGTTAGCTTTCACATGTTCAGTCAAGGCATTGAGAAGGGACTCTCTTGTCTTAATTATGAGTAGTTCCTCAGCATCAGACTGTACCTGAAATCGGAACACAAAGAAAACGATTAAATTTATTCGCACTAATGTGCAGGATATCTCTGTAAAACAAGAAACCAATCATTGGATAATTTGTTGGATGCAATTCATTTGTCGGCGTATCTAAGAAGCTAGGGATTTAGTTCAGTACCTTACCGTCCCACCAATACACGGATTCAATACCTGCAATGACAAAAATACTTGTGCTCATAAGGATAAATCTTTGGGGATTAATCTCTATGAAAACAAAGCCAAGAGGAGTCAACGTTTATCAAGAAATAACTTTTGAAAAATTCATAGGATGAAGTAGACAATCCACAATTTAACATTTTTTTTTAAAACGCAGCGAAGGTGTTTTCTACTCATACTAACATCAATGTACCTACAAGCATACTTGTGATAGTATTAAATATTTAATGCAAATGAATCAGTATATAATGTCAACCGAACAATCTAGCCGTTCAAGCTTTATTAGCATGTGTTATTGTTATCAATTTCGGAAAGCATAATAGACTTTTCAAGCTTTTAATATAAAAAATGTTAAGGACAAGGCGCATGCCTGGCACTCGATTGACACATGCAGCAAGTCTTTCTTTGATGATGCTTTCCGAAAGCTTCTTGCCTGCAGTAAAAAAAAAATCATGCTAATCAAAACTTAAGACTAATCCAACTATCACATTAGAAAGTCATCTTGAACAACCAGCATTTTCAGTACAAAATTTCACCATCATAATATCCATTTAGGTCAGACTAACCCATTCCAAGAGTTCTTCTTAGATCATATATCAGAAAGAGTTTGTCTTTATTCAACGGCATTGCACAAGATCAAGCATTGTTAAAGCAAGTAAGATAATGAAAATATTGCTTCAGCTACCTAGCAGTATAGCCTTTGATAAGAACACTTTGAATTCATCATATAATACCAGACATACAAATCATGTCAAACAAAAAACTTCTCATAAAAGCTGAAAGAGTGCACAAAAACATAAGTGTAAGCTGAAAAAGACATCAAGATCAACCTGCTTCTTTGTTTGGAACAGTGACATAAACAACTATAGAAGGCACTGTGGTTGAAGCCGATGCCATAGCAGTGGAATGGAGAGTTCTTCCCCTTGACCTGCTAATTTTTTCATCCAAGAAAACCAGTAAACAAAAGTTGGGTATTTTGTCATATCATTCCATGATCAAAACAAAGGCTAAGAAAAAAAAATGCAATTTTGATCCCAGAAATTCTAATTTGAGTAGTAAATTCAACACAAACACAACCAATTCATCTTGCAAGGGCAAATCCACAACCAAGATGAAGTCTTTTAATAATTTTCACAAACTAAAAACCCCCCATTTTCAACTGTACCAATCGCTTTGCAAAATTGATAGTGTTGATGAAATTAACCAAAAAATCCCAAATATTCAAATGAATTATTAAAAAAAAAACTATTCTCATAAACCCTAATTAAGCATAGGGAAAACCAAAAACTCCGAATCAATCTACAATAATAGCCAAATTTACAACATTGAAAAGGAAAACACAAGAATCCCTCCAGAATTATCTAAAACTTCGCATCATTTCCACAATTTCGATAGAGAGAGAGATGAATATAGACCTAAGAAAAGGGAGAGAAAGAGAGCACCCCGTTCTGCAAGCGAGGGTGGTGAAGGTGCCGAGGCTGAGCACCCAGAGAGCGCCGACGAGCGGGGCACGACGGCGGAGAAGCGCAGTAGTGGCGGTGTTACGCCGGTGAGAATAAGGAGGCGGAGAAGCGGAAGCAGATGGAAACCTTAATAGACTAAGAAGAGCCATGTTATTCTTTTGGGTCCACCCTTTTTCATTCTTCAGGGAATGGTATTAGATGCTGTTTTTTTATGTTTTTAAAAAGAACGGAGCCTATTAAACTTCTTTTTTGTTTTTTTGTTTTTTTTTTTCAATCTCTTATTTATAATAGTGAATCATTTGCGACAAAAGATTTCTAATTTTATAATTATATTGATTAAAAAAATATATGATTAATGATATATTGATATATAAATGAAAATTTGCTCATTTGGTTGAATTTTTTATATGGATGTACAACTACACCGGCATTGAGCTATTATATTGTGCGTGAGCAGGGATGCAATCTAGCTGAGCTGAGTTTTGAACTGTTCGAGCTCAACTCGTTAGAATTAGCTACGGAGGCTCAAGCTCGATTCGAGCTCAAACTTGTAAGTTCGAGCTCAGTCAAAATAGTAAAATTAAGCTCGAGGTTGCTTCCAGCTCTACTCGAAAAAAAAAAAAACTTATTTATAATAAAAATGAGCCAAGCTCGAGCTCGCTCTAAGCTCAGCTCTAATAAAATACATTTATCAATAAAAAGCTCGAGTTTGAACTCAAAAAGGTTAAAGTTCGAGCTTGGCTTGTTAATGGACTCATTTAGCAGGCTCACAAACAAGCTCGTAAATAGGCTCATGAGGTTGCTCGCAAGTTTGCTCGTTAGTAGGCTCGTGAACCTCCTAACAAGCAAGCTCGAGAGATACCTCATCTAATAGTTCGGGTTCAAAAGTTAAGCTCAAGCTCGGCTCATTTACTTAATAAATAAGCTTTCTCCAAATCAAACTTCGAGTAGTTTGCAGCCCTATGCGTGAGTGGTGAGATACCATGCACTCCATTCCTTTGTCTCTATTGTGCATAGAGGATCCTATGGCACTACTAGTTTTAGTGTGTTTGAAGGGGAGCATTGCTTGGGCTCTTGTATGTAATATCTAACATGATGGAGTCGGTGCAGCTAGACCAAAGGTCTTTCAGCCTATTTTTATCTCACTTTTTTATGTTTGTAAATACATTTTGAGCGGTTTGTGAAATTTATTTTAATAAAAAATAATTTGATATAAATTCAAAGGAATATTTATGATATTATTATTATTATTTTAATAAAAGTGACAAATGGCGTAAAAAATATTTGTATGTATAGAGGTGCATTCATTACAATGTTTTAACGATCTCTAAAAATAAATCTTATGCAATACATCTCTCAAGGGAATTCCTGCATGTGATCCACCACCAGGATCACACAAAAAAAACAGCAATGATGAACAGTAATGAATCATAGTGTACAATTTATGAACAAATCGATGAATAGCATTGCATGAGCAAGGTTGCGGAATTCAGACATCATTCTTTCGATGATATAAGTGAAACTTGATTTATTGCAATTTCAAGAATTTCTGATTCCTGATAACAAAACTCTGTTCTCTATGAATTATACATTGTATATTACATTGTGGAAAGATTGAATAATGTGATATGAAACAGATAGAAAACTAATTATAAAGAACATGAATGCTTTCTTCGTGTAAAGTTTCATGAAACTGTAAACAAAGTTCATAAATCAGAAGAAATCAGGCTGGCCTGTAGATGTTAAGCAACGGTGCCACATTCTACTATTTGGATCAACCTGTCTCGAATGTGAAATCACTTCCGGAATAGGGAAATAGACGTAATGCGTATTGCAAATGCCGACTGTAATTCCACTGTATCCAGCAAATGCACCATGAACCTGCAGAAATGTATCCGAAATCAGAAACTCGGAAATTTCCTGTTTTTTTGCTATTTCAGCAGTTATAAACTCACAGCATTTTGTCCTAGAACAGTGCAGAGAATCCCGTCAGAGGCATTGGCGCGGCATGCCCTTATCATGTATGTAGGATCGATGTACTTGACATCGGCCGGCATACTGATGTTCTTAAAGTACTTCTTTATCTATGAAAATCAGTGAAAGATCAGTATAGATTTACAGATATTTCGTTATCTTTTCTGAAGGAACTCACCTCTTGTTGAATATGAACACCGATATCTCCATAAACTATGTTTCCTGATGCATCTGTTGCATTTGTTTTCTCAACTAAATTCTGCAGTAAACAATAGCGATAAGTTATTCGATATGTTGGATTTATATATATATATATATATATATATATATAAAAGGTATTTGACTCACTTGGCCAGCTCCCTCGGCAACACAAACAACAGCTGATTTTTTAGTTTCAAGGAGATGCCTTAGATGTCTTAGAACACCATTGGTGCCATGGAGATTAAATGATACCTTGAGAGTAGAAAAAAGGTGATGATCATCAGAAGGAAATTAATTGTTTCGGTTTCAAATTAATTTCTGATAAACTTTATATACCTCCGGAATCAAACACACATCAACTTGTCCGCTAGCTAGCGATGCGTGCATGGCTATATATCCACTGCTTCTGCCCATCAGTTTCACGATACCAATTCCATGATAAGCACTGTTAGCCTGAAAGTTTCGTTATCAGATACATAATTTATACAATGTTAGAAAGAACTGAATCGGTGTTATACCTCAATGTAAGCTGAGTTAATTGCTCTTTGTGCTTCTTCGACAGCAGTATCGAAGCCGAAGGTCTTGTCCATCAGTAAAATATCATTGTCAATTGTTTTAGGGACTCCGACAACTACTGCTTTCATCCGTCTCTTACGGCACTGTAAATAAAGATAAAACTTCACTTATCAATTGCTTTTGATACAAAAAAAGGAAAACGAACTTCATTTCAAATACACTCAATATAGGATTGGATTCAATTTAAGCAGATTAAACTAACCTCTTCATGAATGGCATTTGCGCCGGCATGAGTTCCATTGCCACCCAAAACAAAGAGCATGTTGACACCTCTTTCCTGACATTGAGGATTCGAATTTTGATCAGAATGAAATCATGAATGCAAGTACAACAACTAAAAATCAACTGAAAAATTGAAATACCTGCATACTATCTACGATATCCTTGGTATTGGGACCCCCTCGAGAAACACCTAGTAAGCTTCCACCCTCAAGATGAATGTTCTGAACTACTGCCCGAGAAAGCTGCAACATAAGATAGTTTTCGAATAAGATCATGCCGGTGAAAACTTTTAGCTTCTGAAATTCTACTGTGATGTCATCATACCGGTATTTCGGGGACGTCCTTAGAGAAACCTCTATAACCAAACCGTAATCCTGTAATCCTTTTGACACCATACATCTCAAGAGTTATAACAATCTGCACAATAACACAATAATTAAATCCTGATTTTTTTTGTCTACTTCTTATTGAAATGTATACAATTATTACTTGGTAAACATGAGAATTTGTTGATGGAATACCTGCCGGATAACATCATTTAAACCGGGACAAAGTCCTCCACAAGTTACAATTGCTGCATTAACTTCTCCTGGTCTGAAGTAAATCTTTTCTCTTGGACCTGCTCGATGAACCCTGCATTTAATATGAAATTTAGATTGCCGATGATATAACTGAATGTGGATCAACAACTTTTTTACAGCAGAATGTCTAAAGAGATATGTTTAATTCAAAAAATTAAAAAAGTTACCATTGTTCAATCCATGAGCAGTTACCATCAACACACTCTGCCCCAGCTGATGTCGGAGATGAGTATTTTATCACCTAAATGTTTAAACGAGATGATAAACTAGTGTGATAAAAGGACAATTCTTGACCCAGAACTCAATCAATTTAATGGATTATATACCTTAAGAAGGACTCTATCATCATTGTTGACATAACCATTCCATTGTTCAGCAGATGGACAACAATCAAAATAATCATCGATAATTGGACGCCTGTAAAACACATCGCAATAAGTGATCAACTGATCATGAACCATAAAATAAATGCATAGTTAGGACAACAGAAACTACCAAAGTTCAAAAAATCATTCAAGAACCATACCTTCGCTTTAGACAAAAGGTGGAAGGGATTGGAGAAAGCTCCGGGAATGAATCCGTGAGATGAGGGATCCGAAACCGTCTCTCAAAGTCCTCTTGATACTCCTTCTTCCAACCTGACTCTCCAAAGTCCACCCCGGACCTTCCCACCTCCATCAAAGCAGCTTTTACAACTGATTCCCTCCTTTTCTTCCATTCCGGCCTTATTGAGCCTCCGAAAACAGTGAAAGACTTACACTTCCCTTGAACAGGACAATTCACAAGCAAATTGCCTGCATTACCAATGGAAATCAAACTCATCCTCCAAATTCTTCACAAAACAAACTTAAAAGAGATTCTTACTACTGTTTGATTGATTTGGATGATTTATATAGAAAGAGAAGTTGAAGAAGAGATGAAAATTATGGGAATTGGAAACAGAGGAGTTGGAATGGAGTTCAAAGACGGCGGCTTTTTTTCTCTATTGTGGTTGCCCTCGGTTTTCTCGTTATTTACGGTTTTGCCATTGGCGGTTTATTTAGGACGCGGGAACCGTCAACGACTTTTTGAAGTTGGTGGAGTATTGTGAGAACGTTCGTGTCGTGCGGGCATAATATTAACCGTCGGATTATATCTTGAGATGTCTACACGAATCTTGAGGCATGATCTTGTGGACCAATGACATCGGGCATTCTGGATGCTTTTGTGGTCGCGTGCGGCGACTTCGTGCGAAGCTTCGAAAGGTATCTGGTGTCTCAAGGGAGTAGCGTATGTTAAACTGTTCCTACGAATTTAATATTAATTATTAGTAATAAATATAAATATCTAAGCTAAATATTTTTTTTACAAAAACAACAAGCGTTGTCAAGAGATGAGCAAGATGCACAAATTACCTGGACTAAAGTGGTACATAAATAATACTACTATAACAGTGCTACAGTGTTTCAGTGCCGGGATTTGACGCTGCACCTTATCCATGTATGAATTTATAAAGTAGATATTTAAAAAAAAATTAAAATCCTCTTTTTTAATTACCTAAATTATTTTATATTTTATGACCTATTTTTATATTTTTTTGAAAATTATTGTAAAATTCAATTTAAATTGAAATTTAAGTTTTTTTTATAAATATTATGGAAGTTAATAACGGAAGTTAAACAGTTCCGCATGTGTAGCATACCGGTTTGATTCTATTTTCCTTCAACGTTGGGAAGCATATTCTCTTGTTGTCTTAACTCTTGAAATGCATTAAAAAAGTGGATTGTTGCATAATTAACTAAATAATTGTTATTATTAATATAAAACATTGCTTTGTTAATTCAATGTAATCACTTTTATTTCACTGTCTCCCATGAAGAATGACATAAGAGTTCATGTTTGCTTGAAGTTTGTAAACATTTATACATATACATTTGAAGATGAAAGCAATTATTTTATTGGTTTGATTTTATTTTACATATATATGTATGACCCATCATGACAATGTCACTCAAAGCAATTAATTTTGTTTTTGTTTTTTTTTTTTTAAGTTTTTATAAGTCATTAGCTCTAAATCAATGTGGACAGGATACTCAAATTTCTATAGAGCCTATATTTTTCGGTGAGTTTTTTTTTAATTTTTTTATTTAAGGATTCTACCTTAAAGCTCTAAATCAATGTGAAAAAATTCATGAAAGTTCTATAAAATGTATGTATTCTTTGATAAAATTTTTTTTACATAACTCTTTGGCTTCAAAACCATTTATTTAATCAATCTTCACCTATACTAATCTTAATGGTATTCTATTGGTTTAATTGTCCAACATGTTACTATCGGTAGGAAAAATATAATTTGTTGGATTGATTTATTTGTTTATTTATTTTAAATAGTTCCATGTTTGACTTGAGTTTCATTTGTTTTTGTTGATTTATTTTTTGAAATTTTCCTTCCTGAAGTTTGACCCAAATCAAGGAGTTTTTTTAAGTTAAAAATTGACCTCATGGAATATTATATATGCAAACATTTATTGAAAAAACTTACGTGTGTGTAGAAGTGGTTTGTTTGCTTGTTACAAAAGGCACAAATACAACATGATTAACTAATCACATCAAAATCAATATTTAAGAATTACAATATTTGTAACAAGTGGTGTTTATTAATATTTATTTTAAATTGCATTGATGTTCATTAACAATGTCATATAACTTTAATCTAAAATTAAATAAAAATTTGCAGTACATAAGCTCTACTATAATAAAAAATTTGTAATACACAAAAGTTGAGTATCACTGACCCAATAGTATATTTCTCTTTTATCCTATTGATTTTTAAGAATGCGGTATTGAGACCCTTATAAAAAAGTAAATCTATGTTAACAGATTTTTTTTTTATATACATAAATATTCAAATTCGAAACAACTTGCTTAAGTAATCCAAATAGCTACTCCTTCAACTAATCTCTGTTAGTGATGTAGTTATGTTTTGCATCAACTCATTCACCCATATCATGCATAAAAAAAATACAATTTTTCGTCCCTCCTATTCGATTTTTTTATACACGATTTTTTAACCTAAGTAGAGTTGAAGCGTATTACAAAATTAAATTAATATTTTTTAAAAAAATAAAATCAGTTATTATATATATATACCACGGAAGAAAAGACTTAAACAAAGGTGAAAAAAAAAAGAATTGGCAACCATAATAAAGAACATTGCTCAAGGTTGTATTTAGTTACGAGAGAGTGCATTGGATTGGTTAGTTTAAAAAAGAAAATTTTCCATCAGGTGTTAATCAAATTTAACGGCTATGATTAAAAAGTTATCATCGAAATGATAATCCAACAACTGTGATGTGATAATTGTTCATCTCGCTTTTCACTGATACAGAAAAAAAAATGTCCCCCAAACAATTGTAGTAGTTTGATCATAGATAAATAATAGATCACTTGGCGCTGGATTTGAAGAAGTGTCAAGTTTTTTATTTATTTATTTTTTTAAATAATTTAATATAATAATAATAATAATAATAATAAAAAGCGCCGTAAATTGGGTCAAATCCGGGTCCGATTTCTCACCGTCAGGTCTCGTTCTTCAATCGAGAAAGAGCGAGAGCGAAAGAGAGAGACAGAGCAAACCCTCGTACTCGCCGGCGATGTTCAAGCTCGGCCGTGGCGGTGCCGGCGCCGGCGGCTCCGGGAGGGGTAGCGGCGGGAAGCGGGCGTTGCCCCCGCCACCCCCTCCTCGACCCGGCGCTCGGCTTCCTGCAGCTAGAGGCGCGGGGCGCGGCGGTCGCCAGGGGCCTGGCGGCGGAGGCGGTGAGCCCCCCTCTCGAGAGGAATCCTTCAGCCTTGTTCCTGGACCTGCACTCAATTTCGCTGCCATTATCCGGCTCACCCCTGACATCGTGAACGAGATCAGGCGAGCTGAGGCCCAGGGCGGCGCCGCGAGGATCAAGTTTGATTCCAATCCGAACAATCATTCTGGAAACGTGGGTGCCATTGATCGTCCTCCCTCGCCTCCTTCTTTATTTGTCGTCGGTTTGATTTTGTGTATTGGTTCTTATGTTTTTTTCTTTTGAATTGGCATTGAATAGGGCATTGGTTTTTCTTGAGATTTTTTACTAGGAATTTAGTTGTGGAATCTAGTCTGGGCTAGTTAAAGATCGGAGATTGGGGTGGAATGGGTGGAGATTTCTTTGATGGGTTAATGTAGGATTTCCTGATAGTTGGAGGATGATATTAATTGGAGTAATTGATAGGCATTATCTTTAATTGTTCATATGATGTTGAGGACTCTAGGGTTGAGGATTTAGTGAATATTTGGAGGAGGGTTTGGTTATTAGTGGCCTGCAAACACTATAGCTAATGCAATTTTAAACAACAAAAAAAAAAAAGACAAGAAAATTCAGTCGAACTAATTGTCAAGTAAGAATATTTAACTGGTACTTAGCAGAGAGTATGGATAATGTTTTCTCTAGTGCAAAGATGAAAGATTTAAGGGGGAGGGTTTGAATTTTGTAGAACTGGCATAATGATAGTTGCGGCAAGAAATATGAGTAATTCTAGGATCTTGGGAAAAATTGATGAGCTGAGGAATGCTAGCAAAGGGAAAGATCAACAGAGGCATATTTAATAGGATTGTAGAACAATGTATGACATGGATAGTTGTTTTTGAGTGATATGTTGCAGGCAACCACATTTGAAACCTTGGGTATTAGTTTATGAGGTTGAGGAAAAAGTCAATTATGCCTTATAAGTTCAGCAGTCTGTGAAGCGATGAGGGTTTAGGATCACACCAAGGATGGGAACAGTTGGCACAGTGATTAAAATCTCAAAATATGTGCAGTTAACCTAAGATGATATGTGCTTGCCAATGGTAGAAAACTTCAAAGAAAATGCAATGGCCAACTTAGTAAGTTGGTGGGATGTGTAATACAGTTTCGGAGAGGTTCTGAAGAGCTTGTCTTTATTTTAAAAGACTCAAACAATACGTTTGGAAAGGGCAAGATCTAAAATAATAATATATTGAATGATGAGCAGAGATATAAGTCAGTGTGGAGTGACAACCAATGCAACTTTTAATTTGGATGCTTTGCAAAAAGGATGAGTGGACTAAGGTTAATCTTAAATATATTTTGGAGAATATTTGATAAATATGTTTAAGAATATATGAACACTTATTGCAAACACCCTCTTTCCTAAAAGCCTTAATGAATATGCATAATTGGATGTAGTTTTGGGTGAGGCATGGACACCTTTCCTTGCTATATACTATCTATCAAAACTCAACTATTTTATCTACTCCTTGTGAAAGTAAAAAAGAGCTTACGGTAACTATGGTCATGGGCTCTATAACCTTGCAAGGTAATTTAGAAAACTTAAGTGTATGTTGTCAGCCCATTGCATTTGTGTGTCATGCCATCGGCTTTAAGATTTTTAGTAATAGTCTTTACCAGTGTTTCCATATTAGATCATAATGAAATGTTTGATCCAAAAAACTTGATGATTTCAAGCTTTAGCAAAATTTATCAGTCAGTAAGAGCAGGTAAACTTGCTGTCAGATTTACATATGCAGGTTAATTAGACCTTATACCAGCTATAGAGGTTTGCCACATATATAGTGGTTCTTATTTACTAAAACCATCAGATGCCATACTCTCTCCTTGTGATTTATCTATTTTCTTGTATAGTTAGTTGGTGTTCACACCAAATTCACGTGGTTTTTTTCGTCAGGTTATTGATATCAGTGGTAAGGAATTTAGGTTTACATGGTCAAGAGAACTTGGTGACCTTTGTGACATTTATGAGGAACGGCAAAGCGGAGAGGATGGGCATGGATTGCTTGTTGAGCGTGGCGCTGCATGGCGCAAACTAAATGTGCAGCGGATCCTTGACGAATCTACCAAAAACCATGTCAAAATGCTATCTGAGGAGGCTGAACGGCAATCCAAATCTCGGAAGTAAATTTAAATTACCTATAGTTTATTTTTTGAGTTCATTATGTTTATGACTTTTTGTTGGTTCTCTTTGTAAATTATTCCAGTATCTCCTTCCTCAAATAATTTTTTCATCACTATTTTGTGCTCATATTTAGGTGAGAATTCCCTTGTAAATTTGTGAGTGAAGAAAAATGTTTATCCATTATCCATTGCTTATGGGTGTCATCCAACTCACCTCTGACCTCTGATATACACTTTTTTGAGCAGCCTTCCCACTCTAAAAGTGCATTACGTTCTTTGAAGACGTCTAGTTCTAGAGTCCCTTGGTGTCCGGTTGTTTTCTTTGGTAAAGCTCTACTAAGAAAGCATGCACTTGGTGATGTTAATTAGCTCAAACTAATAAAATTAATTTTATAAAATGACAAAATTGCTATATGGCTCTTATCAGCTGTTACTGTGATCCATATGTATTCTTGAGTCCTACTATCTATTAAAGAGAAGACATTTTTTATATTGTGAAATCAAGAGCCACTTTTTCTCTCAGTTTTCTTTGGAATGACAGTGTTGAAAAGATTATTGATGTAGGAATTTAGTCAATATACATTCTTATGATTGATGGTGCCATAGTCAAACATATATACCCTTGTTTGACATAGAATTATGTAAGATCCACAGCATTAGTCTTGAACTTGTCAATTCGGCCATTTTACTCTTGGCATTAGACCTTTTTTTTCTTGCATAATTATTATCTTCATTTGTAATTGGTTTCCTGAAGTATTTAAATATGTTCTCTAAAAGCTTTTATTGATTCCTTGTCAACTTTTCTTGAGCAGATCAATTGTCTTAGATCACCTTATCCATGTATGAATTTATAAAGTAGATATTTAAAAAAAAAATTAAAATCCTCTTTTTTAATTACCTAAATTATTTTATATTTTATGACCTATTTTTTATATTTTTTTGAAAATTATTGTAAAATTCAATTTAAATTGAAATTTAAGTTTTTTTTTATAAATATTATGGAAGTTAATAACGGAAGTTAAACAGTTCCGCATGTGTAGCATACCGGTTTGATTCTATTTTCCTTCAACGTTGGGAAGCATATTCTCTTGTTGTCTTAACTCTTGAAATGCATTAAAAAAGTGGATTGTTGCATAATTAACTAAATAATTGTTATTATTAATATAAAACATTGCTTTGTTAATTCAATGTAATCACTTTTATTTCACTGTCTCCCATGAAGAATGACATAAGAGTTCATGTTTGCTTGAAGTTTGTAAACATTTATACATATACATTTGAAGATGAAAGCAATTATTTTATTGGTTTGATTTTATTTTACATATATATGTATGACCCATCATGACAATGTCACTCAAAGCAATTAATTTTGTTTTTGTTTTTTAAAGTTTTTATAAGTCATTAGCTCTAAATCAATGTGGACAGGATACTCAAATTTCTATAGAGTGTATATTTTTCGGTGAGTTTTTTTTTTTTTTAATTTAAGGATTCGACCTTAAAGCACTTCATTAATAAGCTCTAAATTAATGTGAAAAAAAATCATGAAAGTTCTATAAAATGTATGTATTCTTTGATAAATTTTTTTTTACATAACTCTTTGGCTTCAAAACCATTTATTTAATCAATCTTCACCTATACTAATCTTATTGGTATTCTATTGGTTTAATTGTCCAACATGTTACTATCGGTAGGAAAAATATAATTTGTTGGATTGATTTATTTGTTTATTTATTTTAAATAGTTCCATGTTTGACTTGAGTTTCATTTGTTTTTGTTGATTTATTTTTTGAAATTTTCCTTCCTGAAGTTTGACCCAAATCAAGGAGTTTTTTTTAAGTTAAAAATTGACCTCATGGAATATTATATATGCAAACATTTATTGAAAAAACTTACGTGTGTGTAGAAGTGGTTTGTTTGCTTGTTACAAAAGGCACAAATACAACATGATTAACTAATCACATCAAAATCAATATTTAAGAATTACAATATTTGTAACAAGTGGTGTTTATTAATATTTATTTTAAATTGCATTGATGTTCATTAACAATGTCATATAACTTTAATCTAAAATTAAATAAAAATTTGCAGTACATAAGCTCTACTATAATAAAAAATTTGTAATACACAAAAATTGAGTATCACTGACCCAATAGTATATTTCTCTTTTATCCTATTGATTTTTAAGAATGCGGTATTGAGACCCTTATAAAAAAGTAAATCTATGTTAACAGATTTTTTTTTATATACATAAATATTCAAATTCGAAACAACTTGCTTAAGTAATCCAAATAGCTACTCCTTCAACTAATCTCTGTTAGTGATGTAGTTATGTTTTGCATCAACTCATTCACCCATATCATGCATAAAAAAAATACAATTTTTCGTCCCTCCTATTCGATTTTTTTATACACGATTTTTTAACCTAAGTAGAGTTGAAGCGTATTACAAAATTAAATTAATATTTTTTAAAAAATAAAATCAGTTATTATATATATATACCACGGAAGAAAAGACTTAAACAAAGGTGAAAAAAAAAAAGAATTGGCAACCATAATAAAGAACATTGCTCAAGGTTGTATTTAGTTACGAGAGAGTGCATTGGATTGGTTAGTTTAAAAAAGAAAATTTTCCATCAGGTGTTAATCAAATTTAACGGCTATGATTAAAAAGTTATCATCGAAATGATAATCCAACAACTGTGATGTGATAATTGTTCATCTCGCTTTTCACTGATACAGAAAAAAAAATGTCCCCCAAACAATTGTAGTAGTTTGATCATAGATAAATAATAGATCACTTGGCGCTGGATTTGAAGAAGTGTCAAGTTTTTTATTTATTTATTTTTTTAAATAATTTAATATAATAATAATAATAATAATAATAAAAAGCGCCGTAAATTGGGTCAAATCCGGGTCCGATTTCTCACCGTCAGGTCTCGTTCTTCAATCGAGAAAGAGCGAGAGCGAAAGAGAGAGACAGAGCAAACCCTCGTACTCGCCGGCGATGTTCAAGCTCGGCCGTGGCGGTGCCGGCGCCGGCGGCTCCGGGAGGGGTAGCGGCGGGAAGCGGGCGTTGCCCCCGCCACCCCCTCCTCGACCCGGCGCTCGGCTTCCTGCAGCTAGAGGCGCGGGGCGCGGCGGTCGCCAGGGGCCTGGCGGCGGAGGCGGTGAGCCCCCCTCTCGAGAGGAATCCTTCAGCCTTGTTCCTGGACCTGCACTCAATTTCGCTGCCATTATCCGGCTCACCCCTGACATCGTGAACGAGATCAGGCGAGCTGAGGCCCAGGGCGGCGCCGCGAGGATCAAGTTTGATTCCAATCCGAACAATCATTCTGGAAACGTGGGTGCCATTGATCGTCCTCCCTCGCTTCCTTCTTTATTTGTCGTCGGTTTGATTTTGTGTATTGGTTCTTATGTTTTTTTCTTTTGAATTGGCATTGAATAGGGCATTGGTTTTTCTTGAGATTTTTTACTAGGAATTTAGTTGTGGAATCTAGTCTGGGCTAGTTAAAGATCGGAGATTGGGGTGGAATGGGTGGAGATTTCTTTGATGGGTTAATGTAGGATTTCCTGATAGTTGGAGGATGATATTAATTGGAGTAATTGATAGGCATTATCTTTAATTGTTCATATGATGTTGAGGACTCTAGGGTTGAGGATTTAGTGAATATTTGGAGGAGGGTTTGGTTATTAGTGGCCTGCAAACACTATAGCTAATACAATTTTAAACAACCAAAAAAAAAAAAGACAGAAGAAAATTCAGTCGAACTAATTGTCAAGTAAGAATATTTAACTGGTACTTAGCAGAGAGTATGGATAATGTTTTCTCTAGTGCAAAGATGAAAGATTTAAGGGGGAGGGTTTGAATTTTGTATAACTGGCATAATGATAGTTGCGGCAAGAAATATGAGTAATTCTAGGATCTTGGGAAAAATTGATGAGCTGAGGAATGCTAGCAAAGGGAAAGATCAACAGAGGCATATTTAATAGGATTGTAGAACAATGTATGACATGGATAGTTGTTTTTGAGTGATATGTTGCAGGCAACCACATTTGAAACCTTGGGTATTAGTTTATGAGGTTGAGGAAAAAGTCAATTATGCCTTATAAGTTCAGCAGTCTGTGAAGCGATGAGGGTTTAGGATCACACCAAGGATGGGAACAGTTGGCACAGTGATTAAAATCTCAAAATATGTGCAGTTAACCTAAGATGATATGTGCTTGCCAATGGTAGAAAACTTCAAAGAAAATGCAATGGCCAACTTAGTAAGTTGGTGGGATGTGTAATACAGTTTCGGAGAGGTTCTGAAGAGCTTGTCTTTATTTTAAAAGACTCAAACAATACGTTTGGAAAGGGCAAGATCTAAAATAATAATAGATTGAATGATGAGCAGAGATATAAGTCAGTGTGGAGTGACAACCAATGCAACTTTTAATTTGGATGCTTTGCAAAAAGGATGAGTGGACTAAGGTGAATCTTAAATATATTTTGGAGAATATTTGATAAATATGTTTAAGAATATATGAACACTTATTGCAAACACCCTCTTTCCTAAAAGCCTTAATGAATATGCATAATTGGATGTAGTTTTGGGTGAGGCATGGACACCTTTCCTTGAACTTTTCTTCCTTTCCTTGCTATATACTATCTATCAAAACTCAACTATTTTATCTACTCCTTGTGAAAGTAAAAAAGAGCTTACGGTAACTATGGTCATGGGCTCTATAACCTTGCAAGGTAATTTAGAAAACTTAAGTGTATGTTGTCAGCCCATTGCATTTGTGTGTCATGCCATCGGCTTTAAGATTTTTAGTAATAGTCTTTACCAGTGTTTCCATATTAGATCATAATGAAATGTTTGATCCAAAAAACTTGATGATTTCAAGCTTTAGCAAAATTTATCAGTCAGTAAGAGCAGGTAAACTTGCTGTCAGATTTACATATGCAGGTTAATTAGACCTTATACCAGCTATAGAGGTTTGTCACATATATAGTGGTTCTTATTTACTAAAACCATCAGATGCCATACTCTCTCCTTGTGATTTATCTTTTTTCTTGTATAGTTAGTTGGTGTTCACACCAAATTCACGTGGTTTTTTTCGTCAGGTTATTGATATCAGTGGTAAGGAATTTAGGTTTACATGGTCAAGAGAACTTGGTGACCTTTGTGACATTTATGAGGAACGGCAAAGCGGAGAGGATGGGCATGGATTGCTTGTTGAGCGTGGCGCTGCATGGCGCAAACTAAATGTGCAGCGGATCCTTGACGAATCTACCAAAAACCATGTCAAAATGCTATCTGAGGAGGCTGAACGGCAATCCAAATCTCGGAAGTAAATTTAAATTACCTATAGTTTATTTTTTGAGTTCATTATGTTTATGACTTTTTGTTGGTTCTCTTTGTAAATTATTCCAGTATCTCCTTCCTCAAATAATTTTTTCATCACTATTTTGTGCTCATATTTAGGTGAGAATTCCCTTGTAAATTTGTGAGTGAAGAAAAATGTTTATCCATTATCCATTGCTTATGGGTGTCATCCAACTCACCTCTGACCTCTGATATACACTTTTTTGAGCAGCCTTCCCACTCTAAAAGTGCATTAGGTTCTTTGAAGACGTCTAGTTCTAGAGTCCCTTGGTGTCCGGTTGTTTTCTTTGGTAAAGCTCTACTAAGAAAGCATGCACTTAGTGATGTTAATTAGCTCAAACTAATAAAATTAATTTTATAAAATGACAAAATTGCTATATGGCTCTTATCAGCTGTTACTGTGATCCATATGTATTCTTGAGTCCTACTATCTATTAAAGAGAAGACATTTTTTATATTGTGAAATCAAGAGCCACTTCTTCTCTCAGTTTTCTTTGGAATGACAGTGTTGAAAAGATTATTGATGTAGGAATTTAGTCAATATACATTCTTATGATTGATGGTGCCATAGTCAAACATATATACCCTTGTTTGACATATAATTATGTAAGATCCACAGCATTAGTCTTGAACTTGTCAATTCGGCCATTTTACTCTTGGCATTAGACCTTTTTTTTCTTGCATAATTATTATCTTCATTTGTAATTGGTTTCCTGAAGTATTTAAATATGTTCTCTAAAAGCTTTTATTGATTCCTTGTCAACTTTTCTTGAGCAGATCAATTGTCTTAGATCCTGCAAATCCATCTGTAAAGAACCAGGCCAAAACAATGGCTGCTGCTGCAGTTGAAGGTGAGTTTATATCCCATTTCTCCCTCTGTGAAAATTTGTTCCTTGGTTCTAGGTAGTGCTTTGATACTTATGGTAATATCACTAGTATTAAGCTCTCGAGGCAAAGGTGGATTAGAAAGTATTACTTGTTATGAGGGCATTCTATGCACTTTCCTTGTTTGATATTTCAGCTTCAGAAGGATTTTGATTTGGCTCTTGTAGGTAGTATGAGAAGAATGAGTTGGAAGCATAAAAAAGATACTTTCTTTAAGAAGCACAAAGGCGAGCAGAATCCAGGTAAGAAACAGATTCTTTGCTTGTATATTCTAAGATCAAAGATATATGAAATAACTTTAAAAAAATAAAAAAATAAAAATTTAGAATTTTGTAAAACTAGGTTCTTCTTTTGGTTTTCTCTTAATTTCTTTTTTATAAATTTCAAAAAATGATTTGATTTTGAGTTATACAATGTGCTGGAGGTATTGATCTACAGTAATATTTCATGGTGTGGGAGAGTGAGTAAATAGTTGATTTATGGGCCTCCCAAGTGGAGTGAAGAGGCAAATGGCAGTAATATCCTCTTCTAAATCTTCCCATTCTTTGTTCACTTGAACTCCGTTGTCTTTCATTTATATTCGTGCTTACAGTAATTAATAATTAACCACCATTGTTATTTTTTCCTGCTGTTTGCTTTAGGCCCAAGTGTGGTCTCATCAAAAACTTTTCAAAAAGGAGGAGTATCTTCGAATAATACAACTAAGGCTATGCCTGCCGTATCACCTCAGCTCTCTCCTCCTGAGCAGCCTGGACCTGGCACATCATCCTCTCCAATTGTAGCTGCTAATTATACAAAAGAGGATCTAAATATTGAGGAAATATTTGCTCCATTGACCGGAGGCAAGGAAGACACTGGCAACTTTGGCAAAGAAATGTCTTGCAATGTGAATGACAGGGGCATTGCTGGTCAACATAGGGATTTAAGGAGCCTTTTGATATCTAGACTATCAGAAAATCCAAAGGGGATGAACTTAAAGGTAAAGCTACACTTTTTTTCTTAATTTTGGAAGTCACTAATTCCAACTAACATCATAGGAAAATGTTCTGATTTGCGGAGTATGTGTTATTGATAACTTTGGATGTTATCCCAGTCATTAGAAAAAGCAGTTGGAGGAATGATTCCAAATGCTGAGAAGAAGATTGAGAGTATATTAAAGAATGTGAGTGTCAAAACTTCTGTGTCAGAATTTTTCCTTATATGTCACTAGCCTCACTAGTGTTTTGAAATACTGGGAAATTTGCCTATTGACCTTAGCTTTGGGTGTCAGATTGCAATTTTCCAGGCACCCGGTAGATACATTCTGAAGCCAGGAGTGGAAGTAGAGAATCACAGAAAACAAGGCTCTGAAAGTGGAAGGTACCCGTTATGTCCTACTGTTAACTCTAGATTTCATTGTATTATGATACCTTCACATAATGATTTTTCAAGGATTTGATCAGTACTTGATGTTATAAATTCATTGTTTGTAATTGTAAGTAACATTACCTTTAAAAATTTACCGACATCTTGACTACCAGCTTGCTTGTATCTCATTTAACACTTGCTATATGTTTTCCAATGACTTGTTTTCATAGAAATTTTGTAGTTATTTAACTCTGCCATTATTTGTCATGTTTTGGAACTTGAACTCATTGGATTGGATTAGTCAGCGATAAGGATTTCCCAGGATGATTGAAGTTGTGCCTGTGTTTAGGAACTTGACCCCTTACATTTATAAGTTTTATTAATATTTGTGAAGATTGCAAAACCACAAATGAAGATGGAGGATGTAAACGAAGAAATAGAGAAAATAAATGATAAAATGATGAAATAGACCAATGGAATCAATGATTTTTTTGAAGTGATTTTTCTCATTTTACAACTACTTTTCATATTAAGACATTATTATGGATGGCTTTTTATATTTTCCTTTTTCCATATACATGTAAAGATGGATAATCCAGATACAAAACCATATGCTATTGAATCTTGGTTTCAAATTTTGCTTTATCCAATACCCATGTAGATTTATTTACCCGAAAAAACACTCATGTTTTTGGTTGAACCAATTAAAGGCATATGGTCCATGCCACACGAGAAGAAATATTTCCAAGTTGGTTTTTTTTATTGTGCTTTGATGTGAAGTGATCCCATGCAAGATGCTTTGTTTCTAGACTCACCCCTCCTTTGGGTATACTATTTTGTGATATAGGTATGATTCTCATGCACTTGCCTTTCTTCTGTCACAGCTCTCCAGAAAGTGCACATGATCACACTGGAGCTGCAGAGTCATTCTTTACAGAGAAAGGATCCCAGGAAAATATTGAGCGGGAAACTAAACTCAATTCAAAATTAGAGGAAGAATCAGATCCTTTTACAGTAATTGACATGAATCCGAGTGGTCCAGATCCTTTTAGTGGTAAAGATAAGGCTGGTAATGAAAGTGAGGCAAGGGCAAACTCATCAAGTGAAAGTGGAAGTGATAGTGACAGTGACAGTGATAGCAGTGATAGTGAAAGCGACAGTGGGAGTCAAAGCCACAGTCCAGCTGGAAGTGCAAGCGCAAGCAGCAGCAACAGTGAGAGTGATAATTCCTCCAGCAGCAAGGAGGGATCTGATGTGGATGTAGATATCATGACAAGTGATGATGAGAAAGAGGATGCTGAGCATAAAGCTGAGGCACCCAATGCAAAGCTTTCTTCCTCACCTGGGGAATGGCAACAAAATGGTAATGTTGAAGGACATCAAGATGAGCATTTTACTTCATCACCGCTAGATTTGAATGATCTTGATGTAGGTGATGAGAGAGATGTGGATATTATTGAGTCTCCTATTAATAATGGCCCTAAGGCTTCTGAAATTTTCAGGGCAGAAATTGCTAAGAACGCTGATTTGGAGACCTATCCTATGAACTCAAAGTATTCTGCAGAGGTATTAGCATTGTCACCAGATAAACACAAGAAAACAGAGAGGCTGCTGCCCTATGCAAGAAATTCAACTGATGATCCGAATCAGCAAACTTTTGATCGAAGTGTCACAGGAACACAAACCATCTTTAGTGAAAAATCTGGGCCTGACAAAATGGGTGCTAAAGAAAAAAATTCCAAAGCCAAATCTAGGAAGACTTCTGATAGAGAGGAATTTCAAGAGAAGCTGGAAATTTCTAAGAGGTCAAAGTCGACAAGCTCAGCTAAAACCTTATATTTGGGAAAAAGTAAGGATTCAGCCAATTCAGAGGACTTGCAAAATATAACTCCTGAAAAATCTAGGCCTGGCCAGTACAAGGATCATATTCTTCAAGCTGATAATAATGTGAGGATGAATGCTAATGCTGAAGCCATTATGCAAGATTACAGTCTTTCAGTGCCTGAAAAATTTAAAGCATCTAGAAACATTGGCAGAAAACAACCTGGTCCAGATTTTCAGAACACACCTATTTATGAAGGTGATCAGCCAGGGCAAAGAATCAGTGATTTCGGCAGGAAGAGGAAGGCCTCAAACAATGTAGATAAGTCTACTAGGTATGTAGAAAATTCAGGGAGAGGCAACAAACTTGCAGAAACATTATCTGTTCATCCTGATGAATCTGATGCGGCCACCGTGAAAAATATGCCTTTACATGAAAATGTTCCAATGGCAAGAAATAAACTGCATAAAGATTTGCGAGATGAAAACGGTGATTCTAGTGAGCGATATTTAACCAAAAACATAAGAGAAAGCATTGCTGGAGAAAAACTGTCATCCACCCCTGACTCCTACAGCAGAAAATCAGGTGAACTGAAGGACAGTGGACAGGTTCCACAATTTCGCAGGTCTGACACGTTAAATCCACCAGTTGTTGATCGGAAAGGAAATGCACTCAGGAGAGAGCTTTCAGACCTGGAATTGGGTGAATTTCGTGAACCTCCTGCCACTGAGGAAAATGTGGGGGTTAAGAGGCTGTTTGAGAGAAAAGATTCTTTCAAGTCATCGGATAATAAGGTTGCTATTCCTAATAACCTGGAGCAAGATATGAACAAAGCAAGAACCATGACAAATTCTACCATTGACTCCAAAAGGCAGTCACCATCCATCATGAGAGGTGGGAGTAATGGGAAGCAGGATGGTTTTGACCGGAGGATAGAAGACAACCTTGTAACTTCTTCACGGCCTCAGCAAAGAGTAATGGTGTCTCAGGGTCAGCCATTTTTAAAAGATCCAGTTGATTCTGAGGCGGTGTCTCATTTGGATAAATCAACAGAAATTGTTGGTAAAACTGAGAAAAAAACAAATGAAGGTATTGGTCTTGAAAGTCATGCTCCAAGGAACGATCATAAACGTGGTGGGCTAACAGGATCTAAGACTATTAAAGAATCTAAATCACAAAAAATAAATTCACTGAGGGATTCTGCTGGTCAAGGGAACAATACCGCATGGATGGAGAGCAATGCTAATGATAGGGGGAGAAGAGAATCATCTTCTGATGAGGATAGTTTCTTTTACACAAAGTATGATAAAGATGAACCCGAACTCAAACCTCCAATTAAAGATTACTCACAGTAAGTTCTAAATCTTTTTCAAATTTGGTTTAAATTACAGACTCAGAGACAATAATAGATTTGTGTATGATATTTACAGTTCATTCAGTTCTGTCACTGGCCAACTTATGCTTCTGAGATATATATGCACGTACCCCTCTGGTTACTGTGTTGGTGTATAGATGAACTTGTAGAATCAACAGATGCAATGGCCTTCCTAAGATCAGAATGATTCTCTCCTGAACCTGAGCAATATGAGATATGGATGGTTGTGTGGTGTTTTTAATCATCATAGTGAAGGACATCTGAGTATTGGTCATACAACTTGCTTTTCTTTTGGAATAATGTAGAAATGTATGATCATAGGCCAAATTATATGCACCTTCTAGTCTGTCAGTATCCAGATCATTAGACTACCTGGAGAAGGACCACATGGCTGGAACAGTTTACCCACTCTCTTGAAAGCATTACCATAAACAATTTTTTAATGTGATTTTACTGGGAATACCACTAAGCAAATGACAAACTCGATATTCTCTTTTGCAATTAGCATAGTACACAGCTCTGGTGATAAGACTCAACCTTTCTATGATCTTTTTATCTTAAATTGTTCAATTCTTGTTGCTATTACTCCAAGTGTGGTGTGCTTTCATATGACTATGTCATGTGCTATCTTTGGTTTGTACCAAATGTTTCATAGTTGTTGACTTTTAATTCTGTACCAGGTACAAGGAATACGTTCAAGAATATCGTGAAAAATATGGCCACTACTGCTCCTTGAACAAAAATCTTGAGAATTTTCGGTATCATATTGAAATCTTTTCCATAATGTAATTTGTTTTTGGCTAACCATCTGCACCAGATTTCTGAAGCACTTTTCTGTAAATGTGTCCTTGTTTAAGCGGAACTGCATGGACATGTGGCTAACTGATGTGAAATATAATGTATGCAGGAATGATTTTCTTGGATTGGGCCAGGAACTTGATCAAGCCCAAGGACGAGATTTGGAAGAATACTATGATATTTTAGAGCACTTGAGAAAATTGTATCGGCAACATGGAGAGGTGGCTAATTTTCATTTAATAACTGCCAAATCTAATATTTCTGTTATTGATGCTAGTGATTTTATAGTGTGTTTTCTGAAGAAAGTGCAAGTTATCTATGCACAAATTATACTGATAGGGTTTGTCCAAACAGTAGTAGATTTTTATTTTCTCTATTGATATTTGATATATATCCCTGGTCACAGTGTGATGCATCAATCTCATCAACTTGTCTTTGGGCTTTATTTGCTAGGAGTTTATGTTTTATTTGCTTCACAAGAACTTGAAAAAAAAAATTCCATAGATCATTGAATAATTACATTTAGGTTGGTCATCAATGTTTTGCACAAGTGCTTTGGACCTTCTTGATTCTCGTTCTCTATATTCAAATAGACTGACTGTGCATGCCAAATGTATGGCTTGTAATTATCAAACCCCTCAAACATCCTATGGTCCAGGAACTCCACATTTGATCTTTAACTTAAGTCTTGCATGATCTACAACCCAGTTAAGGGCCACACGCCATTGTTTTTCAGCATTGTTCTGTTATAAAGATTTTCGTAGTCCTAGGATGATTGTGATTGTTCTGTTATAATCATTTTGAGTTAATTGATTGCAGAAACACAAACAAATGAAAAAGGTGTTCATCTTGCTGCATGAAGAAGTGAAGGTGCAACCCTTTTGAACTCTTTATCATCACATAATACGTAGTTTGAAGTTCAAACAGTAATTTGTGAAAATGCAATTCAAGTGTCTGTTTCACTTCATATTCTTTGTTCATCTCTAGAAAACAGTAACATAAGCCTACAACTTATCTATCTTTGCAGCACCTCAAACAGAGAATCAAAGACTTTGCTGAAACATATTCCCAGGAATAACAGAAATAGACTGCATTAACAATGCTTGATACCTTGTGAGCTTGTTTTCCCATCATCTCAGCTGTAAGTACTTTTTGAGACTTTACTCGACATTCTAACCTTTTCCTTATGCCGTCACTATGTCAGGACCGGTTAATGTCTTTTAAGATTAAAACACCACGCATGGGTTCACATGGAAGGTTGTAACTTGTAAACTTGACGGTTGTGTACATAATGAAACAACTTTCTAATCTGAGGTTTGAGCTTGAAGCAGGAGTTGTGAAACAGAGGCAAGAAATCATCGGCTGCTTGACTTCGAGTCACGGATCAGTCACTAATGTATACTACAGATCAGGGCACAAACAATCTGCTCATTCTTGAAGTCAAATCTGGAGAATGCCGAGAAAAAGGGATGATCAATACGCGAAATTATCCAGCAGTTTTGTGTATACATGCGGAGCTTCTTGAGAAATTGTCGACGGAACCGGCAAAATCTAAGGAATTGTACAATGTAGGCTGTTTATCGTCACCGGAGCATCACAAAATTAGTTCTCTGTTTTTCGTTGAAAAATATGAAAGGTTTGTGCCTGCAGGTAAGAGAAGGTTTTGTGTTCTTTCAACAGATTTTCTAGTCCTGTGGCTTGAAGTTGCTGTAAATTAAAAAAAGGAAAAGAAATTCATGCTGCTCTTTAAGAGTAAACTACATTTTTTGGTTCTTATTTAATTTTTTAATTTAGTGATGGAAATAGTTATTTTTATTGAAATAGCATTGCTCATGTTGCTCTTTTGACGTCAAATTTCTTTTCTTTTTTTTTAATTGACATTTAATTGCAGGTATAAAGAACATTCTTTACATTGTTTAATTACTTGATTCAATATATTTATCTTCTGTTTAATCTGATTTAACAGTATGTTTAATTATTAATTCACATAATATGGTTATTCCGAACATACCATTTCCTGCCTTGCTAGCAAACAAGATACGCCACGGTTTCTAAACGTAATTTTTTTTTTAAAAAATATATATATGATAAATTATTTAAATAGTCACTTAATTATTCAGATACTTTGACTGAATTATTAAGAATTTTAACTGGGTACTCAAATTTTAGATTTACTTTTAATTAAGTCACTCATCCTCATGTTGTTAACGGGAGGTTAATGTGGCATATATTATACAACTTATGCTACTTTATGTCATGCTGACATGTGGCACAATATAATAATATAATAAAATTTTAACTTAATACTATAATTAAGGGCTTAATAATATAATTAAGGATGACTCAGCTTTAAATACAAGTTAAAATCTTACACAAATAAGAGAGAACAATTATCTGGTATAATTGACGTTGCATAAGTTGTGTGATGTGTCATGTCGGCATATGCACCTGTAACTCAATTAAATATGAATCTAAAATTGAGATATTTAATTAAAATTTTTTATAAATGGATAACTTAAATAGAAGTGTCCGAATAGTTTAATAACTATTTAGATAATTTATTTTTGTTTTTTTAATATATTTGTTTTCTTCATAATATTATTTATTTTTATTTTAAGCATGGCGAGGTGTTGAGCCTTATAAAGAAGTCAGTTTTTTTTATTGTGAGAATTTTTTAATCAATAAATATCTTAGTTTGAATTTAAACTAATTTATTTAAGCGATTCAAATCTTTACCATTCAAACTACCTCTCATTAGTTAATTTTTTTTACAGGTAATTACCAAAGAAACCCCAAAAGTTTGCAATATGCACAAAAAAACCCCACACATTTTCATATCCCTAAAAACACCCTCCTTTTGATTTTATAGAAATTTAAACCCCCCAATGCTGTAACGGTGATTGACGGTGTTAAGTTTGAATATATATGACGAAATTGCCCTTACGTGGGATGCTGTGTCATTTGAAGCGTGGATTGACTATAATGCCCTTGTGTGCAATGATGTTTCCGCTTAAAGAGGAAGCGGTTTATTTTTATTTGTTTAATCACTGGAGAACACCATTACTGGCGCCGGTTATTTCCTATCATCGCCGCTTCATCGGTTGGGCATCTTGCTATCATCGCCTGTTCGGCAGTGTTTCGAAGGAGAACTCCCGCTCTAGTCTTCGTCATTTCGTCGATTTTCCAACCAAGGTAATGAGGCGATGAAGCTGTGCGGTTTTTCTTTTGTTTTTCGCCATTTCGTTTGTAAAGTATCGTCTCTGTTGTTTTTTTGGCCATACATTTTCATGGTTTCATTATTGGATGATATTGTAGTTTGCAGTGAGATTTTCCGTCTAGGGTTTTCTTTGTCTGTGCACAGTATCGAGAGCGAGAGTGTTGTGGTGCAGGAGATTTTTCGATGGTTATGCAAACTCATTCTGTTTTCAAATGATTATAATGTGTGTTTCCCCGTTAATTTGATGTGGGTATGAGTTGTGTTTAAAAGTATCAGTGTAATGGTTGGATTTTATGTTGAATACATGTCGTTTCCGTTTAACAATCGTACTCTCCGTTTAACAAAGGAAGTTTCTGTTTAATTAATAGAGTTATTGTTTAATAAATCACTCTAAACAAATGTATTGTTCTTCTTGTAGTGTATTGGTCATGGCGGTCAACCTAGTTAACGGCCGATGCTACTTGACACCGGTGGTCCAGACTTTGAATGAATTGAAAGTTCACATGACTGGACGACACTGGGAGATCATCAGAAGGACACCGTTCGCGGCTTTGACCGAGATTGAAGCCGTCCTCCAAGAGAGAGCCCTCCTTGATTCTCTGCTGCAGAGGTTCGATGGCCGCAGCAGCAAATTCAGGATCGGGGCCAGCCTCGTGAGTTTCAGACCTCAAGATGTGGGTCTCATCCTTGGTCTACGCTGTGATGGGAACGCAGTCGTATTCCAGAAGAAGAAGACACACTCGCCGTTCGAGCTGAGGTATTTTTCAAGATCTTACGAGAGAAATAAAGACTCCATCAAGAACACACTTGAGCGGATAGTTCGCGAGAGGGGGGAAGAGGAGAATTTTGTAAAGCTCCTCATGGTGTACCTCATGGGTACTATCCTCTTCCCTAACACTTCCTGCTCTGTTCCTGTTTGGATCGTTGACTACGTCGACGACCTACCAGCCATGGGACGATTTGCATGGGCTCAAGCGACCCACAAGTGGATAATGGAGGACGTTCCACAAGCGGCCGCTCGAGTGCAAGCGAGATGCGCCGGGAACAAGACCAACACGGGGTACGTCAAAGGTTGCTCGGTTGCGTTGACCACCTGGTTCTATGAGCTCACCGGCACCGGCAAGAAGTTGCATTTCGGAAAGACCCCAAGGATCCTGTGCTACGGTGAAAACAGCTACCGGAAGCAAGTGTCGACGGGGACTTTATTTTCATCACTTGAAGGAAAAGAGGTAATGAATCTATTTAATGAATCTTCATTTAAGTTTACCGTTTTTGTGTTTGACAATCTGTGTTAGTGTTTAAATATAATAATTCGTATTTAACAACTATGTTTACAATTTAAATTATTTTCTTAACATTTAACTCGTATGTTTATTGTTTAAACGTATTGGATTTTTACAATTGTTAGTTTCCCGAACTGGTCGCCGCCAACCAGGACGAACAAATATTTGTTGGGGCCATCCGCGGAGCTGCCACCGGCCACGGAGGTGTTATTCCTCCCGCTTCCGCTCCCGTTCCGCTGGCGAGCAAGACTCCCGCTCCGCCTGCGAGAAAGAGAGATGATCGGGCAGCATCGTCAAAGCGCGTCCGACGCCGATCACCTTCTCGGAGCCCGCACCGCGCACGGACTGCTCGCCGACGGGCAAGCCCCCTTCCACCCCCCTCCCCGACACCAACAGGCGACGAGCTGACCAGACGTCTATTGCAGACGTGCGAGTTAATGTTGCAAGAGATCCCACGTCTTGTTGCTCGCGTTGATGCTCTGGAGGCGCGTTCGCAGGCCACGACGAGGCCGGATGACTATGATACGATCTCCGGCAGCCCGAATGCAACGGACGCAGCCCCGGCGATTGCCAGAGACGACGTTCTCGCGAGGGCATTCGCGAGAGTCCCGCGCAGGAAGAGGCTTATGTGGAGGACTGCAACGATGTGTCTCCCTCCGCCGGCCGACGTCGAGGCAACAGAAGTACCAAATGCTGTCGAACCAACAATGGCGGAGGCTCAGCCAACTTCAGGTCCGAGCTCGCCATTGGAAAAAGGACAGGCAGCGGTGCCGCCGGCTGCAATGGATGTGTCTCTGCCCGATGATGCGACTGCCGCCGTCGACACGTTAATTGAATCCCTTGTCAGTGACCTCCCTGTGTTGGAGGCACCGGCGCCGGCGTACGATTGCTGCGCGACGAAGGCAGACACAATCCTGGCGCCAGTGGCACCAGAAGTGAATAAAGACTCCGTGGCATTGCCGGTGTCGAGTCAGCCCACGTTAGCAGCTGAACCGAAAAAAGACGCTGTCGCCGACGCTGTGGCCTTACCGGCACCGTCACATGTTAAAGACTCTGTGGCAGTACCGGAGTCGAATAAAGAGGCTGCCAAGGAAGGGCAACGAGACGTCGACGACGCTGTGGCCGTACCGGCACCGTCACATGTTAAAGACTCTGTGGCAGTACCGGAGTCGAATAAAGAGGCTGCCAAGGAAGGGCAACGAGACGTCGACGAGGCGCAGAAAAAATTCGTTCCGAAGAAGAAAAAATATGCCGGAATGTCGCGTCTCGACCAATTCGAAGAGAAGATAATAAGAATCTTCCTCAACTGTGTCATGGACTCGTAAGTATATTTATGTTAACAGTTAAATAAATACACTTGCGGTTTAACTATCTCCTTTAATATTTAATTGTTTGTAAATTGTATGTAACTATTTAAGTTATCAATTAACTATATCATTATCCACTTAACTATGAACGTTATTGTTTAACATCAGGACTACCGTATGGAGGACTGACGCAGTTCAGACGACACGCGAGGCCGTGTTCACGTTGGTCGAGGGTAAGGAGAATGTGACAGACGATGTCGTCGATGCCTTCGTCTGCATCATCCAGAAGTCGCTGAAGCTTCAACCGTATCCTTATAAGAAGCGCGCTTCCATTACCCGTCCACTTGCACTATTCCTCTCCCAAAGGGAGGACACGGCGGAAGACGCTCTCCACATGATAGACGATGCTGCGCGGAACGTCCACGAAGTCGACATCGTAATAATGCCTATAATTTTGCATGACCATTTCCATATCGTCGTTCTCGACAACATAGCGCAAGAGTACAGGCATTACTCTTCCTGCCAGAGCGAGGAATACGACGAAGACGCCGCCGAAATGGTAAGCTCCCGTGTTAACTATAACGGAAATAACTTACTTCCTAATTTTCCATCTCGACTTCAAAATTTATTTGTTTACAGCGGAAACTATTCGATAATTGCATCGAGATGGAGCTTGGCGAGGCGGCGACGTCCTCGTACGCCCTCATTCACGACAGGAGCACTCCAAGACAAAAACGAGGAAGTCTTGACTGCTCGGTGTATGTGATGCGGTTCATTGAGCAACTTCTTGCTGACGAAAAGCTTCGGGTACCGCAAACGGACGTGCCGTACTTACGTCTGAAATACGCCGCACGCATACTTTTGGATGGGAGGGCAGCCGGCGTCGGGGATAAAGGGGAGACGTCCTCGAGAGTCAATCCTGTATAAAGTTCTTTCTCAATTTTACTGTAAAGTTTGTAACATACATTCTTTTGCAATAACTAAGATAGTTAACATTTAACGAAAACCTTTAACTATACATACGATAAAAACTCTCTGTTTAAACTAAGATAGTTAACATTTAACGAAAACCTTTATATTATAACTATCAGATTCTATGTTTAAATATAAAATCCTTCGTGTACGTAATCAAGCTTCTGTGTGACAACACTGATTGAGAGAACGAAACGTTTTTTTTTTTTAACTATACATGGGAAGTCGTGGGCGGTTCGTAACGGGCACTGCAATAACTTGTCCGTGTTAGGCGGAGGTTGGGGATTTTGAATATATTCTCTTTTCGCCACTGTACGACCGGAATTAACCTTTCGAACATCGTCTCCACTGTACTACATTTCTATGTTATCCTTCAAACAAACCGTTCTCCATTTAAATATAACTTAAACCATTTAAATAGTAATGTCTCCATTTAACGAACATTGGTACTCATTAAAATAATATTTTTCTGTTTAAACTTACTATGTAAATATCAAACATATAGACATAAATATGCTTATTATGAGTTAAGACAGGTGTTTATTTACAATGCCTACTCGGCGACAGGTTCAGTACAAGATCTACGATTATGGCCGGACGCGTGGCAGCGGCTGCACCGTAACTCGCGGACCGCGGAAGCTTGCGACTCGATCCTCTTCCGTCTGGGTCGCCCAGGTTGCCTTCTCGTAACCGGCGGACGCAGATGGAGTTCTCGATTGTCGTCTGTAGGCTTGTCGTCGTCTGGTATTGGGAAAATAGCTTCCCTATACGCCAGTTTGTATGTCTCGACGGTGAAGTAGTCGCTAATAAATTGATGAACGTTGGTGTCTGTCTGCATTATTGCAGCGCAAGCGTGTGTGCACGGGATACCATAAATTTGCCACCTGCGACATGAGCATGTTCTACCCGATAGATCGACGGAGTTGCTGCAATGGTCAAGGACTTCATAGCGATCATCGACACAACGACCAACATAAAGATTTCGGCTTTCCGCAACCACTTCGTCTACCTTCTTATGTATATCGGGGCATAAGTAGGTGTCCCATTTGTTCGCTTGCTCACGACGGGTGCATATCATCCGCATTAAATGGTCAACGTCTACGAAACGTTGTCCGATATCCAAACAGCACTTCGGGATGATCCGAGGAGGACGGAAGACATGCTCCACCGTCCGGGTCGCCATGAGATGGAACAGGTGCGCTGGCAGAATCAGAATTCCTGCCAACACTTCAGTTAAGCGGAAAACATCAGTAACTTAATCGGAAACAAAATAAGTTACCTTGAAACATGTATATTTAAACAATAAAATAATAAGTTAAACACAGAAACTATTTGTTAAACGGAAAATGGTGTAGTTAAATAAAAAATACAATATTTAAACGGTAACTATAATAATTAGGCGAACACATATGACTTCAAAAGTAAAGATAAAGGATAAGAACTTTACAATGACAAGAATTCGTTTTGACTATGATGCGACAATGGCACATCATCTGTCTCAACAACGAGATCGACTGCAGCGCATTTGAAGAGTGAGTATACATGACACATGCGCTGGAAGTCAACCTCATTTTCTATTGGACAAATCGTTTTATGTCCATCGGGTGTGATAAACTTCACCCTAACATGGGAAACATCAAGACCCCATCGGTCACATATCTCCGCTAAGATTGAATCCCAAGAAGTCTGTGCCGTGAACACTAGCACTCGTCCCTCACCGTTGTATCTTGCAATTGCACAAAAACTCTCCATTAAAAACCTGAAACCTGCATATAAATAAATATAAATTGGTACTCTCACTTAAAGGATGATCAAAGTGATGGAAAGGAAGACATTCTCACCTTATCTCAGCTTATCGGCCAACCGGCGGAGTTCAAACGAATGCAAACGATGAATCTTCCAAACTTTATTTCAGAAAAATCAACGCAAGCAGGGATAAAAAAGATTGACAAAAGCCAAATAAAAAATGTTTAACATGATGTGACTGGGCGGTTTTTTTCCCACCATTTGCAAGGGCACGCACGGTATTTCACAGCATAAACGTTGTACAAATGAACGACAGGGGGGAAAAAGGAATTCAAACACTAACGGAAGGGCTTTCTGGGGTATTACAAACTTGCAGGGGCTGTCTGGGAAGTTTTGCAATTCGCGAGGGGTGAATAGTAATTTTCCCTTTTTTTTAATAATTACATCCCAATTTTGTACCACTTTTCATCAATAATAATAATAATAATAATAATAATAATAATAATAATAACAATATATTTATTACTATTTATTGTTATTATTAAAATGAAAAAAAAAAAAAAAAAAGTTGATTATCATGTGAGAGGATGGAAGGGACAAAATGAGCAAACCAATGCAAAAGGGAAGAAGAAGAAGACTTACAACTTTCCCTTTCCTTTACTTTGTTTGCATCCCATTTGGTCCCAACATAGTCTACTCCACCCCCACCGCCCCCCACCCTTGTGCTCCCACTCCTCTTAATTACATCTTATCTTCTTTCCTATCATAAGGACAAATTTTTGGATTTACCAGCGTGGCAAAAAGATCTCCACCTCCCAACATTTTATAAATAAATAAATCAATAAATATATTTAATAATATTTTTTTTAAAAAAATATATTTAATTTTTGTTAGTGTTGACTAAGTCAACTATAATATAAGTTTTTTTTAATTGAAATTAAACAAAACTGAGAAAATATGTTTGGCAGCTTGTTTTTGTTTTAAAAATCCTCATGTTTCAAAAAAAAAAAACAACAACAATTTTATGTTTTCAACTGTTATGGAAACGTTTTCAAAACTCTTCCTCCCACAACGAGACCCTTCCTCCTCTACTATTTTTTCTCTCTTCTTTTAATTTTAATTTTTTATTTTTATAAAAAATATAAATTTTTTACAAATTAATAATAACAATTTTAAATATTATATATATAATATTTATAAAAATTTATTATTTTGGCTTGATATTTTTTTTTTGAATAAAGTGGATAAACCACGAATTTATTGAAGGCTTGATATTTTATAAATTAGTTTATATAATATAAAAAATTATATTTTTAGAAATTATTTGTGAAAATAATTGTTTGACCCTTGATTTTGATAAACTATGATATAATATAATATAATGATAATTTATATTATTAATTTTATTTAATAATATAATCAAGTAAACTAATATGAAAAATAAAGTTTTATAAAAAAAATTAAAAATATGGATTTGAAAAAAAAACGATAAAAAAAATATTATAATAATTTTATATTAACCAAACATATTTTGTTTACAGCTTTTTAAAATAGAAAACAGTCAGTGTATCCAAACATGTTTTTGTTTTAAAAAAATTGAAAATAAAACAAAAACAAAGCAAAAACAAAACAAAAGCGAAACAAAAAACAAAAAACAAGAAAACAGAAACGATGCCAAACAACCTCTAAACAAGTAATTTTGATTTTTTTTTTCATAAAAAAAAATCAATTTTTTTTTTTTTTTTGTATAAAATTGTCAATGTCTTATTTATAAAGATTTAGAGTCGGTGGCTCTTGAAAAATGGATGAATTAAATATTTAAGATAAAAAAAAACATGTTTATATTTCAAATTTAGAAATGTTCTACAATGGTCATTAGATTTACATTTAACGGCAATAGAGCATCACACACAATATATAATAAGAGTTAGCAGCAGTATTTCACGGTGTAACAATATAATAACTAACAATAAAATTTGTATATCATTGTTACAAATATCAACCGATAAATTATAATATAATAGTTTCCATCAAATGACCCTAGACTTTAAAAAAACAAAGTAACCACACAGAAAACATAAACTAAAATAAAAGTTTCTCATTAATTTCAAGTTGTCTCTGTGTGCTATATGATTTAAAATTTTACCCATTCTTAGTTTGATGATCATGATTTATATATTTATATATATCTACATGCCTTTAACTATTATTTAACTAACATATAATAATCATTAATTTTGAATTAATTAGAATTGTGAACTGGCTTAGACGTGGTTGAGATTTGACTCAATCCCACTCGTGCTCTTAACCCAAAACAATTTAATAATTAATAAGGCTAACTTTATATAATAATTATATTTAAATTTTAAAACCTGTCTTCTTTAATTAAAAAACAAGCAGCCAGTTTGGTCCAGCATGGATTTGACCAAAACTTTAAGCTTTCCTTTTTAATTAAAATTTTAATCCGATATTAATTAATCTCATTGACATGCCCAGTTTGCCGACCTAACTAGATTAACTAACAATTTTAATATTATTCATAATGTGTGTGTGTATTAATGAAAACTAACAAGTTTATATATTTATTTGAAATCTTTTTGCCAATCCTTTCAGTGTTCTATGAGTTGTTTTTGTTTCTTTATTTTTTTAATATAAAATTTAACCCATAATAATATATTTTAAAATTTTGATAACTTACAAATATATGGAATTACAATTTAAATTTGAATTTGAATTTGAATGATACTTATTCATCTTTCGACAATAGATTTATACGCTAATTATTAAACATAACATTGATTTCTATATCTTCTATTTAACAAATCAGTAGTTTATCTATTTTTATTAATAAATAAAATAAATAAAATACTATATAGAGAGATTACAATTATTTAAAAAAAAAAACCTTTTTCGTTTAAATTGTATAGCGGTCCCTATTAAATTATTTATGAATTATCATGAAGCTTCCAACGGATATTGAAATTACATGAAATTTTAGATTTAAAAAAAAAAAAAAAAAAAAGATAGTCAAGCTAAGGTACAGTTAATTAGTCATAAGTCTGGTCTTCTAAGATTCTTTTAACTTTGATTCAATCTTTCTTTGGAAGACCTAAACAATTCCTTGCCCCAATTCATGGGCTATTACCAAATTGGTCTTCTTTTTTTTTTTTTTGAAAAAATTCATTATATATATATAATTCAAAAGGGACATTAGAATTTTATAAATATTTTTTAAATTAATTTTATATTATCAATCACCCAAAACCAACAATCAAGAGGTTAAAACATTACTCCCATACAAGAAGATGAATTATCCACATTAATATATATATATATATATATATATATATATATATATATATATATATATATATATATATATATAATGATAAAAAAAAACAACCAATAATGTTCAAATCCAAATCCTATAATTAATTTTAAAATATTTATCAGTATTACAAATTTATCCCCTTTTTTTCAAAAAAAAAAAAAAAAAACTTGCCGACTAGAACAAAAGACAGGGCCGTTCCAATTTCCCAAAACACCCTTACCTATCTCAAATATCTTCAAACATGCCATCATATCTACCTCTATATATATATAAAATAGATTAAAAAAGTGTGTACCTTCCTCTGTACCTGTGGGAATGCCTCGGGAAAGTGATCAACACCTTCCTTCTTATCTCTTATTTCTCATTTCTTCATCTTTTGCCCCTCATTTTATCCATTATTTACGTCTTTGCCATCCCATCTCCATTAATGTCCCCAAAGGGGAGTCCGTGTTCCTTCTCCATTAAGTCCTATATAAATTCTCTTCCCTTCTCACCATCTCTTTATTCTCTTCTTCTTCTTCTTCTTCTTCAGTTTGGAATGATATGAAAAACAAAGGTTGCTTAAGTTCAGCACCTCCACGGCCACCACAAGGTCCACCACCACCGGTGGCGGTGGCGGAGTGTTGCATGTGTGGTGACTATGGCTTGCCAAGCGAGTTATTTCACTGCAAAGTTTGCCTTTCTAGATATCAACACAAGTAAGTCTCTCTCTCTCTGTTTGTTTGTCTGTCTGTCTGTCTGTCTCTTCTTCTGCTTATTCTTATCTTAATAGAACATTAGAAGTGTTTGTTTTTTTGTTTTTGATATGAACCTCATAATATCATTTAAGATAGAAAGCACAAAGAGACATTGCCACTCTCTTCTTCTTCTTCTTCTTTTTCTTTAATTCTCTTGGGGAAGCATGTGCTTGTGTTTGATATGTGCTAATGTCTCATGATTACTAGTTCCCTTAATTATGGAGTAGTTGTTATATGATGCAATTAATCAACTTTTTTTCTCGCTTTAATTATCTCTTGTTTTTCTTCTTCTCTTCATAGGAAATATGTGTGTGTTTCTCTGATATGTACCTAATACTTCATGCATGCTTGTTAGTTGTCTTGTGTAATAGTTGTTGTATGATATATATATATATATATATATATATATATATTCTCTATTGATAGAACATTACATTACATTACATTACATTAAATATTAATTGATACAAATTGATGCTATTAAACCAGATACTGTAGTGACCTCTACCTTAAATCTGAAGCATACCACACATGCAACTGGTGTTTAAGAGAAGCATCATCATCATCAAAGAACAACACTACTAGTTCATCTCACTCATGCTCCTCTAACAACAACAACAACATCAATGGTGGAAACACTATTAAGATCAATAGAACATCCTTCTCTTCAAACCTCCATAAGCCTGTAAAGAAGCAAAGGTTTCCCCAACATCTTAAAGCTAGAGTCAGAAGGTACAAGCTCCTAGAAGACGTCTCTAGCTAGCTAACCAATCAACAAACTATATATATATATATATAAGTACAATGTTCATGCATGTAAGTTGTGTGTGTGTAAATATAAGAATTAAGAAATATAAAATAATGAAAGGGTGGTGGATCCTTTGATGTGTGTGATGATGGTGATGAGGGAAAAGGGTGGCAAATGGAGGTCCACAAAGAACATGGAGAAGGTGATGAATGACTGCCAAAGGTGGAGGACAGAGACAGAGATGGAGATGGAGAAGGAGAGTTCAACTCATCTTGACTTTTGAGGGTTCTATATATTGAACTTGAAAAGGCCCCACTATTTTAACATTTTGCTTGACACATGTTTTCATGTTTATCTGTCCTTCCATTTTCTGTTTTTTTTTTTTTTTTTTTTATTTACTCTTTATTTACACTAATTATAATATAACAAATAAGTCTCTTGTGTAAGAAGAATGCGGGTTCAAGCTTCAATTTATCCCGTGTGGAAGCACATATATTGTTGAGCTTGTAATTGTGTATGTGTCTGTTCATGACATGTGGTTTGTTCACATTCATTAAAAAAAAACCTAATTGTAATATATAGTTAATCTAAACATAGTGGGACATTTATATAAGTAATTTTAAGTTTAAATTTTTATGTACGTAAAAAAACACTTTGTTAAAAATTGTGAGTTAACTACTAAAAAAATTTTATTGAAAATAATTATTAATGCCAATTATTTATATATTTTAATTTTGATTTCATAATTTTTTTTTTTTATAAAGGCAATGCCAAACACATTGTTCTTATTTTATGGAGATGCCACCCTCACATTAAGTTATAAAATAAATGGTGTGAGTGGCTTGTCTCGTATAAAAAAATGAGAATGATATTTTATCCAACAGTTTTCATTTTGGCATAAACATGTTGTACTACAACTTTCTAAAATGGAAAACATGAGGAAAAAATCACATATAAATTAATAATTATACTTTATCATGCCATAACTTCTTGTTATTAAACAATACTCTCTCGTATATAAATAAACATAATTTATAAAAATAAAATAATTAAAAAATATCTGTATAAATTATTAATAATTCGAACTATAGTTAAAAAATATTTTCTATTTTCCAAAATTCATATATATATATACCCAAAATACTCATTTTTCTTCCCAAAATTTCCTCACTTATTCCCACTTCTCCATGATTTTCAGGAGTTAAATGATTTTTTTTTTTTTTTTTTTTTTTTTTTTTTTTTTTTATGTATGCCCTTTTTTCTAATATAATTTTGTAATTTTTTTAATGTTTATGATGGAAATAGGACATGATTTATGAATGGCATGTGAGCTTGTCCACGTTACTCAAATGAAAAATCATTTAATTTGTAATTTGTATGAGAAATTGAAGAGAAATTTAATTTAATTTGTACTTGAATGAAAGTTCATGAGTTTTCATGGAATTCTAGTGAGTTGACTAGGCTTATTATTGCACAAGAAATTGGGGAAAAAAATAGTTCTGTTGATATTTCTACGTGAATCAAGGTGCAAAATAAAAAAATAAAAAAATAAAAAAAAGGTGATTGTTGAGCATCTTGGCAAGAAAAAAGAGAGCTTTAATGAAGATTTAGTTTATTAGAGAATCATGTGAAACCGAATAAGAAAACTCGAGCTTGATCGGACTGAGCTCAACTTCAGCTCGACTCAAAATTAAGTAGCTCAAGCTTGATTTTGAGTTCGAAACTAGTTAAATGAAAATAATTTGTTCAAACTCACCTTGATTTTAATTGTAAAAGAAAGAATTGGATTGAGTTTGAATTTTATTGTTAGTGATAAACAAAAGAAACTATGTAATATTTTTAATATAATTATATATAATAAAATGGTATTATATACTAAATTAAGTTACTTTTTACACGAATATAAAAGAGTTTCTTAACAATATGAGAATTAGTATTTCATTTTTCTTGCAATAGTCTCGCAACATAAAACCTAACTTCCATTGATTTATATTCGCATAGCATCAATTGGTGCACCACTCAAATAAAGTAGATAATCTCGCAAATAAATATTAAAGGTGCATTTGATCTAAGAAAAAAACAAATGAGAGACAATATAGTACATTTTTTTTTTTGTAAATAGGTTGTGAGTACACAACAAAAGAGTGGTGAAAGATATCACAACTTGATGGTTTTTTTTGTTCCACGATAACCATGATACAAGAATTCAAGTGAGGGATAAGACAACAAAAGACATTATTGCCCTTAAGTAAAATAAAAAATTACAATGATGTCCAAGCCACTGTCTCCCTTTGTCGACCATTGTTCATTGCGGCCAATTGGCCACAGGCGATCAACGTCGTCAAGTCATCGACCACAAGTGACCACCATCGACCATCACAGGCCAACCATCGACATCATCCCCCCACCATTGCTGGTCGGCCATCGGCTATTGATATTATTTGACCAACGCCGCATACTGGCCATTAAAATAGTACAAAAGATATTTTATCATTTGTCTGGTCATATTTTGCATTGTTTATTGAACATAAAATATGGAATAATACAAACATTAGTGTTTACTTCACCCATTTGTGTTGCATTGTACAATTGCACCGATGTGCGAATCAAACAAACCTTGAAAAACAGATGGCTTCAAACCATGACTTGTCCGCATTTATCAATATATATATTATAAAAAAATGTAATATATTTATATATTCCTAACACGAGAACCAAGTTCTGAGTTCAAAAGCTTCAAATTTTGAGCCAACTCGTCAAACTCCAGGGACTTATGAATGTGTTGATCAATTAACCTCATGCATTATATAATGCAACTTAATTAAGCTTTTATTAATATTTCCTAACTCTTGTTATTATTTCATAAGAGATTTAATCAAATTTCTAACTATCATTAAAATAAAAAAGGTTATGTTTTTTAATATTAATGGACTTCTATTAAAATCAAATAATACAACATCATCCAGCTTGTGGCACCAAACAACTTCTATTGTAAATCCTTACATTCATTTCATTTAATTCAATTGATGAATTATTCCAAAGTTTTGAAGAACAACTGGGATTAAAACATAGAAATTATTGTTTAATTGATGATTTATTCTTAAAGAAATTACTGTTTATTCAATTTCCCATTTCCTTCTGAACTCTATTACTGCAATTTCTCTATCATTTTTTTCATTTCTGATCATTAGATAAAGACTAAAACACAGTGACTAGATCGATCATCGACGCATATATTTCCAGTTACCACTTTAAATTTCATTACTGTTTGTTAAAATGCTCGAATACGATCTCTTCGGCATTACATTCATTTTCTCCATCTGTTTCAGCATTATAACAAAGACCGTGAATTCGATAATCTTTGACAGATTAGATCCAAAACATCCAATGGCAAATCACAAACATTGATACGAAACAATGGTCCCAATCTGCAGAAATTTTTCTGCATTCTTTCATTGCTGTAGATCTGATGCTTTTGCAAGAGCCTTCCAAGCTGTTGTGGGGGCCAATGAATTGTGGATCCATTGCAGTAGGAACTTGGATTGGGAGACACTGTTCTATTAAATTATCTGATTCAAGATGGATATAAAAGATCAATGTTTGAATCTACTCAGCCAAGCACATGCTCTGCATCAACTGACTTAAGATAATGTTTGCAGATTAATTTAATCACTGATTCCAGGGACCAGCATTGCAGAAATAACCTTCATCTAATGTGCTTAGTTGAGTTTCAGCTTAGCTCTTTCGAAACAAACCATTCCTTTGATCTCGAAAGTTATGATTATTATGCACAGCTAATGAAGTTCGGCATCGTCAGTGATTTTCCGTAGCCATGGTTAAACAAAGAGTTTAAGACAAACCAAGACTCACAGGCATCAACCAGTGTACCTGGAGATCTCTTTTACTTTCAGGAAAGCAAAGGCCCACTAAAAAAGCTTGATGCCAAAGCTTCAATAATTCTCATGGGTCCATTCAGATACCGAACTCACAATCTGTCTCGATGGCGATCGACCAGTCATTTTCTTTCCGGCTAAAACGGCAGCCGGAATAAAACCGATAAATATACAGTGAAATAATACCTATCCAATATCTTTGGAGATTTAAGAGTGAGTGATGAAGTGGTCCATTGATATGTAAGCTATGTGGTTAATTAATATATGGATGACCAAGAACAGGGGACCTCTCCACAAAGGATTAGTTGGCAACATGAAAGGGACCTAAATGGAACCTACCATGGCAAAGAAAGTCTTAAAGAAATAGAGGATGATTAGGCCTAATACACTTAGGGGAAGAAGATGGAAGCAGAAAGGTCTATTCATGGCTTCCTCAATGGGGCCAAAGACAGAGAAACTAATGGCCCACAGTAGAGAAAGTAGCACTAATCTGATGAAATGGACTGTCCTATCAATGAAGTGTTGTTATCTTCCATTGGTGGCTGACCTTGTCAATGGAGGCCATGGTCATGGCCAATGGCCATGAGTGGTTGTGATTCTCTTCAAGCTCTAGCATGTCACACTCTGTAATCAAACCATGAGACTTTGAAGACTAAGTACAGCATTCAATTGTGCATGGAGTTTCAGATGCTTTCTTTCTCTCTAGACATTGCACTTATTATTGGCTCAAAAGGATGAGAAAAATAACAGATAACTTCAATCCACACAAACAATCAACAGCATAGTAGAATTTTGATGAAAGATTACTACGAATACTAGTACTACTACTACTACTGCAATTACTCTTCGATAGGGAAAAAATAAATCTTAAACTGCTACAAATGGAAGGAAAACGTTCACCTTGAATGAGATGCAGTTTCCAGAGATCTCCGGCCATAAATTCACTGTAAAAGAATGGAGCTTTATAAGGTTTGGCGGGTCATGAAAACTTGCCACCAAATTCACTTCTCTGTAACTACAAGATCTTCACAAATGGCGGTGCATCATTCCTCGGCCCTGCAAGTGATCGATAGAGATATAACTTCTCAACAAAATCACCATCTTCATCTTCCTGGCCTCTATCCCCAATCACTTCGACCACCAAGTTTGGCAGCCTTTGAGCCACCTCCCTACAACCTCTCAAAGAAAGCTTGCAAGAAGACATCCAAAGAAATCGCATATGATAGTAATGTGGAATCCCGGAAAGAAGACCCAAGTCTCCAAAAGGACTGTCCCTGATCTCAAGCTTCTGTAATTTGGGACATCCTTCAAGCACATACCGAAGACCCAAATCAGTATTTCCGGCGAAAGCAACTGAAAGAGTCCTCACCAACTTCCCATACTTGCCAATATATCCGAATGCCTTATCGGTAAGCAAACCAGAAACAGCAAGCCGTGTAAGCTTCTTGCAGTTCATCACAATAGCACCGAAACCATCATCCATCGGCTCTTTGGTATGATGATCGGGGAGATGTCGTTGCATAATGCATAACCGAAACACTACAAGCTCTGAGCAATTCTGCGACATTGTCACTACAGCAGCATTGGTCATTTTCTGACAGAAGTAAAGTATTGATTCAAGTTTCCGACATCCCTCGGAGATCGCCACCAGCCCGACATCTGAAACAGACCCCTCGGAGTCCTCTCTAGCATCCAAAGGGAACACTCTGAGCTCCCGGAGTTCCTTGCAAGTTTTGGCAACAGCTTTGAGTCCTTCATCACCAACCGTATCAAGAACCTACACAAGAAGAAGATGATTAGAAGCAATGCATTCGGTTTGGAAGGAATGGAACGGAACGGAATGAAATGCAGTGGAGTAGTACCCAAAAGGTTCGGAGGTTGTGGCAATGGAGAATGACGGGACGGAGCTGGTCGGCGGTGATCTCAGCGTAGCTGAGGTTGAGGGAGATAAGGTTGGGGCAGGCTGGTAGGATGGCGGGGAGAAACTCCGGCCCAAGTTCACGGAAACCAGAGAGGCAAACCAGGGATTTGGAAGCATTGACGAATGAGAGCTTTAGATCAGTGATGTCTTGCTCGCCGCCGACCTGGGCGGAGCGGAAGGCACCGGAGCCGAGGTGAGTGAGTTGAGGGGCGCGCACCATGAGTCGGCGGAGCTGCTCCACGGTTACGTGCTGGTTCACGCGCAGCCGGCGTAAGGACGGCGAGCGCGCGACGAGAGCTTCCAAAGCGTCGAAATTCACGGCCAAACGCACGCAATCGAAGATTAGGGATTCAAGGCTCGTCGGAGAATCTGGGAATTTAGAGATCCAATCCACGGGTTCATCATCTTCGTCGTCTTCGACATCGTTCTCGATGAGATCGAGAACTCGAAGGTGCCTGTGAAGAGATCTAGAATGAGAAAAAACTAAAGGAGATTTTTTTAGGGTTAGGGTTAGGGTTAGGATTAGAGAATAACCTGCAATTCTCGGCGATGGAGGAGAGGCCGGCGGTGGAGAAGCCATCACAGCAGAAGAGGGAGAGGTCGCGGAAAGCGGGGAGGGACTGGGAGAGGCGGGTGAGGTCGGCGTCAGCGACGGTGATGCGCTTGAGAGAGATACGCTCGAGCGAGGAGAAGGAGGAGAAGGCGATGGCCCAAGGGGAGAAGAAAGCGCCCCAGCCGTGAGGGACGAGGCCGAAATCGGCGAAGCGAGGCTTGCCCTTGAGAACAACGGCGACGGCGTTGGGGAACCGAGCACCGGCGCGCGCCGGCGCAACGGCATAGCAGTTGCCTATGAAGAGCTCACGGCGAGTTAGGGCTTCGGCACGGTACCAAGAACGGCAGACGAGAGAGGCGGAGTTGCGGTCATGGCGGGAGGTGAGGAACTGGAGGACGTTCTCAAGGACATTCTCGAGGACCTGGTCGGAGAATGGTGGGGGAGCATCGGAGGTGGAGCCGGCGGCGACGGAGCTAGTGGTTGGTCGGCCCCAACGCTCATCTTCTCCTTCTTCTTCGGTGTCTTCAGACATGGCTTGGTAGTCTTGTTTCCTAAAAAGGTGTGATTTTTAAGGAGTGTTGGGAATCATGGTCTTCTTCTCCCCCCCAAAGCTCTGGTTTTTCAAGGTGCTCTCTTTCTCTCTCTCTCTCTCTTTGAAAAGATTAGATTTTGAAGACAAATAGCAAGAGTGGAGCGCTTTCTCTTTCGCTATCTCTCTATAGAATGAACAAAAAGACTGGTTTTTTGAAGCCAAAAGGCAAACCGGAGCTCTCTCTCTCTCTCTCTCTCTCTATATATATATATATATATATATGTAGAATTTAGAGGATAATGGTTTGCCGAAGTGAAAAACAGGGTGGTCTCTCTTTCTCTTTCTGTTTCTCTTCCTCTTTCTTTCAAAAGACTGGATTTTGAAGGGTAAATAGCAAGAGTGGAGAGGTGTCACACTCTCTCTCTCTCCCTCTCTTCAATGATTTTTTGAAGCTAAAAAGCCAAGTGCTCTCTCTCTCTCTCTCTCTCTCTCTGTGTGTGTGTGTTTCCTACTCTTTATCCAATCAACAAAAGTCTGGTTTTTGAGACCAAACAGCAGAGTGGGAGCTTCCCTCTCTCTCTCTCTCTCTCTTTATCTATATATATATATATCCTATCTACAAAAAGACTGGATTTTGAAACCAAATAGAAGAGTGGAAGCTCTCTCTCTCTCTCTCTTTCTCTCTCTCCCTCTAAATTCAGAAGAAAAAACTGATTTTGAGGAACCAAAACAAAGAGAAAGAGAGAGAGAGATTTATTAAAAACAAAAACAAAAACAAAAAAAAATTGAGAGAGAGAGAAGAATGAAGGAAAAAAAAAACTGATTTTGAGGAACCAAAAGATAGAGAAAAAGAGAGAAAGAAGAAAGACGAAGAAGAGTGATTTGTTTGTCTTTCTCTTTGTGTGTGTATTAAGTCTGAATACATAAAAAGAGAGAGAGAGAGAAAGAAAGAGAGGGACTATCTGAGAAGGCAATGGGCAAAGAGATTCTCCATATGCTCCTCCACACTACCAATGTTTTCAGATCTCACATTTCAATTTATATATTTTTTATTATTTGTTTATATTTATTAAAAAATCTCTTACCCTTTCACTCCATTGAAAACACCAAATCTCTTATGCTCTCTGCATCTCTCCCCCCTTCTCTCTCTCTCTCTCTTTCTCTCTCTCTGTCTTTTTATTATTATTATTATTATTATTATTATTATTATTGTTATTGTTATTATTATTATTTGTATTTATATATATATATATATATTTTTTTTTTCTCTCCTTTGATATTTTAATCATTTCTCTGTCTCTTTTTATGCACCATTCTTTGTTGGCTAGTGAATGGTGGATCAGTGTGGGATTGTACTATCACAGTGCTTTCACTTTGCCTTCTTTTTTGATTTTGAGATGAATATCATACTCACAGTCAAAGTATCTCTTTGTATCATGTTGTTATGTATTGATTCCAAAATATACATAAATTTGGCAACATGAGAGACAAAATCCAAATAAATCATTAGTCACATGGAGTATTTTGGAGTTTTGTCTATATCTTTTATAAATTACATTCACCGTTAAAATTGACATATATATTTATTTAAAAATAAATAAATCTTATTTATTAAATTAGAAATATAGATACATCACATAGAGATACAAAATCAAAAGACAACCTATGGATGAGGGGATAGAAAATTCACTGGAAATAGAAGAAGAATTACCAACTGAACCAACATCCATAGAAATTGAGATATTATAGTAAGAAGGTATCACCATGAAATGAGTTCATCTTGTCTGGTTCTAGAACCAGGGTATTCTCTAGTTCTAGTTTATCATAATTTAACATGTGTCTTTATATGATGTTGTCAATTTTTATAGGGACACGTGTCAGGCTCTGATAGGTTAGAACCAGAGAATACCCTGCAGACAAGATAAGCTCTCATGAAACACACATTGAAAATATAAAATAAAGGAAAAAAAAATAAAAACAAAAATAAACCCAAAAGATTTAAGAGATACAATATAAATGTTTTATTTTAGTTTATTTTATTTTGATGAATATGAACAAATTATGAATCCTCAACTATTGAGTTGAAAGAGAATTGAATTCTCGACTTTTCAACTTGGAAAAAAAAATCAACTACTATTGTTTTATTACATGGGTGATGATATAAGCAGTTTATGAGCGTCGTATTTATAGATACAAGTAAAGAGAAAAATAAAATAAATGAACAAAAATTAAAAACTTATAAAATTCAGTAATTTAAATTTGAAAATGATACAATGAAAAGATTTTGATATAAAAACTTACAAGAGATACTGAGGATTCTCTTAGGACAAAATAAATATAAAGCAATAGAAAAAAAAAAGAAAAAAAAAAAGAAAATATAAAAGACAGAATTTAAACATTTTGGTAATATGAAATTACTATAGTAGTACAAATAATCTTTACCTGCCACTTTCTAAAAACATTAAAATTAGGCGTTGACCTCAAATTTCATGTTACTCAAAATAAAATTATTATGATAAAAAAATAGTAAATTTTCCATACAAATAGTTAGAAGATAACGTATGAACTTTTCTTATAGCGCAATATTGATAAAGACTTTCGAATAATATTTTATTATGCTATAAATCATACTTCAAACCACAAAGCATTGTTTGATTGAAGGCATTTTATTAAGGTCTAAAGATAGGATAAGAATTGGGATTAATCAGAGTGAGAGATAGATCACCAACCACTTTGAATGACAAATTTTGGAAAGACTTATGATTATTTATATATAATATATCCAAAATTGAAAGGAAAGCACTTGGCTTTTTCTATTATACAATGTAGAAAAAAAAACTCATCCTTTCATGGTTTATTGTGTGACCACAAAATACTACATATAAATCAAATGAATGAATAAATAAATAAATAAATATTTGTTTGGTTGATGTTGGGATTGAAGAGTGAAATATAGGTTGGAAACGCTAATAACATTTATGGTTTATTGGCGTATGATTTTTTGCATGCAGAAAAAAAATCATGAGTCAAATTTTCTCCGCTGTGATAAAATGAGGGTGTCTAACATATTAGAAAAACTGCATGGTCCATGATAATGGTTTATTCATATTTGTTAAAAAAAAAAATTATAGATTCATTAAAAAAAAAAATTATTTAAATAAATGATTTTATGGGAAAAATATGTGATGCATAATTGCAATAATTCACATCAATATGACACTCATTCCAAACTGGAAAGTTACCACCAGCCATCAATCCCTTCTTAGAAGAATCATGAACTTCCAGCCAAAACTTGTTTAGAAGGGGTGGCATGGCACTTGATCTTTGCTTTGAGTGTATCTCATAATAAATCATATATATTGAAATTTAATTATTTAATTGCATTAAGGCTTAGGTTGATTATATATATATATATATAAATTAATAAACTTGTTTTGAATTTGGTTTTGATTGTTGGATTGGAATTTAAATTTATCAATATTATTAAATAAGAAATCGACATGCTATAAAAAAAAAAATAAAGTTTATTTAAAATAAAAAATATATAAACAAGAACCTACCGTGATTGGTTCAAGCAATAGAGTTTGAACCATTTAAGCAAGTGATTTCATGTTTGAATCTTTATATATAAAAAAATAATTGTTGAGAAGATCTACTCCTTCATACAACTCTTAATATTTTGCCCAAACCATTTTATAGCATATGGTTACTAGTAAAACAATGAATCTAGGACAATATATATAAAATATATAATATTGAATAAAAAATATACCCATTTATTCATGACAAATCACCCTAAGGATTATAAAAAAACATAGAATGCTAGAACTTAATTTAAAAAAATTAAGATAAAAACTACTGTGCTCCTAAATTAAAAATATAAAAGGATTTATAAATTTTTAAATTTTATAAACAAAATTAGTTGAAAAGAACTTAGTTTAAACTCAATTATGATCAATTATTGGTTAATTTGTCAATGATTTTTTTGTTTATAGGCATTGAGGTCCCCTGCGTAAAGTGTTCGTGTTTTTTGAGAAAGCTGGTTCAAATTTTAATTCACACAAGGTGAGTTCACAAGTATAGTAAGGTGTCAACTTCGTGTTTGTGTACTCTCTTAATATGATTTGTTCCTATTTATCAAATAATAATAACTTTTTTTTATTAATTTAAGTTTGGTTAAATTGGCCTAGGAGTCTAGGACTGAAACTTTAACGATTAAATTTACCTTATGTACCACAAACTAATTAAAGTGATTGATCAAATCAAAGACGAAAAAGAGAGAAAAATAAAATAAAATAAAAGGTCCTACAAGGATCAACTTGGGTTTGATAAATGGGTCCAAAATTTGAGGACCCATAATAGACCCAATTCTCAATGAAAAAGGGATTGAAATCATACAACAATGTATAAAGATGAATGAAAGAAGGTTTGCTTAGTTTAAAAAAGAGCAGATAAGGAAAGAAAGACATCCTTGAGAAGGAGAACAAGGAGGAGGTGAAGTGAAGGGGATATGGAAAGAGATAATACATTGAACCCTTTCCTTTTCCTTTGTGTTGCATGCCATGATTGCAAAGTTGTACATTAGGGCTAGGGTTTGGAGTATAAGAGAGGACAAGTGACAAGTGAGTCCACTCAATAATTGTAGCAAGAGCTCAAAGATATATCTTTGCCATTGCATTGAGACTCCATGATATACATCTCATCCAATTCTTCATGTGTTCCTCACATTATTTTAGTATTCATATCTAAAATCTTACATTTATTATTTATTTATTTTTTTGAAGATAATGATTTTGAAATTTTCTTGGTTGGAATTGGTCAAGTCTTATGGATTTTTTTTTTATTGTCGAAACTTTTTCTTTTTAACTTTATTGATCGGAATATATTTTTTTAAATTATTTTATCTAGTAAAAAAGTTTATTTTACATTATGTGATCTAAAAAAATAATATTGCAATATTTTTTAAAAAAAATTGAAAGTTAAAGTTTTAAATTATAAATCTATAATTTTCTTGTTAACTATACTTAATTTTGAAAGTTAAAGATTATCATATGATAAATGAGGAAATAAAGATTATGATTTTAATACAAAACCTTTGGATCATCCAAATACTTATAATTTACAAAATTTAATTTATTTATTCTCTATAAAAATTTCAAGTAACTTTTGCTGGTTTCATCTAATTTTGAAATTTGATTTTGTTAGACATCCATGATGAATAATTCCTCACAAAGGATTTTTTTTTTGCTTTGTGAATTTCAACTATCTATTTTTCATGTGATGGTTTAAATTTTCTATCAATGTTTTGTACTGTAGTGTGATGCTGTCTTGTTTCTTAAATTTTATTTTCGTTTAGTTGAATTCTCATGGTTTATATATATAACACGGTTTCTTTTTTTATCACTTCGTTACTAATGTAAAAATCATCTTATCAAACAACTAACTTTATTTAAAGAACAAAACCAAATGATATAAAGACTCCAAAATGAGAACTATTAGATGGTCTCCTCAATGATCCCTGAAAAGCACCCTTTAAATGAATTTTTTTTTTAAATTAAATAAAATTCTTATAACCTCAAAACCCTAAATATCTCTCTATATATATACTTAGAACAAACTAGTGCTTTTATTTTCAAACACAACATTACATAACTTAAGTTCCACATTCCAATGATTCATTGTGGCAACATGACAAACCAAAAAAGCAGAGTCCAATGCTCTTTGGCAACCCTATGACAACACACACCCACAAAGAGGATCTATTCTTTGAGACATAGGGCTTGTTTGGATCGGCTTATAAAAAAAGTGCTTTTTTTGGCTTTTGAGGAAGCACTTTTGGGAAAAGTACTTTTAGAGTAAGTTAAGTGCTTATGCATATTTTTTTGTTTGGATGTATTAGATTCAGAAGTACTTTTGCAGTTGTGAAAATGTTTGGGATGCTTATTTGAAAAGTGCTTTTATAGTGAGAAATTACTAAAATGCCCATTTACTGAATTATGATAACAACTTCATAATTTACATATTTCTTACATGTCTTACTTAAGAAATAAATAATATTTGCTACTATTGTTATAATAATAATAATAATAATAATTGCAACTTTCTTATTATTATTATTATTATTACTATTTATAATAATAATTAATAATAATAATTATTATTATTATAATAATAATAATAATAATAATAATTATTATTATTATTATTATTATATTAATTTATTATAATAATAATTATTATTATTACTATTTATAATAATAATTAATAATAATAATAATAATAATCAAAATAATCATTATAATTATTATTATTAATATAATAATAATTATAATATAATAATAATCAAAATAATCAAAATAATCATTATAATTATTATTATTAATATAATAACAATAATTATTATTATTATTATAATAATTATAATAATAATAATTATTAATTAATATAATAATAATAATAATAATAATAATAATTATTATTATTAATTATAATAATTAATAATAATAATTATTATTATTATAAATAATAAAAATAATTATTATAAATAATAATAATAATAATAATTATTATTATTATTATAATAAATAGTAATAATAATTATTATTATTATAATTGATTTGAGATGGGGATGAGAGATTGAGAGGATTTGGGGAGATATATAAAAGGTAGTAATTTTTTGGATTGAGTGTGGGTATTTTAGTAATTGCACTTAACCACTCAGCTTATTAAAAACAGCTTATTTTCATAAGCTGGTCTTTTGCAGCTTATAAAATAAGCTGTTTTTCAGCTTATTTTACAGCTTGAGCTTATCTGAGTAAGCCCATCCAAACACCAACTTTAAAACTATAAGCACTTAACTTATAAAATAAGTGCTTTTGGATCAGCTATAAGCTGATCCAAACAAGCCCATAGAAGAGAAATGAAATGGCCCTTGATTGGATGTCTTCTTTCTCTCTTTATCTCTCTCTCTCTCTCTCTTTCTCTTTCTTATAAGTTTTATAACATCCAATGAATAAATAAGAAAGGTATGGTTGATTGAATGGTGTCTTTTTGGAGGGCTTTTGGCCCTTAGCAAACACAAAACAAGAACCACAAGAAACTTTGGAAGAAGTTTGAACTTTGTTTTGTAACTCAATATTGATGTTTCTTTTGATCATTTTGTATATGTTCTCCAACATTCCAAATTAAAAGAGTGTCAATATTTAATGAAAGTGCATGCATGCATAGCCTTTTCTTTTTTTAACTTGAACTATTTGATGCTAGCTAGCTTTTGGTCCTCCATCATGTGTCAGCTTGGTTGGCATTTGTTTGGCTCTATTCCATGGACCCAATTAACCCAACTTCTTCTTGTGACTAATGACTATGACCACCACAGGGGACCATATGCCATTTGTCATATATGCTTTTACATTTACATTTATCAACATTTGGAGGTATCTCTGGAGGAGTAGTAGTACAAGGGTTCTTGTTTAATGTCTATCCTCTTGTTTTGTGGTAGATATTAGGGTTTGTGAATGTGGTTTTGTCGAAGCTTAAAATAATAAAATAAAAAAAGTAAATAATGAAATCTGTTATTATTTATTACACCAAACTCCACACCTTTTTCCAGGTACAATGAATATATACACACACACGGCAAAGGATTATTGGTTTAGTGGCATCGGCCCACTAACTGTGAAAGACTTATGACTCGAATTCAAAGTATATTAGATGCAGTGTTACCAAAAGGTTTTCAGGTGCGAGTGTGAGCTTACCACTTGCTCTCTGCATTGACCGGATGAAGGCACATGGGCTAGCCCATTTATATTGGCTATTGCTCACACCTTTCACTCTACATGTGCTTATCGCATTTAGTTAAAAAAAATAATCTATTTAATAATAATAATAATTAAATAGATGAATTCACAAATAATTTTTTTAAAATGATACTAAATAATAATATAAAGTCTAAACAAAAGAAACAGTAACGCCATATATATAGTTAGAAATTAATTGATATTATTAATTTCTGACATGTTTTAGTGATGTATTAAAATTTTTTTTTCTTACACTACTCTCTAATGTTTGAAGTTGATTTAATTTATTAAGTTGAAAATTTGATATATCATCACTAAACAAGATTTACAAACAATCATATATTCTTAAAAAATTTGAAAAATATGAATATTTTGTAAAATAAAAACATGTATTATAATAATCTCTGTTTGATCTCCTCTCTTTATCTTTAATCAGTACATTATATATATTTTATGCTTTTTAATTTGGTTTAATCAAATGCATTTAAAAAAAACTTATTTCATCAAATATGTAATGCAGCGAAAATAGAAAAATTATTAATGAATGTGGTTTATCCATTAATATATATATAAAAGCAAAAAAGCATTACAAATTGGCCAAATAAAAAAAAACTAAATATATATATATATAAAAGCAAAAAGGCATTACAAATTGGCCAAATAAAAAAAAGCTAAATATAACAGGAATATTGAACTCTTAATTAGCAAGCTTTACAAACATTTACATCAACATAATCATGCAAACATGCAACATTTATAATATAAATTAGGCATTACAAATTGGCCAAATAAAAAAAAGCTAAATATAACAGGAATATTGAACTCTTAATTAGCAAGCTTTACAAACATTTACATCAACATAATCATGCAAACATGCAACATTTATAATATAAATTAGTTTAATATATTATGAGATTCTTGTATCATGTAATGCCAAACTCTCACAAACTTATGAAGTCAACTTGTTTTCTCCGGATCGAACCTTTTCTTCTTAGCAATTTGATCAATGGAAACAATGCAATGGTTTCCTGAACGCAGAGTGCTTGCCCAATCAACATGCTTGTTTACACAAACCTTCTTTCCTTGCTTAACTTGTGATTTTATTGATGTTTGAGTTCTAGTTTTGTTGTTCTCATTTATCTCAATCTTGTACTCTTCTCCTTCCATTCTAATGCTTATTACTCTCACTTCCATGACCTTCTCTTTGCTTGATTGTTCTCCTCTTTTGCATATGTTCATCCTAGCCATCTTGTGCCGATACAATCCTCGAAGCCGAAAAGCAAGATGACCAAGTTCTTGTTTAATCTCCTCCTCCAATTCATTCTCTATTTCGATCTCGATCTCTTTTCGTAGTTCTAATTCCTTTTTAGATAAAATATTATCACTGAACTTGTTCTTCTCTTCACCAAACTATATAATCAAACAAGTTTAAGATGGGAGTCCAAAAAGAGATAGAAAATTAAATGTTATGTTCTAGCTATATATATATATATATATATATATAGTTACCAAATAATATAGATGATGAGCTTCACTATTTCTCCTATTGGTTTGATCTTCAAAACCTAACAAAGAGATCAAGTTCCAAGTGAGTCATGATCAAACACAGAAACATAAAAAAATTAATGAATATTAATAGAAAGCAAAGAGACAAAAGAATTTCATACATTGCTCTAAGTCTTCCATGGTTTGTCTCTTTGCATGGAGTGATGCTCATGGAGCTTTTTATAGTGATTAGGTTGAGTGGGTTTTAGTGAGTGCAAGTGTTATATGAGAGCTTTGCTTTACTAGTGTTATTCCAAAGTTGGGCGCCAAAGCTCTGATTCTAATGATAATATGCAAATGCTATACTGTTGTGTGGATGTAGATGTGTGCTTTGCTTTGAAGGGATAAAGACATGGGATTGGTTCAACTTGAAGTTCATTCAATCTTGGAAGAATATATATACCTACCTCTTCTCTAAAATTTATTGGTTGTATGTAATAATTAATTAAACAAAATATAGAGAATTAATTTGTATTAATAAATGAAAGTGCAAGGCTGTGCTCCACCATCCCTCACATGCACAAAGTGAAAAGCAAGTGCACTTATAAAAAGAAATGCCATCATCTGCAATCTTCTTTATTTGATTATTATGGTTATCATTAAGGAGTATTAAACACCATTAATTGCCTGTAAATCTTCATTAGTTTTTTTTTAAGTGGATAAATTCCTAATTCATTAAGAAAGAAAAACAAAAGAACAAAAACTATAAAAAACAAATAGACTCAAAGAAAATTAATGAAAAAAAAACCTACAAAATAAAGACTATGACTATGAGGCAATCATCAGTAGTAATGTACTTCTTAAACCAACTGACAAAAAAGAAATTACAGAAGTAATTACCTACTCAAGCTGTATAGGTAAAGTACCTCTGTCCTCATGGGCTCAATCTTCAGTTTTTTCATATAAAATTAAAAAAATTCATATATAGAAGTATTAAAAAAAAAACTCTTCAATAAAACCATGGCTAGCTGCATGTTTACTGGTTATTAAATCTGTACATGTACATACCAATCATATTTCAGTTTCTCATTTCTGAGAGATCAAGAGAGTACATAAATCATACATGCATGGTTTGGTATTCAAAAACATAGAAATTGATATGCTTAAAATCTAATTATATATAATAATTAACTATCAACAAGCACAAGCATAAGATGATGTTATCTTTGTTTGATTCTTTGCTAGCTTTTGCTCCTTCATCTCATTGAGAACAGAAGCAGTCCAAGCAAAGAAGAAGGACTCATTATACCCAATCTGCTGGCCTTTATAGAAAGGAAAGCACCGAGAAGGATTACTCTCCGGGCACCGTTCGCCGTTAGGATCATTCCATTGGCCAGCGTGATTTATACCCGATGACTCGGCAAGCCATCGGTATACATGCTGTCCAACTCCAGCCAACTCCTTCCATCCTTTCGGAAAAAATTCCATAACACTGCTATTCTTATCCATGAAAATCATATTTGTGAGTTGAGCTCCATGCGGTGTTGCTAATACATCTGTTTGGCTCATCAATTTCACCTATAAAAAAATAATTCAGATAAGTACAATACTCCTCCACACTCATATAAGTACTTGGACTACTCTTGATTATACAGAAACATCAAATTAATATATAGATCATATGAAAGTGAACCTGATCACAAAAGGTAAGATTATTAGGCCGAGCAACCCGAAGTCGGCAACCTTCGACTTTGAGGCACGCCTTGTCGAAGATGCTAATAACTGCATTATCATCCTTGAATGATCTCTTCCCTACTCTGAGAAGCAATGTCAATCTTACAATCACTTTCTCTTCATCAATGGCATCTTTCTTGATTCCACAATAAGCTCTTGTCTTGCACCTTATCAAGTCATACACTTGTGCCTTTTTTTCCTGTGACATTGATCCTTGATTCCTTCTGAACACCACTGCCTTCTCCAAACAACTAGTTGTTTTCCTTCCATTGAATTCTTCAATTACTAATGATTTTGGTTGGAAGATGGCTATCAATAGCTCTTTCAACCAAGGACTCATCGTCTTCCTTAATTCTCCATGGCGGTAGAGCAGCCACCTATTCGGTAACATGCATGACTTGCTTTGATGCCATGAAATGAAAGGAATCATTGCAGATATACCATGCCAAAGATTATCGTAGTCGTAATATGTGTCGGAGATGAAAGTGAGGCCATTGAGTAGGTCGATATCGCCGGTGAGAGACACCGGGGAAATAAATCCATAGAAATTCTTTGTTCCATTGGAGATACTTCTACCGGAAAGGCATAAAAGCTGACCGTCGGAAGCCTCGGAAGGAAAATATACGTGTTCCGGTCCACCGTCTTCTTTAGTATCATTCATAGAGCTCATGAACCATGTGTGGCCATCCATCGGTTTATCGGCGAAGCGAAGATCCTTTAAAGGCAAGAAGGAGATGTGTTGGTAAGAAGAATTCAATGAGAATGATGTCTTTAAGGTTTGAATTTGGAGAATGATGAGGAGAGTGATGAAGATGGAGATAAAACAAGAGAGGAGGAATCTAGGGGAGTGAATGGAGATAGAGAAGCTCTTTTGTTTGAAAAGAGATTTCTTTTGAGTAGGGTTATAGAAGCTCATTTTGGAGAATATGGCCTTCCCTAGGTCTTTGCTAAGACCAAATGGGGATTGAGAGAGTTTTTATATCTTTGTCTTTGTTGTTTAGCTTTGAGATGAATTAGTAGAGTTTGTTAGTTTGTTTATGAAGGGAAAGAGGTTGGAGGAGTTCCATGAAGTTAGTTAGTTATCAACGTTAGAAAGCATGAAAAGAAGAGAAGAAAGGACATGAATGCATTAAAATAAATGAAAATAAATGGGAAGTGTGTGATGTGTTTGTACTTTTATATGGACAAGATGCAACCTTTCTGGAAGTCAACCATGGAGGTAACATGGTGGGTTGGTCAAATACCTAACGTATACTTCCACTAATTAACTTTTTTTTTTTACTATTTTTTTTTTTTGGATGAGCCACTATTCACATTATTTATATTTAGAGTGGATAAGAAGAGGTTCGATGTCCTAATCTCCCGTATAGGATTCCTTCATTTTAATATCCATTAATAATTAACCATTAATATATATATATATATATATATCTGTTTTATTTGACACCCACATCTTTGTAAAATGACAAAATGACTTGTGAACTCAAAACTAGTTTTGATGTTTAATATAAATCAAGGTGATATATATATTTTCCCTATTATATCTTCAATTATATAAATTTTTTTATATATATTATTAGAAATTATGTACAAAATAAGAGGGTATGTTTTTTTTTTTAATTTTTTTTATGAAACTCATGATTTATTTATTAATACATAATGTATATTTTAAAATAGATTTTATAAAATTTAAAAATTAAAATATCCATTTTATCTTGAATTGAAACATCAAAATTGAGGGATGACAAGTGAATTTACTTATTTGTTAAGAGTGGCATCTAAAGAGTCTCTATAATATATGCCATAGTACCTATATTACCCTTTTTAAGGCTATGTATAAATGTAAATTCCTCAAAAGATGAATGGCAATTTGAAAGTTTATGTTGCATTGAATTTAGGCAAAATGTTGACGTTTGAGTGTTAGGATGAAGCGCAATAAGATTTGGATGATAAGAAAGCTTTAAAAAATTAATCTTTTGTTTGACATTGCAAGCATAAAATGAATAATCAATTGATGATGAAGTTTCTTTTTCTCTGATATTTAATTGAAATTAATAGAAGTGGAAAGGTGTCACTTTGGAGTGTGGCTTGAAATCAATTCAACATTTTTGATGCTTTTTAGAGTCAATCACTTGTCTTTATAGTTAACTATTAATGCATGTGATAATAATTAATTTGTTGAAATTCCTCAACTTGGTTTTAAATTCTTAATCACATGCAAAAAGGGACAACCTTTACAATGAACTTGGTTTAAAATATACTAAATTAAATAGAAAAATTGTATTGATTAAAGATTGTTTACACCAAAAATTTTGTAAGACAACATTTTTTTGATGTAAGAAGATGGAGATTGTTTTTCAAGATATAATTGATTCCCTTAAAAAAATATTATGAATTGAAACTTTAATGGTGATGATCGGTACTTTTTCCTAACAATAACATTGCTTGTGCAAAATATCATCATTTTATACAAACTTTGATTAAAGATTTTGTTTTTAAATATGTAATTTATATAAAAAGGTTATATGGAAAAATAAATTAAAATAAAAAATAAAAAAGATTATTTTATGTCTTTAAGTTGGTCCATAAAATTCACCTCACATGCTTACAACAATGCTCCAATCTTATTTTGATTTGTGGAATCTCCTTTTTTTAAGGTATCAAGTTGCCTTATTATGATACGCCAAAATCCAAAAATGTAAAAGAATCTAAATTTGAAATTTCAAATTGGTAATTTTTTTCCAAGAATATTGTCACCTTCAAAAATTAAACATTAAGCTTAAACAAATCAAAAGATATAAATTCAATCTCTCTCTTTGACGAATAAATTAAAAAAAAAACTATCAAAGTTAACAAATTAACAAAATATGTCGATTGCACTTTTATAATTATGTTGACAAAAAATAACTTAAATTTAATTTTTTTTAAAAATCATCTAAGATAAGATGATTCCTAATGCATGTGGTTTATCTATTTTTTTAAAATAAAATAAAAAGATAAGATGATAAATATTAGTTTTTATACAATTTTTTTTAAATTCACAAAAAAAAAATCAAGTGAATATATTTTTGAATTAAAAAAAAGGAACTCTACGCTAATTTTCAATTAAATTATGTTCAAATTTTGTTTTATTATATTCGTTGACCCTTATCAGATGCAACAAATATTTATATATATATTCACTAGTCATACAGTGATGTGCAAGGTACTTTGAACAGAGACATTGATTGCAGAAAATCAAAGTGAATCAAATTGGGCCTCAAAGAAGTTATTACACTATATATATATATATATATATATATATATATATATATATATATATATATATATATCTTTAAAGTCTAATTATAAAGCTTCTTTAAATATATAAACATGTGGATCAAAATGAATCAAAATGGGTCTTAAAGAAGTTAATAGTATACTCTTGTTCCCCAATTGAGTCATGAGAGTACTCATAGAGATGGGTTGTGAACCACGTGGCCAATGAAAGGGACATAAGCACATATATATATATATATATATTCAAATACATTGTCCTATGTATAGTGTCTCAAAAAATATATAAAAAAAACATCACTTGTCATACCAAAATTAATTTTCTCTGGATAGCCCTTAATGATTAACACTATAAATGTGATTGTTATTTTTTTAATTAAAAAAAAAAATGATATTTTATAATTTTTATTTTTATAATATAAATATGACTTTTATTTCTTTGTGCTTGGGATGGAAATTATTGTGCTATATGCATGCTAATAGCAAGGTTATTATAGCAAGTAAAAATAAAAATAAAAATACATAATAATAAAGAGATACAAAATTTTATGGTAGTTATTGTTAAGAAATTTTTAATTACCAACAATTTGATAAAAATACAAAAATATAGAACAATTTCACAAACCTATATTTCAAATTCACTTGAATTAAAAATCTTTTCTTTGTCTACAAACACAAATATTAATTTTTATTACATTACTGTAGCACTATGAGAAATCTAAAATATTTGCTTAATTTATATAAAAAAAACTAATTATTAAGTCTAAAAAAGGACTTTAATAATTTTGAAGTCCATGTGATGGATATTGTAACCTTTTGCATACTTCCAAAATTTAAACAACCAAAATTCAACAAAAATGATCTGTGAATGTGATGTATGATCAACTTGTTCAACTTTCTTTTTTCTTCTTCCCATATTTTCTAATTTTAATATATATATATATATATATATATATCACATGCATAACTAAATAATAATAATAATAATAATAATATGACAACTTTTTTTAATAAAATTATGGTTTACCTATTTTTTAAAATAATAATAATAATAATAATAATCATATGGTAATTAAATTAAATTAATACTATCCTTGATTAATGCAGTGTAAGCATAAATGCATGGGAATTTATGATACCTCTTGCCTGCTTTGCTGGTACAAGGATGTTCATCACTCATATATATCCACAAATTTTATTTTTATATTAAATTTATTATTATGTATTATTCATTTTAAATCTGTCTCCTATTTATAACATCTTGCAACTTAGCTTGTATTAATTTAAATAATTTTTAGTAATTTTTAATATTAATTAATAACTATATTAGTCTAATAATCATGTTCTTTGAGTAAAAAGTACTTTAGTTTTATCTGTATTCACATTTATTCATTTTAAATGCATATTTAGACCAATTTAAAGATAATCCGGTTTATTACGATTTATCTATCAACTTTACATCATTTTAAATTTTTGGGTTTGTATTCCTCCCATCATCATATCAGGTCAATCTTTAATATTCTTAAGCTCCGAACAATTTAATTATATCCTTTATTTACCTATATTTTTTATTTTTCTAAAATATAAATTACAAATGCTTTGATTACAAACATATATTAATATAAAAGGATGAATCATATGCGGACATTCATGGATTTTATATCCGACTGTTGGATTTCAATCCAATAGTCCAATACTGTTTAGTAAATAATATTACTTTGATTGTGTATAGTAGCACAGTAAAAAATGGGATGCACTGTGTTTTGATCTAAACAATTCAATCAATTTATCCACAGTATTTGAAAAAAATCTGAGTCTTCCAATCCTATTTTTGATATACCTATAGCGACCAATGTAAAAACAAAACATAAACTAATAAACCCAACTAACCTAGATCTAATTATATTGGTGGCTAATGGACTTGGGGGTGGAAATGGCAAAGGGAGCAAAGTTTGCAAGCACAGTGGCAGTGGTGAAATCAATAGTGATTGGTATGATATCAGTGTTGGTATATTTTTTTTCATGAAGTATTATATAATTTTCTGGTATAAAATGCTTATTACCAAAATTAATGTTAGGATTCAATATAAAAAAAATGTTTTGACTTACGATTATTTGTATATCTTTATATACCAATATTTTTATTTATGTATTTAGATATGCATATAAATAGGGGTGCAATTGAATAGAGCTGAACCGAACTTGAAGGTGCAAGCTGAAGCTCAACTTGAGCTTGAGAACTTCCAAGTAAATACTTGTTTTTAAGATCATTCATCTTATAATTAATGATGTTTATTTATTTATTATAGCTTTGAATGCTAGCACAAGGATGGCGAAACAGGAAACTCTCACATAATTTTTTAATTTATAAATTATATTGTTTTGTTTGGATAATTAAAATTAATTAAATTTATTTTTTAAATAGAGGCGCTTGTTGTCTATTAGTAAAAAAAAAATTTGATTAAACTTATAATGATATTAAATACTAATTTTTTGCTATTATAATCAAGGTTTGTGCTTATTGTAGATTTAATATAAAAATTAGATAAAAATATTAACTATCATTGGCAGTAAATCATTCATTAATAAACTTCACAGCAGATATATGAAAATCCCATACATTACTATTCCAATACAAAAAATCACCTCAAAGCAAATAAATCACTCTATTTAACAAAATAACAAAATGAAAAAAAAAAAAATACAATCAACATAAAAACAACAAATTGATAAACATGGTTAAAATTACTCCCATTTAACTCTAATTTTATCAACATGCTTAAAATCATATGTGAAAGCCAAACTACCATCCATCCTCTTGAAAGCAAATCTCTCAATTAAAACATAACAAGAAAACCTCTTCCACACATCACCTTCAAACTCCTCAACCCTATCAACCTTCTCAACTTTATTGTCCCCGCCACTCATGACCCGACCCAATCTATTCTCCTCCCATCTCATCCTCTCCCACACAACCTGGCTCAAACCTAACCCACTCTCCCTTGAGTTCACACCCTTGAACCAAATAAAGTCATCAACCACATTGCCATCATCTTCTACAACTTCATTTCCATTCAAAAGTGCCATCTCCCTTCTCACACTTACACTAACGTGCACTTTGTTTTCTCCATGAAAGGTACAACCATATATCTCTTCCCAAAATTGCTCAAGAGTAACCTCATAATACATAGACTTCTTCATTTGATCTTTCAACCTATCACCTTCTTTGATGAAGATGAAAGGGGTGTACCACTTCCCTACAACAACATAAGAGCCGAAATCCGGCAACCTTCTTCGAAGTGCCATATCAACACCATTGGCTTCACCTTCTAAGACAAAGCTTCTTGGTATAGAAGTATTAGCTCGCCAACCTTTTCTTCTTAGAAAATGTGGAGGGAATCCATCTTGAGCCACTGCTTTGGCAGTGAATCTATGCCCTCTAGGAATGATTTCTACTTGCTGGTATATGTTTGCAGGATCAAAAGAAAGTGGTTTGGTGTCATTCACAAATTTAAAACATAAGCATGTCCCCTTATCCTCTTCTGTTGAAGATGTTGCTGCTTTTCTGCAGTTGCAAGTGAATTTTCATTTGTCAGAGGTGAACCAAATTTGTTTTAGTTTGTAGCTTAATTTCTTTGTTTTACTACTCATGACTCGTTTAGTGATAATTTAGTGTTAATTGATTAAGACACTATATATTTTCCGCTATAATTTTCAACTTAATTAATTTGTAAAAAGAAAGTTAATAAAATAGATGCATAGAATAAGAGATCTTTGACAATATGTATACTTATTTAGTAGGTATATTAATGAGATTAATAAATAATAAGAAATCTAGACAAATCTTTGAATACAACTAATAAGAGCATACCCTTTATGTCTTCCATCAGCCATAATAGCATAGTAAAGGTTGGATGATAAGGGCTGGCCGGTGACAGGAATGAAGTAAACTTCATCATGAGAGGTTGTCTGGTTCTCACCAGCATTGGTGGTGTATCTGATCACTGTCTTCCTGTTTTGAGCAAATGGTAGCTTGTAGATCCTTGAATCTTCACATAGTCCCATGCAGCACACTGCTTCAGCTTCAGCAGCCTCATCTTGGATCACAAGAATGCCAGAACCCGGCCCTTCCGGCGGTGGTGCCGATAAGAAATTAGGATTGTTGTTGTAGAGGGAAAGAGGCCTAGTTACATACATTTTTCCGAAGTTTTTTTTTGGAATATTGTTTGCTGGGTGTATATAGAAGAGCTTAGAAGTATATGTAGGAGATGATGATATATATACAAGTCAAATGAAGAAGCTTCTTTGAAGATGCTTGTGTTGTTACGTGTATCACTGATACAAGGAAAAAGTTGTTTCTTGGAAAGATGCATGTTTAACTCAATTTGACTTTGATTAATCAAATGTCCCAAATTCATGTATTCAAACACATGCATTAAAACTAAAGTAGATATTTTCAGGTGGTGCATAAGAGAGCTTACAAGTAACAAGCACATGTAAGAGATTTACAGAAGTCAAATGGATAAGTTTCTTTGAAGATGGTTTGGGTTGTTACGTGTGCACCAATACAAGGAAAACGTCAATGTTTCTTCGAAAGATGGACGTTCAACTCTTTTTTGGCTTTGATTAATCAAAGTTTCCAAATTCATATAAACAAACACGAAAGAAAATCAAACTAGATATTTGATGGAATGGCTTTCAACCTCTAGTGTGTAATTAACTTACATCCAAAGATGAGGATATATATGCTTGTCGGAACCCTTTTATTAGTTGTATATGAAGACCTACACACCGGCCCAAGCTTGGCTCAAGCCCGATCCAAAGCCAATTTTTGATGGATCAGTCCAAACCCGCCCCAAATAAACCTTGGATTGCATATGTATATCATTTTCACATAATGCGGGTTGGCCCTTTTGGATTTTTTTTGGGTTGATCCAACAGAGAAGACCATAATTTTGCTCATTGGATTTATTACAAAATATTAACAATAAAAGTTAAAAAATATTATAAATGATTAATTGATTGAAATAAGCCCATCAAGGGAGCAAACTAGCTAAGTGGTTAATTGTCATGGGCCAACTTCATGAGTCATGTAATCCCAACGGAAGGCTCCCTCCATGATTAATCTTGGATAATAATTGTATTTTCATTGATCAGTCATATTCATAGAGGTCCAATTTTATGTAGAATGGAACAAAATGCATAAGTTTGGATGTACTTATATTGTAGTGATGCAATATTATTCTCACGTAAAAATATATCAATGCTAATCAATTAATAAAATTATTTATTATTATTTTTAAATTATGACAAACTTTAATAAAGTAATGTTAACAAACAAAATAACAATGGGCTAATTCGAATCAAATCCAACGGCCTGATCCAATGATTGATCCAAAGAGATAAGCCTATGACTTGGGCCATGAATTTCTTAAATTTGGGCTGACTCAGTCTAGCCCAAACTATTCATGCCGGGTTCGGGCTGGGTAAAACCCTTACTTTTCTGACCCGGCCCAGCCAAATGATGAGAGTGAGTTGTGTATGCTTGATTTCCCATCTATTGAATGGGATGTGCCTGGTCTGACTAACATTGCTCGATGGAAATATCAAGTACAAAACTCCATATATGAAAGCATCCAAAATTTTATTCACCTTGTAAAAAGCCAACTCGTCTTTATATGTCTTACAATCTCCTTAATTGATGAATAATAATTGATATTATTTATTTTTTAAATATTGTGTTTTTATTTAATTAAAGATTAATTTTAAAATATCAAGTATAAAATATATTTATTGCATATGTTTCTTTATTTTGAGATAAAAATAAAATGTACTTTATATTATAATTAAATTAGTTAAAGTCTTTATTAAAATTGCTTAAGGATTTTCTTATTATTAATATGATTATTGTGCATAAGGTATACATCCATTTTTATTCATCTGTCCAACTAGACCTGTCCATGGGCCGGGCCGGGCCGGGTTTTATCTATAATTATTAAAATTCAACCTTGTCCAAGCCCGGCCCGGTCCGAAAATTCGGGCCTTAACTCTTGCCCAAGCTCGCCCAAATTTAATAACCTCTACCCAAGGCCCGTCCAAGCCCGCCCAAATAGATTTTTGGGCAAATAATATATAAGTTATAAAAAAATTAACAATAATATTAATATGTGAATATAACCAAATATTATTCTACAAAACACTTAAAAATTAAAATACCAAATGCAAATATTTATACAATTACAACAACTAAAATTCAAACTATTATAATCAATGACAATCAACAATAAATATATATTATATAAGCATATACAAAACTAATTAATAAATATATTTTATAATTCGGGCCGGGCCGGGCCGGGTCGGGTTTTTAACAATAAAAACCAAACCCGGCCCATTTTTTAAAATGGGCTTCTTTTTTTGTCCAAGGCCCGGACATCGGGTCTTATATACTTGTCCAAACCCTCCCATTTTTCGGGCGGGCCTTCGAGCTTGGACGGGTAGCCCGGCCTTTGGACAGGTCTATGTCCAACTAAACATGCATTTGTAGTTTTTGATTTTCATTACATAGTCAACCTATATATATAACTAAACATGCATTTGTAGTTTTTGATTTTCATTACATAGTCAACCTATATATATATATATATATATATATATATATATATATATATATATATTATATAATTGAAACAAAAATTAAATGTTGTTCAACAAGAAACCTAAATTAATATACATTGATCATATCTACCAATAATGAATGTAAGCATTAAAAAAATGATTCGAGGCATATAAGTGATTAAATCTCAAATGAGCATCTAGCCGTAACTAATATTGGGCATATAATCCTCAAAGTTAGGGTGAGAGAGCCAAGGAAGCTCTTGTCCTTTTTTTATTCCAATAAAACTGTGGTTTATCCACATTTATTTAAAAAAAAAAAAGCCAAGGAAGATTATATTTAATAATTAAAGTGGAGTCTTTTAGCTTAATCCTCTATTGTTTTGATATTGCAAATTATAGTTAGTTTAGTATGGTATAGTAAAATTATAATATATCATATGGATATTATACATAGTTTAGTTAAAAAATTTTAAAAAAATGCAGCAAATAAAACAAAAAGTTTTATAGTATGATCAAGTGGCTATTTATACAAGTTTTTTTTTTTTACTTTTTATATCAAAAAGTATGCCATAAAAAATGCATCTATAATACCTGTATATAGCACATATATATTAGAAATGAATTATATTGACATATCAAAATATGAACATTTAATAGAAATAAACTACTCAAAAATCGGAACACCAATATGTATTATTAGGAATAACAATTCCCATAAAAACCAAAAATAATAATGAACAACTATTAAGTTAATGATAGGTAAATATATATATCATCCAACGAACCATGAAATATCATCATCAACATTATTATTTGCATGCAATAAGTTACATATTTCTTATTTTTAAAGAGTTAAAAGTTTCTATCATTATGGTATTCATTTAAATATAAATTAGATCATTCAACAATTTTGGAGATAACTTATTTCTCTTTTTTATTTGAGCGACGTCAAATGCATTCAAATTTCACTATATGGAAAAGTAGTGTATGACTAGCTTAAAACTCAAAAAATAAGTTTTACTTTAAAAAAGAACAAAGTTTTAATTTTATTTTTTACATTTAATACTTATGAATTAAAAAATATGTATTTTCCCATATTTTTCAAAAGACAAGTAAAATTCATGTTTTTTTTTTCAATTATACATACTTATGTATATAATTGATATATTATACGAGAATAAACCAACTTAGCTGCATTTATTAAAAGAAAAAAAGAACCATTTAATCAGTTGTAAAGAGAATAAAAAAAAACAAGTGAGTGATTGTTTCATTCAAGCTGGATGTTCCAAAATATTGCCCAAACAACAATTTTCCAAATTACCCAGGTTTTGCCTAAGGCCCTAAGCCAACCCTTCAAGTTGACCACACATTAGCCTTTGTGTGAAGATACCATGGTAGTCCAAATATGTTGTCAAAGTGGCGCCATCCATTTTCGAGACACAAATGCAAGTAGAGGAAGAGGTAGTAGACCTATAAACACAAAGCGACTCAAGCCTAAACCTTAAGTGCTAATCATCACGTGTAGCCTTGATCACTTTCTAAACTCCTCCTCATGAGTGCTTCTCAATGATCCATCCCATAATGTGAGCCTTGGCAAGATAGCTAGTTCCTTATTTACTAAAGATGTCACCCAGGATAGACGAGCCAACTGCTGGCTTTTGTCTCTTAGGAGTTGCATGCACCACCCCTATCTCCCTTCCTTCTTTTGTTTGTCCCTCTCTTTACCTTTGGTGCATTCTAAAGGGCTCATCTGTAATGTTTCATCCCTATATCTTCTTTGGGTATATATCTTCTTTTGTTTCATCCCTATATCTTCTTTGGGTATATATTGTGCCTTTTCCAATATATATATATATATATATATATATATATATATATATATGATAATCATCTAGACATATCTGAGTTGGGATTAATCATTAAATAGTAATTACTAAAACATTCTTTACAAATCAGTACAAACTACAATTCTAATTCATTAAAAAAAAATAGATTTATACATAAACAAGTCATACAAATATAAAGGAAGAACAATATATATAGCTATACAAGCCATAATCTACTCCAAACATACCCTACACATTTCATCTACACAAGAAGTAAAACACCATAATATTTATTTATTTTTTAGGAAAATTAATGTTCCCACTTAACTCTAATTTTATCAACATGCTTAAAATCATATGTAAAAGCCAAACTCCCACCCATCCTCTTGAAAACAAATCTCTCAACCAAAACATAGCAAGAAAACCTCCTCCACACATCACCTTCAAACTCCTCAACCCTATCAACCTTCTCAACTTTATTGTCCCCGCCACTCATGACCCAACCCAATCTATTCTCCTCCCATCTCATCCTCTCCCACACAACCATGCTCAAACCTAACCCACTCTCCCTTGAGTTCACACCCTTGAACCAAATAAAGTCATCAACCACATTGCCATCATCTTGTACAACTTCATTTCCATTCAAAAGTGCCATCTCCCTTCTCACACTTACACTAACGTGCACTTTGTTTTCTCCATGAAAGGTACAACCATATATCTCTTCCCAAAATTGCTCAAGAGTAACCTCATAATACATAGACTTCTTCATTTGATCTTTCAACCTATCACCTTCTTTGATGAAGATGAAAGGGGTGTACCACTTCCCTACAACAACATGAGAGCCGAAATCCGGCAATTGTCGTCGAAGTGCCATATCGACACCATTGGCTTCACCTTCTAAGACAAAGCTTCTCGGTATAGAAGTATTAGCTGTCCAACCTTTTCTTCTTAGAAACGTTGGAGGGAATCCATCTGCAGCCACAGCTTTGGCAGTGAACCTATGCCCTATAGGAATGATCTCTACTTGCTGGTATATGTTTACAGGATCAAAAGAAAGTGGTTTGGTGTCATTCACAAAGTTAAAACATAAGCATGTCCCCTTATCCTCTTCTCTTGAAGATGTTGCTGCTTTTCTGCAATTGCAAGTGAATTTTCATTTGTCAGAGGTGAACCAAATTTTGTTTTAATTTATAGCTTAATTTCTTTGTTTTACTACTTAGTGATAATTTAGAGTTAATAGATTAAGACACTATATATTTTCCGCTGTAATTTTCAACTTAATTAATTAGTAAAAAGAAAGTTAATAATAGATGCATGGAATAAGAGATCTTTGGCAATATGTATACTTATTTAGTAGGTATATTAATGAGATTAATTAATAATAAGAAATCTAGACAAATCTTTGAATACAACTAATATGGCTGATGGAAGACATAAAGGGTATGCTCTTATTAATCTCCACCTTTCATTAATCTCCACCTTTCAAACTCTTTCCCTCAATTTCTTCCCCATTTAATTCGTCAAAATAAACATGCACAAGCCATGGGCAGAACCATAGATTGTGGGGGTCATATGACCCTATAAAAATTTTAAAAGGTTTAAATTTTTTTAGAAAGTTCTCACATAGTTGGCAGATTTAAAAAAAAAAAAAAATGAGAGAATAAAAAAAAAAAAAAGAAAAGATTGAGACGGAGAGAGAATAAAACGAAAACGGCCGTATGACCTATGACCGTTGTTTTTTCCATGATCATAGATTCAAAATCTATATACATCTTATAAGATTTGAACTCATATATAATATTTATATAAATGTATCAATATAAATATTAATAATATGTGCTTAATAATATAATATTAATAGTATGTAGGTAGAAAAAAAATCATACATATATTAATTATATTTTAAATAATAATATTATATTAATATACTAACCTTAATACATTTTTATGATTTTGTCACTTCATGAAACTTCAACCTGTAATCAACTTAAAAATGAAGTGCTACTCTTGTACTGTAGAGTTGGTTCTTATGCTCAGGGTAATTTATAGATTATAGAGTAAAGATATTTAGACTAATGAATTTTTAGTTTAATTAATAATAATTAAGATTATATAATTTATTTTTTACAAAATCATAATAATTGTTAATTGATATTAATATTTTTTAAAATTAATTATTAAACATATTTATTTTAAATAATTAATCTTCTCAAAGATAAGAGTTAAATGGCGTTTGGTTGGAGAAAAGTCTTTATTTGCTCATCATGAACAAGAGATCTTGAAACCTTAATTATTTTTTAAAATATTTTATTATGATGTAATAAAAGATATTTTAACAATGATATATGTATTACTGATATTATTTGATCACTTGCCCACTTTGCCCAAAAAAAAAAAAAAATAAACTTTGATAAAAAAGTTTAGGATAATTAATTATATGTCAAATACCCTAAAAAGTTCTTATATTTTTATTTACAATTTGTCAGTTGATTGTTAATATCTATTTTTTGGTTTTTTATGGTTGTAGACTTTAATTTTATAAGTGCAAAGTTAATAAAAGAACCTGATTTTGTTCTTTTAATAAGTGTAAAGTTAAGAATATAAGGTTGTTTCTATGAATTTGATAAATTCACTGGAATTGAGATTTTTTTTTTTGAAAAAAGTGGATAAACCACAACTTTATTGAAAAAGGAGTAAAAAGTACAAACCTGAAGAGATGAAACAGATAAACATACCAAAAAAGGAACCAAACAACTGAGACAAGAACAACAAAGCTAGATAGAAAGCCATCACCAGCGATAATGTGCTTCTATCAACGAGCAAACAAACAACAGAAGGGAAAAATCAGAACGACGCGGTAGATAGTCGAAGATCACCAGAAGGATACAAAAGGACATCTAACGAAGCCGAAGAGGGGGGAGAGGCGGGGATGAATCACTCCTGAGCAGGAGGGTCTGAAGTGAAACCATGCTCATCCTGTCGAGAACCTAGAAAGACAAGAGCGCGCTTGAGTTTCTGAACAGAATCTGCAGGTCTGGAATTGAGATTTTGATAATAGTTTGAATGAAATTTAACAATGTCATTATTTGGATGAAAAATATCATTGTTTGGATGCAAATATTTCAATGTTTCATTCTATGCACCAGAATGCAACATGCAAAAATGATAGTCTCAAACAAAAGTGTATACATTCTCATTGTTTGGAGGAAAATTAATTTCCAGTTGATGATTATACAATTGTCCATTTCTAATGCTTCTTTGGGTTTTGCATATGCTGCAAATTGTTAAGTTGTACATGATAGACTGTTAAAGAAAATGTTGTTTCCAAAAATGAATTTTTAATCACAACATTCTCGTTCCATAAAAAATCATTGAAATATCTCATTATTATTATTATTATAAATTGCAATTTACGCAAACTCCATAATTCAAATAGCAATTGATACAAACATTCATGATACAAACTACAATTGACGAATAATAAAAGAAAATATATATACATTAGATAAAATATAACATTTTTCCCAAAAAATAATTTCTATTAAGATTTAATACTTCAATAAAACCATGTGAGTAGTTTTTGATGACAAATTGAATGGACATCAACCCAAAGATCAAATTTGCCTAAATTGAAAAATAAAAGGATCAATAAAATCTAAACTAAAATAAATAAGTATTAAGTTACTGTTTAAATCTCAATTGTCTCTCGTTCTTGACAATTTTTTTTTACAAATACCATAAGTGCAATTAGTAAAAAATACACACATTTAAACTATTTATATCACATTTTTCATAAACCCTGAGTATAAACCCTTTAGCATTTCAAGCACTTTTATTTATTAATTAATTTACAATTTTTTCAAATTTTATGAAATATATCTTTAATATATGTATGTAAATATAATTAAAAAAATACGATACAGATTATTTCCTTTTTTGACTGGTGCGCACAGACTATAACCTGTATTTCCAAATTAATCCATGATATTTACTTAAAACAATATATATATATGCCTATATATAGGATAAATCATCTGTGGACGTCCATAGATAAAAAAATCTATGGATATCTATTATCAACCGTTGGATCTCGATCCAACGGCTAACAATGATGAACTGAAACTACTATGGATCATGATCAATTGTTCATTATCAACTATTCATCAATGTCAGCCGTTGGATCGTGATCCAACAGCCGATAATTAGAGATCCATAGATTTCTTATCTATGGACGTACACAGATGATGTTTTGCCTATATTATATATATATAAAAGTATAATAAAAAAAAATTATAACTGCCCTGAGGTTTAAGCTCATTCGAGTTAAAAAAAAAAAGTATTTTTTAATAATTAAAAATTAGAATATTCGAAGGATATACGAGCAAATATATACATAAACCGATACACGCACTAATTTTAGCAATTGGGTAAGAAAAACCGAACCGGTTTAAAACTGAACCGATTTAAACCGGGTCGAATTCGGCCGAATAGGGTTCAATTTTGGGTTGTTTCACTGATAGCGCCCTCGAGATCCAACGCCCACTCCTTCCAACCGCGCAGCTCACCGCTCGCCGGTGCCGGCCGGACGACGTCGCCGCATCAGTGACCTCCTCCATCACCGGCTCCGGCAACCTCAGCGTAAACCTATCCACCCGCACCGCCGCCAAGTTCCCCGCCGATCTCGACCTCCCGAACCGGGGCCCCCGAATGGATCTCGATCTCAGCTCCCTTTTCCTACTTCCGATCCTCGCCAGCTCCGCAACCTCGGCTTCTCGCTCATCGCTGACGTCGATGGCAACGTGATCCTCGGCCGGAGCGGCGGCGAGGTTGAATCGGCAAACCGGGCAGGTGACGTGGGCTGCAAGCCAGGCGTCGATGCAGTCGGAATGATACACGTGGCAGCATCTGGGGAGGAGTTTTAGGGTCTCATCGTCTTCAAACTCGAGGAGGCAAACGGCGCATTCGAGAGCACCGAGGCCGAGCTTCAGTTCCCGGACCTCGGCGTAGGGCATCGACGGGAACGAAGCTAGAATGGTTGGATCGAGCCCGCGCTTGATGCCTACGAAAGCTTCCGGCGGGGAATCACCGCCGGAGGCGCCAGCAGCGGCGGGGCGGGTGCATCCGCGGAGATAGACGGAGAGGAAGCCGGCGAAGAAGATGCCGACGATAAGAACGGTGATGATGAAGGCGGAGGAGGGATTGAACGGCTTGGATTTGATCTGTGAGGTGGTGGAGGGCGGTGAGCCTTGTGCTTCCGCGCACCGGGTGGTGGTTAGAATCAGGAGAGAGAGGAGTATAGCCGGAGCCCAGATCGACGGTGAGTGATGGACTGATGCGTTGATCGAACGGTGAGATTTCGTTGCCATTTGTTAAGAGCGCTTTGATTGCGGTGCTGGTAGGCCTGGGCATCGGTGTATATAACTGTCGAGATTTTTGTCCGACGTGGCATAGTGTGTTTCCCGCCAATGAGGTAAAAATTTTTTTATTTGGTTTTAATTTTTTATGATAATTAATAATATATCTTGGAGTTACATCTTGAGCTGATTTAATTTTTAAATTTTGCAAATATTTAAAATAAGTCATTGTTTAGGGAGGATTATTTAATAGAGCCCCCACATGAGACTTTATTGATAGACTTTGACTATTGGAACAAATAAAATAAAATTAATGTCTTAATCACATAATATAAATTGTTATCATCTCATCAAATTATTAAAGGATTGTTCGCTTGCATAGCCCTGGAAAAATGGATAATTATTCCTGTGAAAATCACATTTGCTAAGTTGCATTAATTGGTAATATACCCCTTTAGAATAGAAGTAAATTGAAAAAAAAAAATTAATTATTTTTCATTAATATCTGGATGAAGGAAAAAATAGAGGTGAAGAGTCTGAAGACAAGAATAAATCTGGATTTTTATTGGCCTAAATTAATTAATTTTTTTAAATATAGGAGTATGTAAGCAAATGCAACTGCTTCATGAGATGATAAACATGATTTCTATGAAAGGCATCTTAGCAATTACTCACTTTTAACGGGTCATACAAGCAATTTTCTATATAATGACATTGTTGACTTGTGTTCATTATCTAACATTTACAAGTTTAATGACTGGATTTTATTCCTTAACATATACATTGTCATTTAGAATTTTCCAGTAATCACAGACAAATGCAATACTAATATCTTTGTCAAGAGAGATTTTTTAGGAATTAAAGAATTGTAAGCTTATTTTGGCTATGTTCATAGATGTTCAATTAATTTTGAGTTGACTTGACTGGTTTGCATTGTCATTTAGAAATTTCTTAGTCTTGAATAGAATAAAATTTAGGCCGTTTGTCAAGAGTGTTTTTCTCGTTTTGAATAGAATTCATACCGTTTGTCAATTATCTCAGTCCGGAGTGATTGATAGAGCTACCAAGCTTGGAGATGAACTTGACACCTTGCACTGTTCTAAGGACGTACGTGACCAATTATAATATCCTAGTCTCTAGGGAACTAGTTCTTGAATGGTTGGATACCCACTGGCCGTGAAGTGTACTATATTTTTGGCGATGTGGTGAAACTGTTAGGAAAGAAATAAAAGTGATGGTGAAAACTGAAAACTAGCTGTGGCACTGGCCAAACTTCCAGTCATCTCCGTATGTCATAATTTTATTCGAAGTAAAGCTGTTTCTGAATAAGTCAAAACACTGGTGCATACTGAGAAGGTGGCATGAATAATTTGTCATTCCCTTTCTGTATAATTTGGATGTATCTGATCTTTTTTTTTTTGGTGTGGCTTGGACTTGGTATAGTCATGCGAGTTGCTTATTTAGTTTTTTTATTAGCTATCAAAAATGACAGAGATAGCGATACAAAACTATTATATGTCGTGGTACTTGATCCCTTAATTAATTTTGATGGAAAAATTGGTGTAACTTTAGTCTCATGCTCTCTTTGGATTGAGGGAAAATGCATAGCTCTTTTTCTATTCTGTTTCACTCTATCCAAACCAGGATCAGAGTTAAAGAGTTTTTTTTTGTTCAAAGTGAACTAGACGTATGACATTACCTTCTTTCTGTGCAATGTTGTCAGTCCTAGTTTCCCTGAATACTTTTATTCAATCAAGATGACTTTGGAGCTTATTTAGGAATCGGAAGCCCTCACTAAAGAAATGAATTTCACAAATACTTGCATTGTACTAATGAAAAAGTCAGCCATCGAGCAATTTAAGTTAGTGGTCAATTAAGTTATTCACAATTATTTAAAGATGGTAAAGTGATCGTCAGAATGGCTGGTCAAAGTACAAGTTGGGTATTATTCTATTGATCCAATGGTTATGATATTATACTTTTCCTTATGAATGCTTGTGTAATATAGGAGGTTCATAACATAGGTTCATAAGTTCATTGAAGTTTTTTGGAAGCCTGGAAGCCAGATTCTTAGCCTGTTTATATTGATCGTTCGCTCGTTATATATATATTGAGGAATTTTAGTTCAAGAGAAATCAAAGGATCAGAAGATTGAAATTTATTTGCCATGAACTGGAGAATATTTGAAAGCGAGCCAAAGAATGATTCTTTCTGCAACTTGAGGGGGAGAATACTCAGAAAAGTAGTGTAATGAAAATTGTCTCCAATTGTGCGTTCAATGCTCTCAGTTCTGCAGCAACATGCCTGTTGACATAGTTGGCAGACTTTCTAATTTCACCTTGCTCTAGTTTGATATGTTTCATTTGATTTAACCACCTAAAACCTCCACGTTTCATTCTGAAAGCAAGTGTTTTACCAAGTCTCAACTTTTTGCTCAATATGAATTGCTAAGATCAGACTTCAACAATGCTCATATTTGTATTAGTATACATGAAAAAATTAAAAATTGTACCTGTCTCCAATCGTGTCCTTTTCGTTCGGTGTAAGCGCTGGCCTCAAGTCCATGGCTCTTATAACCTCTATCTGCATTCTCTTTCCTGAAAAGAGTTTTTATAATTGAGACACATGCCTTCTTATGTATTAGATTGTTATTTCACCAGTTAAAATAACATAAACTCATCCAAATTAATAAGTATTTTATCATAAATTGCTTGGCAATCAAGTGATCCAAACACGGACTAAAATTTAGTATTTCTTATTTGTTCATGTGAATATTATAGTTTGTGTATGGGAAATAATTTAAATTTATTTTATTTTCTAATATACCTTCAAGTGCATCAAGTAGCGTTTGCATCTGATTCATTATTTTGTCATCTCTGCAAAACCCTAACTTTACAACTGCAGGGAATCCAAATTATTAGTAATGGAAGCAGATCTCACATTGATGTGAAGAAAACAAGAATACACTTTCTAGAACATGTGTGTACTATGCTGATCATATTTCAATTCTATGTTTCTCTCTGCATTGATGCCTTAGATTGATCCAAGAAGGAGAAGACGTGTAATGAGGCCAATGAGTTCTGACCTTTTTTCTGGAGTCACAGTATTCTTGTTTCTAGTGGCACACATTCTTGGCAGCTCATTAACTTCATTTCCTATTCATACTTGTAATTTCTTGCAGACTCTATCTATCCCTTTAATTAATGGAAAGGTTGAGAAGAAGGTAGGTCATGGGAAGATCAGAGGAAAAATGGAACTTTTCACTGTTAGCAGTGAATATGAGTTCATGCACATTTGATTGATGTTTGGCCTAGTGATTCTGTGATTCTTTGCTTTTTTTTTTTCCTAGCTTAATGTCTTCATTGTTAGATGTACAGAAACAGAGTTTCTTTCGGCAAACCTACAACAGCACCATAGCAAGGTCATTGCAGTCCAAGAGAGATGATGGTTGTCACATTGTGATGGTACCTCCAAGCTATTCCTAAACCCTATTCTTACAAGGTGCGCTTCTTGATATCTTACAATGCATTAAATCAGGCATCTGCTAACAATACATAGGTTAGGGAGATGATTATTAATGTCTGTACATACAAATGGTGATGGTGATGCCTATAAGGACCCTTTAGTGGAATTGTTATGATGCTGTCTTGAGACCAACTTCTCTCATTGCCCGTTCTCATACGCATCACAGGTCAATAGAGTTCACTCACATTGTTGAATTAACAGAACAGGGTAATAGGTTTTTGTTTGAATGTGAGGGTGAGCTGTGAAAGTAGATTTGGGGGTTGGGAATTTGGGAAGGGACAAAACTATTGTGGAATCACTTTTCACTCTTGCACTGATTATGACCAAACAATAATAAGGTCATGGTAGGCTTTGTATAGCCCCTAGAACAAGATGGCAGGTGTTTGGATTATCTGGATCATAAGCTAAGGCCTTCACGCTCTCTCTGAAGGTCTTTGTTTGGCTTATGAGGGGCATGCATCATGTGGTTTGTTCAGAATCTCATTGCAGTTCTAAGGGCTAAATATACAGAAAGGAATCTCCTTGAGATCAAATAAGAAAGCTTGTATTTTATATTGGGGTTGTTTACTTGTTTGGATAAGAGAAATAAAGAGGGTTGGGTTAGGGCTCAAGATAGCTTATTCTAGGAGTTTAGATGGGGATGAGAAAAGCAAGAGTAGCAAGAGAAAGATGTTTTTTTTATGTGTGTGTGTGTGTGTGTGTGTTTGTATAATATGTGAAAATTTTAGTAGCATGAATTTAAAGGGTATAATTGATATTTCATTTGTAATATTATATAAAAAAATAGAAATTGTAGGAGAATGTGCGCCTAATTCTAAATTTTTAATTTTTTAATTAAATTCTCAAATAGTAATTGAAATTTTTAATAAAATTTTGATTTTTATTTCTTTAAAACTTTGATTAACTTATACATGATTATAAATTATAAATTGTCAAACATATCAGGTGTAAATAGGGTAAAGTCATGGGGCTTTTTTTGGGATAAGCAATCTTTACCAAATCCAAAGATGCTGGATGAATTTTCAGGAATAATTAAAGGCTTAATTCAAACCCTTATTACTTTATTCAAGACACTCACACTCGGAGTTTCATTAATCTCATTTGATTGAAGATCAACATGAAAACATTATGATCTGGTCCACTTGATGCAGTAAAGGAATCACTGCTACTAACAGTGTGTTTATATAACTTTCTTACTTTCTATTTTTTTAATATTTTGTGCAATTGCAAGAGCTTGGGAGGAGCTAGCAAAAGAGTATCATTGCAAATTTAAAAAACAAAAAAGTGGTTTTGTTTTTGGAGAAACACCCTACCTAGAGGAGTTAGTCAAATGCATAGGATAAGTGTTTTGGCTCCTAGAATTTGAATAACACAACCCTACGGCATGGATGAGGATTCTTAATGATCCTCATTTGTCCACTGTGACCATAAATCTATGCTCAGATTGAGAAGAGAATGTTTAAGTGGGCCCATGAACACCTTTTTCTCTGCTCACATAAGCTGGCATATGCTACAGTTGATTGATTAGAGTCCTATCATAATGAACTAATTAAGTATTAGTGACTACTGTTTACCAATTTATTAACTAATGCTTGTGCCTTCTTTGGCACTAAGTAATCAGAAAACTAATAAAAATTATTATATGGTTCTTCTCTTCCATGCCTTATACAGACAATGGCTGGCAGAAAAAGGAGGCAATTGCACAATTCTTAATCACGTTGTTCTTTCTTAATTCAGCTCAAATCTGTAAGAGAATCACTTAAATCATGCATATTAGTGAAGAATCTTGTCAGGTATTTTTCTAATAAATAATAAACCTTGTTCCGCCCACTGATTTTTCTGACATTACAATCTTGTTTATGTATTAATTAAATTATCATGCAAGTGTAAATTAGTTGTATGTAGAGAATACAACAAAATCAGGTCCTGGGTGGTCACAATCATGATGTAGTCTAATTGTGACATTTTAAAGATGGGTAAAATGTTTTAGTCTGCATGAATTCAAAGGACATATGGAGAGTGAATTTTAGTTGAATGTTTTAGGTTGAGACTAAGGATGGTGTAGCCACATGGTTTCTCATCTTGAGACACGTTAATTGAAAAACTACACAGACTGCACACACATGGCTTCGCTTCTATAGAATCTCTGAGCCTTTTCTTTCTTTCTTGTCAACCTCGCCTTTTTCTCTCCCATCTATCTTGTATTTTTGGGAGACATGTCATGCAAATTGGTACTTTTACAAAATCAAAGTTATCAACTCATCTTCTCCATGCCCTACTTTTTAGTTCCATTCTCCACCGTCTCCCTTGACACTAAAAAACACATACACCTGTCTCTTTCTTCTGCATGTTATATGTCACCTTTCTCTCTCTCTCTCTCTCCTATTGTTTAAGTTTCTTGAAAGCCTTTAAAAGACCTAACTGAGAACTTAAGTGGAAGCAGAGCTTGTGTGTCTTGGTGCCTTTAAAAGCCAAACATGTGGGTTTCTTAGGAGTGCATCACATAGCAAAGCACTCAAGTTTTGGCAAAACAATGGCATTAGAAGCTGCTGTATTCTCACAAGAACTCTTTGCATATACATGCAAAGAATTGCTCACCATTGGTGGAGCATGGAATGAGTTTGGAGTGGTTGAAGAGGAGAGTATGATAAACAATGAAGTTGGAGAGAGCCAAGAACAATGGAGTGGATGGATGGATGAGTTATCCTCCATTGTAGAACAAAACTCTCCATCCCCTGAAACTTGCAATAAGGAAGACTACTTCTTCAATGAAACTTCAGCTTCCCGACATCGCCGACGTAGAGCAAGAACTTATAAGAACAAAGAAGAGCTAGAGAACCAGAGAATGACTCACATTGCCGTTGAACGCAATCGCCGGAAACTCATGAACGAGTACCTCGCCGTTCTCCGGTCACTCATGCCTCCATCCTATGTCCAAAGGGTTTGTTTTCTTAGCAAAACTTAATTGCTTGTTATTGAATAAACCTCATGCTAAGATCTTCATATGGATCATGCAGGGTGATCAAGCATCAGTGATTGGTGGTGCAATAAACTATGTCAAAGAACTTGAGCAACTCCTCCAATCTCTAGAAGCTCAGAAGTACATGAATCAATGTTCATCATCCAACTGCACTATTACCCCCTTCACTGATTTCTTCACCTTCCCACAGTACTCTTCATCAACATCATCATCTTCATCTCAAGACCTGTTAGAAGAGACCAAAAAGAAGAAGAACAGTTCATCAGCAATGGCTGACATTCAAGTAACAATGGTGGAAAATCATGCAAGCCTCAAGGTCCTCTCAAGAACAAGACCAAAACAGCTCCTCAAAATGGTCACTGGTCTTCATAGTCTTCATCTAACCATCTTTCATCTTAACTTGACCACCTTTGATCATATGACATTCTACTCATTCAGTCTCAAGGTATATATATCTACCACTTTATGAATATTATGAAGTTTGCATTGGATTGTAATGTTGAAGTTTTTCTTTTCTTATGAATATTGATTAGGTAGAAGAGGATTGTCCGGCAACGTCCGCCGACGAGATCGCCGGAGTTGTGCATGAAATGCTGGGGAGGATTGAAGAAGAGCAGCTTAATTTTTAGTCCATACCTTTTTTTGGGTGTGTTGTACCTAAAATGTTAGTATCCTCTTCTTCTCAAATCAGATCTCAAGCAGAGCACTCACTAGTGTTTCACTGTTTGGTTGAAATGAAATGGCTTGGAGTACCTTACCTGTATTATTGTTCATCTATAATAATGGTACTTATTTCACTGTAATTTATTATATATATAATATACATACTATTATATAATTAAATATACAACAAGTAGTAATTAATTATACTAATTAAGTTAATTTAAAACAAATTTGTCGCAGCTTATTTTGACCATTACCAAACTATGATTGTTCTTTTGTTTTTATTTAATTATATTAAATTTTAAATATATAGATGTCATCTATATAATAAATAAATAAATAAGATAACATATATTTATATAATGTGAATCATTTTTATTTATGGAATATTTACAAATTAGTTTATGTTGTCATAAAAAACAATGAGATATGTATCGTTTAGATTTTAAATGTATACATCTAATGGTGATTAAAGTTGGTAATTTTTTTTTTTTTTTTGCATATATTAATTTATATCTTCATATCAATTAGTGCCATCTCCGAAGGCGCAAAAAATTGAAATTACATGAATTTTAATTTTAAAAAAAAATTAAAATCCGTGGTATAGATCACATCAACTTGTTTGAACTTTCATTTTAATTTATAAACAAAGTATGAACAATGAGTAGTTTTAAGTCAAGAATCAAATTGAATATAAAAGAAGAAACTCAAACAAGTTTCACTCAAAAGCTTAATCGATTTCACAAAAGGCAACATGATTCAAGGAGAAGTACATGAGAATCCCTGCCATGAATGCCATTGAAAGAGTTTTGGGCACTGTGATGACAGGAGTGGACAATGATATAAGAATCCCAAAAAGTAGATTTTCATTATCCTTTGAACAAGCAAATTCCATACAAAATAAGAAAATAAAATATCATAAAAATTTAAAAAAATAAAAATTGTTTGATTTATTAATATCAGGTCTCCTATATATAATGTTAATCTCACTGAAAAAACCTGTCCGAATCCTAATCCTAATTTGCACAAGTATTATAGAATTCAGCTTTTCACATATGCCGTATATGGCTTTTCCAGCATCTTAAAAAAAAAAATCAAACAAAACCAATATATATATATATATATATATATAAGCTTTCCAATTAAATAAATTTTATCTTTTCAACCTTAAACCTATGAGAATGGAGTTTCATGTCATGTCAAAGAGAGACATATATGTGTGTGTTGTGTGTGTGTTGTCTTCAAGGTATTCATTCAAAGAGTCTTAATGGAAATGATTAGATGGAGAAAAAGTTCTTTAGAGGATATAAATACTATCATCTTGTCTTTTTGGTTATTGCTTCCAATGATACAAGAAAAGAATCACAAGTAAACAGTTTAGGCTCTGTGACTGGTTTGCACATCTTACCATGCCTCTGAGTTGATGAAGCATTTGGATTGGTAAGTTGTTGGAAAACATAAATATAAAGTGTGTTTGCAGATTAGTTTGGGAGGGAGGACACTGTTCTTGCAATCAATAAAGAGATTTGAGTAGATTAGCAAGAGATTATAATCATTTTCATTGTACTTCTTGCAATTTTTCATTGGCTTCATTATGAGTCATTTGTAAAAGCAAGGCTTTTTGTTTTTTTATTCATCAATAGCTTAAAAACGATAAAATTATGAGTCAACAATGGAAAAGAGATTCAGAAAAAGATTGATGTTGTACATGTTTTTTTGTGTAGCCTCATCAGTTCTATTATGATAAGTTCATTTTGTAAAATAAAAATTACTATTAATAATCACCCATTAATGTTATGCATTTAGTTTCACATAAAATAATGGCACATATCACTAAAATAAAATATAATAATGTATAAATAGTGCTTATATTTAAATTGAATTTCTTGATTCAATGCAGAAAACATTTGATTCTATAGCATTAAATCAAAACTTGAGGAGTTAGTTTTTATTATATTTTATTTTAACAACTATTTTTTAAAAAAATAATTGAAAGAAAATAAAAGAAGATTCTCACAATAAAGTAGAGCTCATTTGGAGGTCTATACTTTATAAACTAATGAACAAATGTTCATATAGTCAATAGATCTTGAGAAAGATTGGATAATTTTCAATACTGTTTAGACAAAATTACAAGGCTTAATACAAAATAGAGAAGTGGTTAGAGAGAGAACTCTATTAATCATGTAACACTAACATCTATGGATTAAACAATGGTGCTTAGAGAGGATGAAACCAAACTTTAGGAGTCCTCAAAGTCAAACCTATTTGGTGATTATGTATGTATAACAATAAATTAAAGAGATTAATTAAGTTAATTTAGTTGGGTGCTAGTTTCTAGCTCTACTCTTTTTCTTGTTCTTTATATATGTTATATTTTTATCATTTGCTTATGTAGATGAATTTTATTATCTTATCTTTGATTTAAAAAATATTATTGGAGATTAGATTTTGGCTAGTGGTTAATCATGTTTGCCCATATATTTGAATTCTAACAATCTTTTGCATTTATAGTAAAATTAATCTTAATATTTGTGCTTTCAAATCAATTGACAACTTAGGAATAGCTTTGGTTTATTATTTTGTTCTTTTAAAGAAAACTATTGGACATATTATCTTCCTGTTGATGAAATATATGTTTTTTTAATCATGGATTATTTCATTTTCCTTCTATTCTTGTTATTCTTTATATTAAAATTCTTTTAAAAGGAATAGAAGGCAAACACATGAGAGAATAGGCAAATAACGTCCAATATAAAGAGGAATATTTATTTTTAAAAAAGATGAAACTATTTTTAACTCTTGTATTTTATCTTAATATTTATTTTCATCGATATATTTTCAAAATATAGTTTTTTTTAATTTTATTATTTTTTTCTATGTGAATAATTTTGAAAGCATTCAATTCTTATTTTGCTAATTAATTTGAAATTAAGAGAGTAAGCAGATGAATCTATCCTTTCACTTTGCTCTTTCAATGACTAAAACACCAAATGAACCAAGCTCACACATCATTGCATAAGGTTCCACAAAACAATTTGTAGGTCTCTTTCTTTCTTTTCTACAGCCCTTTGTTTGAAGAACTTCCACCTGTTTTACAGGACATCTACTGGTCATAATGACATGCCCATATCATTTTAATCAAATCTCTCTCTCTCTCTCTCTTCTATAGTTGTAGAAGCCCTTCCTATTTTAGCCAACTTTCTTTAATTCTATTTGTGATATCCTCTAGGAGTTCCCCATCATCTTGGATTATAAAGCGTGGGTAGTGAAAGCTTCTATTATGACTAATCATAGTATTATCTATCATAAATACCACTCCTTTACTTCTACTAAGCTTATTACTCAAACTACATTCCACATATTTTGTATTCCTTAAATTGACACTTTCCCTCTTATAAACTAAAACTACGTCATTAGCAAAAAAGTGGGTACCAAGGGACCTAATATTAAATATGCTTAATTAGTTCATATGTAAGTAAAACAAACAAGTAATTACTTAATATAGAAACTTGGTGCAAACCTATAGTAATAGGAAACTCTTTAGTTTCTCCTCTTACAATTCTAATACTAATGACAGAGTTGTCATACATATCTTTTATTAGTTTTTTATATGTAGTAGTAACATCATTCTATTCTAAACACCACCAAAGGACCTCCCTAAGTACTCTATCATATGTTTTTTTTAATCAACAAAGATTATGTGGAAATATTTCTTTTTATATATCCCTATATATCCCTATATTTCTCCATCAACAATCTTTATTATAAATTACTTATAATTAGTTGGCCTACCAGATATAAAACTAAATTAATTTAAAAAGAAAAATACACTTGATTCATGTCTCAATGTTTGCTCTTACTCCCAAAACTTCATAGCATAACTCATAATTAAACTCAATTCCATGATAGTTATTGCAACACTGAATGTTACATTTACACATATATATATATAGATACTATAATATTTTTCTCCATTGGTATTTTCCTAGAATATAATATTTTATTAACTAATATAATCAACCATGTTATCTCATCTCATATAGACTTCTAAAGTTCTATTGGGATTACATCCAGGCCCATACCTTTCCCTACTGTAGTTCTTAAGCCTTGTCACTTGTAACCATTATTTTTGCAATATATTGCTATAACTGAATTTAATTAGTCCAATACTGTGCTACTATAGATATATTGATGTAGGATACTACTGCAGCATGAAGAAAATACTTTTAAATTGTAGGAGAAGCTTTCATTAAGGGAAGGCAGATTTAGGTCTAAAGCCTGAAAAACTACAAGTGGAAAGGTTTTTGAAGAAGAGCTAAAGAAGAAAAAGAAGGAAGGAAGAAGAAGAACACCTAGAAGAGTATGTTTAGTCATTATTCTTTATTCTTGTGATATTAAATGATTATTCGACTCTTTTAATTCCTTTGAAACTCTTGCCCTTAATTTTATGTTAGCATGTTTATAAAATGTTTGTAGTTGATTTGTTGAAATGTGAAGAATGTTAAATTCTTCTTGCTTTTACATTTTGTTTTAGTGTTGGTTTGGAGATCCTCTCAATCTTTCCTTAAATTTGATCCTCATCCTTCACTAGCATCTTATTATCTTCACTATCACTCCCTAAATTCCTTATTTTCTTTTCTCTAATTTTAGCTACACTATATGTATCTTCTTTTGAACCTAATTTAGTATATAGCTTATCATAAGTCTCATACTTAGCCTCCTTCTTGGCTAATTTACATACTCTAAAATTTTTCTCACTTATATTCTTTTCCCAAAATCCCTTTTAGAAATATAAAGATAAAAAATAATATTCAAATAAAATACATAAACCAAAATGAATATTATATGTTTTTAATGTATTTGTCTCATAAAAGTTGTATCAATTAAAATCTAAAAAAAAATCAAATTAGCAATCTAAACATGAATTGAAAGATAAATATGGCACCTAACAACAAGTAAAACAAAACATTCAACTAAGAAAACCATTTAGACTTTCCCTTAAAACCATTATGACACGCTGGCTGCTTATCAAGACTATCCCAATTGGAGGACATATACCTAAGACAAGCTTTATCATCAAAAGTCCTACTCGTTTTCATCAAGGACTTGGTCTAAAGTCAAACACGTTTTTCATTTCAAAGCCATTGCGCTATTGTCCTACTTTCCCTTCATCTCAAACCAGATATCTATATATATATATGCACAAACACACATACATAAACCTTATTAAATAGTTATATATATAGAGAGGATACATAAGATTATAAATTAAGATTGTGTTTATCTATGTCTAATACACTTCTTCCTCTTAATCCTTCTACTTTCTACACCTTCTCCTCTTCTAAATTTAGGTCTCAAGTTTACTTGATCTCTCATCCTTACCGTTGCATCAATACTACGTCGATTAGAAGACGATGTTTATCGGTTTCTCGAGCATCAAATGATGACATGTGAGTGACTTTCATGGCATAAGCTGTAGTTGATGGATTGTAATTGGTTTTGATTAATCATGTCTTGATGTGTTTCTTTTATATATAGGGAAGTAATGAAGAACATTGTTGAAACAGTACCTTCTGCTCTTCCCCTCTTCTTACTCAATCTTCCGTCTTGGTATGTATATATATATATGTTATATACGTGATATATATATCTAGTTAATATATAGAGAGCTTGTAAAGTTATATATGTATGTGTTAATGGGTTGTCCTTTATGAACTTCGCTTTGTGGTTTATTTATGTAGGGCAAACTGGTTATGGGGTGCATTGGTTCTCTTAGCTTTGCCATTTTATGGAAGAATAAGAAGGATCCAAGGTACGTAGTAATTGAATATATATATAGACTTAATTATATTTAACATGTTAAAATTCTCTTTGTGCACCTTCTCTGTTTTTTAACGTGATAGAAGAATAAATCTATTACATTAGGTTAATCCTTTATATTACATCAATCAATGAATCTTAAAGTCATTCTTTTTTATAACATTAACTTGATGTATATTCTTTATTATTTATAATAACTATAAAGGATAACAACTAATCGATAGTTTTATTTTAACATATATAAAATTAAGTTATATATGAAATAATAGTGTAATATGTCTAATGATATCAAAATTAAATCCTTATATCTTAGATCAAGTGGAGGGGACAATAGAGACAGTAGCTCATGTTGTAGAAAGTGTGGCGGAGGTTACAGAGAAGGCATCATCAGCGGTGGCAGATGCATTACCAGATGGAGATATAAAGAAGGCAGTTTTGGAAGTAGAACATATAGCTCAAGTTGTTGACAAGAGTGCTGAGGCTGTTGAAGGCTTCATCAATAAGGTAATTACATCATAATTAACTTTTTAATTATTTGTTAAAAGGAAATGTAGCTACAGTACATTGTATATGTTTTTTTGATTAATGTAAATGAAATTTGGTTGTTGTGTAATCTTGAATAGATTGATGAGATTGAGGCTGACGTGGACTCATTGGTGAATCCTTTGATCAAAAGGAAGGCTTCAGTGGGAGAAGGAGAGGAAAAGATTTAAGGCCTTAAAGTGAATAACTTGAAGGAGTTTTAATTTGTGATTATAATGTTTGTATTTGACTTGTTTTTAAGCAATGTATATGTGTATATGTATGTGTATATATATGTGTTCCTTTTCAATTGAACTTATTTGAATTAATTTATAAAAATAATTTTTTTGTAAAAATTTTGTACAAAAGCGTTTTGTTTTACAAAGTGAACAAGTCCCGTAAGACGAGGAGTTAATATTTTAAATTACATATGCCCTCATTACATGAGCTGAAGTTCAAATGTATTTTCTTGATAAGAACATAAACACCTTATGCAAAATATCAAATAGACTAAGAAATCATTAATAATTTTATATAAACTTGATTTCATATTTTTATTTTAAAAATTTATAATATAAAAAATATTTGATCATTTTATTCTAACCCCCCAACCCCCAAATTCCCACATAATATCTATTTTTTATTTTCTTATAGGGGTGAAGTTTTTTTTTCTCTAGAAGCCAATTTTTCCCACATATTTTTATTTTCTTAAATGGGTGAAGATTTTTTTTTTCTCTAGAAGCCAATTTTTCCCACATATTTTTATTTTCTTAAATGGGTGAAGATTTTTTTTTTCTCTAGAAGCCAATTTTTCCCACATAATTTTTATTTTTTATTTTCTTAAAGGGGCGAAGTCTTTTTTCTCTAGAAGCACTTCCATGTTGACTTGTCATAAGATTAATATTCATTTTTATTTAACGTGTGTTTATATTTGTTTACAAAAGCCAATTCAACTAATGTGAAAAACCACATAGATCATAAAAATTAGTGCAATTTTTACAAATAATTATATAATTAATTACATTAAGTTTGAACTTTCTTTTTTTTTTATAATAATAATATAATTCTCACTTTTAGAAAACTTACTAATAGCCATGAATCATATTACCGATTTTGAAATTAGAAAAAAATAATGTTGGCATCTATTTAGAAAAAAAGTATGTATATATTTATGACTTTAATTTAAAAAAGAAAAATCTAATAATATTGTTGAAGTGAAGGTTAAAGATTAAATCACTCCATTTTATTTGGGAAAATAAAAATAAAAACTTTGAAACAATTTTATTCTCTTTTATCTCATTATTTGTTATAATTTATATTTTTCTGAGCTCCAAAAAAATAGTCATGCCACCCTGTCATTGCATAAATATTCAACCTACTTGCCTAATAAAAATAAAATAAATGAATGAATGAATAAATAAATAACCTACATATTATTATGGCTTGCACTACCACCCTGTCATTGTACTCTATTATGTCCCATGCATGTGAGACATTTATTTAACATCATTTATATATATATAAATTTCTATATAACAAATTCATATCGAACAAGTTACTTAAAAATATTATATATGCTACAATTATTTTACCTAATTAATGAATGCATCCGTAGATAATTTTTTTCTTTCTTAAACATCCACTTTTCAATGAAGTTATCGGTTTTCCTGTTTAAAAGCACCTCCACTTTCTACTGATTTTATTTATAGTATACCTCCATCCATGTAAATTTATTAGTAGCAATGTCTATACATCTGGAAAAAAAAATTTCCGCTATTATTATTTAGCCGCATATGTCTTACATGTATATGTATATAAAAAAAATTAGTGTAATACATATAATTATGGTGGTTTAATGACTTTTAAAAATTTATTATTCAGAGCGAATTAACATCGAGGGTAATGATGACTTACCACGGACATTCAAAATAATATGTCAAAGATCATAACCCTATAATTATAAATTTTGTCATGTTCTGTGACTTTGGAGAGACGGAGAATATAGCTCTTCCACGAAACCGCATTATGCTCTAATATTTTTATAATATAGTGTATACAGTACTGTTACAGTAATGATGAATGGCGAAGAGATTCAACCCTAGCCTCCAGCTCCCCCACTCACGGCCACACGTCTTCCCACTGCACTAAGCAATGTTTAGCGTGATAAACAATTTCCAAACAAGATTAATTAACAAAACCATACAACAATGACTTATACAAGTCAAACAAGTGCAACCATGCGTGGAAAACAAGGCTTCATAGTTTGTGGTTGAGACACCATCACGTATCAAAGCGGACTAGTCAAAACTATGCAAGTTATCAAAGAGTGACCACATTAATTCATAATGTTTTTTGGTCACATGCAAATTATTCTTTTGAGCTGGGAGAACATCAGCATCACCAGATTAGCTAGTTTGTCTAGGATAATTTTGGAAAGTATTTATAAAAGATGAAAAATGTGCATGTATATCATTCACACGAAAAAAGTATGTAATTCAACATTATCTAAAAAGAATCTACATAATTTTAATAGGTACAAAAAAAATTCTTTGATATGTCGTATTTGCAATAAATTCACATAAATCCTGTACATTAATTTAACTTCATTTCACATTAATATTCACAAATTTTATATTTTATTGCACACGTATAAACTAAAAATAAGTTTATAAAAAGAAAATCAAATTATAAAGCATCTCTATTTAACTCTAGTTTTTTAAAAAAATTCTAATACAATAAATCATTATTCCAACCTAATTCTACCGATTTAACCTATTCTATTTTTATGCCTTTTTGAATAATATATAAATATATATATATATTGATAAACGCGATAAATGTAATATAGTCAAAAATATGTATTTTGACCTAGAATTAATCATCCAATCTATATGCTCTCACTTGATGACCTAAAGTTAAGCGATAAGCCCGCACCCGGATTGTTACCATCATTATGTATAACAAGACTTGAGCTTAGGATTTTTAAATCTCTATACTAATTAAAGTCTTTCACAGTGGTCCAATTTCGTTGGATATCAACCTCTTTGACATTAATTTTATATATCTCTTGATATAAACTCAAAATAAACATAATAATTCAAGGTATAAAATCTCTAGCTACTTGTATATTCCTTGATGTGATCGCTCATATTTCAGTAAGATATTTTTCACTCTAAATTTGTATACCTACTACCAGTATATATATATATATATATATATATATATATATATATATATATATTGAAAAAACACAATCACTTATCTATAAATTAGAGTTATAAGACTACCACAGCCACCACAATAACTTAAAACCAAAACAACATCCATAGCCATGGCTCAAACTCTTCTTCCTCCTCTCAACCTATACAACATGAAACTCTTCTCTTCCAATAATTCCCGGTCTCAGCCCCGCGTCGTATCGATTCGTAAACTCCGTTCATTAGTATTACAAGCATCAAAAGATGATATGTAAGTGATCTTCATTCATGCTATTATATATTTCAATTCCTATTAGTTTAACAATTACCTTTTGAAGATGTTCTTGTATGTGTAGGGGGCCTGTGAACTCTGATGTTAGTCATGCATCTTCATCCAATCCTCTCTTCTCTCTCATTAAGCCACCCACATGGTGATTAATTTACATCTTAACCTAATCATATATTTATCTTTATATATATTATTTATATATAGATATATAAAGGTTTAATAATTTCATGACCTTATTCTCCTTGTTATTTAGGTTGATTTGGTTAATGGGTGGTTCTTCTGTTGTTCCATCAGTATCATTCTACAAGAAAATAAGAAAAGCACAAGGTATGTTATGTATGCAAACCGTTGTTTATAGTATGCTTTTTTTTTTAATTATTTTTTAATAAATATGATTAAATCATAAACTCTCAATTTTTGAGTCAAAAGAGATTTAAACCCTCCAATTTTTTATTTATAATATGTTTTATTGAATTTAAAAAAATGTTTTTAATTGGTAGATCGATTGGAGGCTACAATAGATGAAGTGGCAGAAACAGTGGAGAATGTGGCTGAGAAAGTGGAGAAAATAGCTTGTGAGATGGCTGAATCATTACCTGAGGGAACATTGAAGGAAATAGTTTTGACAGTAGAAAAAACAGCGGATATTATAGACAAGGGTGCTGAAAAGACAGAAAATTTAATTAATAAGGTTAGTGATAAATAAAATTTAATTTAAATATATAAATTTGGATCTCTAATCATAATTAATGTCTTAAATATACAACAGTTGGATGATATTGAGGCCAAAGTAGATGCATTTGTTGATTCTTCGACCAAAGGAGAGGCTGCATCTAAAGAAGGTGATGAAAGAAAGCAAGCTTGAATGGAAGGACATCAATGGAACACACTGAAGTGTTTGTTGTCTGGGAGTACAAATGATTGAATACTTGTGTCTGTTTGGTTGATGCCAATAAGATTTAGCCCTCATGTGAACTTATTTTCATTGTTTTTTTTTTTTTTTTGGGCCGTGTGATCAGATTTGGTTGTTTTTTTGCTTTTTAATTTCATCGAATTGAATTTATATACATCTATATTCAAAGTTCTAAGTTTAATTAGTCTTATGTTTTTGTTGTTGTTTTAGAGCGGCTAATCTCTCATGAGTTCTTATAAAATCTCACGACAAAAGATTTTTGCTTAAATTTATATTTTTAGGTTTATCACTTTAGTTTTTCTGTCACAAAGAAAGAAAAAGAACACCCCATCTTAAAATCTATTGTTTCTGTTTGGCGCAGTATGGAATTTTTTTATTCCAGGGCTGAAGAGTCTAAGTTGGACTTCGCGCCCTGAAGAGGATCAGGGTTGGACTATAGAGTAAGGACTGTGAGCTATTTTTTGGTTTGAGGAGACCTGTTCTTCGATGTACCTTTTATTTTTCTCTTTACTTTTGTGGTTTCCTTTATGATTGTTGTGAGTTTGCCAACCACGCCTAGTAGTTTGTACTCTTTTTTATTTTAATATACGTGGTTCATCCACCTTTAAAAAAAAACACCCCATAAAAAGTTATTAAAGAAATATATAGGTATAGTGATACGCCAATTACAATGATATAATCAATTTTTAAGAATTTATCATGTGGGAGTGGATTTACACACGGAACAATATGATTTATCATATGTACCTAAAATAATATATCATGAACCATAAATTTAAAATCGCCATAAATTTAAGATGGTACCATAATTTATTTGTTTTATAAGAAAAACAAGTTTTCAATTTTCTTCAACCATCATCAAAACTTAGTATAATTGGCTAAATGATTTTTAATTATATTTATATTTCCACTCAAACATACACAATTTTAACCAACCACATGTTGATGAATTGAAAAGTTCTTTGTTCAAATATATAGATAAATTGTTGATGTTTGCATAGTTTTTACTTTTTATAAAAACAAATGGTGCAGTTTACACGGCGCACGGTCCAAAATGGAGAAAAGTAGGTGACATCCCACATGTGCCCTTTTTTTTGTGTTTTTTTTTTAAACTATAGAATAGCTATTTTATTGAATAAAAAAATAAAATACAAAATACACAGGATATCAAGAACCCATGTGACAATAATTATAAGTAATAAGAACAAAGATGTTAACATATTCCAATCCTTGAGGCTGACTGGCTGAGAGAGCATAGGAGCGTTAAACAGCCTCTTCTCTTATTAATATCCAACGTGTACTTTGATGGTGACAGGAGATGAAATTCTTACAAATGCATTATAAAGACATATGATATAATTAAAAAAATCTGCATATGCTCTCACATAAGCTGAGGTTGAGAGAACATGAGAGCGCTAACAGTCTATTTTTTCTTATTAATATCCAACCTCCCTTATTTTGTTTATGACAGGAGATAAAATCCTTACAAATGCAAAATGAAAGATGTGGTATAGTTTTTTATTTTTTATTTTTTTTAAAGGACGACAAACACCTAAATCACGGGTATACATGTAGGGGAGCAGCGCTCGACACACACCGTGCACTCACCTTGCGCGAAGTAGGAATCGAAACGGTGAGTCACGCTTGAAACCCAAGATGAACACCCTACATAAGAGACCCAGTGCCAATAAATCAAAAGGTCGTTTGCAAAAGCCGTGGTATAGTTTAAAAAATAAAAATAAATAAAAAAACTGTGCATGCTGGTAAAAAAATTCACACGGGCTAAAGCATGGTAATTGGTATAGTTATAAAAAAAAAAAAAAAATCATGTGAAGTGATTTGATTTGTCCACTTACAATATATCATGAGCTGAAACCTGATCAAATTGCAGATTCCAGATTCTATGGATAGTAATTGGTTTTAGGGCTTCTGGTTGAGAGGTGCCAATAATGTAGGTAGAGTTGTTCAAAATAGTACAAGGTATGAATGTCCACATTCATAGCTTTGGTCCAATGTCCAATGTGATATGTTGTTTTGGAGTTCCAGAGGACATCACTGATAATTTTAAAATTATTTTTAAAATGTGAAAAATGTGCATGCATATCATTAGCAAAAATAAAAAAAGAAATCTAATTCTGCATTACCCAAAAAATCAAAATAATATTAATCAAAGTAATAAAAAAAAAAGAAAATCTTTGATATGCAGGGTTTGCAATATCAATACAGTAAAAACATTAAATGACCTAAGGTAACAGTTACATTAAAATTTCAATAAAACTTGAGGCTCGCTGAACTTCATTTCACATTAGCAGGTAAAAATTTAATTTTTTTGGAATACAATTAAATTAAATATTAGTTAACATAAAAATTAATTAAATTGTCAAAGAGCTTTTGACTAAGCGTACTAATAACCCCTCATGTAAGATTTGATTTGCTGAATTTTTATTATCTGAGTTCAAAACACGTCAAATATAATAGTATTAAAAGAGTCTCAATATGAAATAAGCTTACAACCCAATTTCAGCACTGCCGATCAGAAATTACAGGCCGAATAATCAATTCCTGATTATATACGTACCTCTAACTATATATGTGTTTGTGACATGTATTTGTTAAAAATTAAAATACTAATTAGAAAAATTATCTAGTTTAACTCGTCCTACTTCCATGCTTTTAATTCGATACACATATCTTTGAATGTAATAAATTAATTCATGATATAAAATCTTTGCCTACCTCTAGTCTAAGTACATTGAACATTAGCTGATGTCACAACTCACACACACACACACACACACACAGAGACAATCACATGTCCACAAATGAGAGTTAAAGAGCATCATAGCACCACAATAATTGACAAAGCAAAACAACAGCCATAGCCATGGCTCAAGCTCTTCTTCATCCTCTGATCAGCCCTCCCAATCTCAAACTCTTCTCTTCATGTAAGTCTCGGTCTCAGTCCCCCGTCGTATCGATTCGTAAACTCCAGTCATTAGTATTACAAGCATCAAAAGATGATATGTAAGTGATCTTCATTCATGCTATATAATTTCAACTCCTTTTAACTTTACACTTACCTTTATGATGTTCTTCTATGTGTAGGGAAGTTAGGAACTCTGATGTTTTATCTTCATCCAATCCTCTCCTCTCTCTCATTAATGCACCCTCATGGTGATTAATTTACATCTCAACCTTTTATAAATATATATATATATGAATTAGTTTTAATAATTTCATGATCTTATTGTCATTCTTATTTAGGGCAACATGGTTAACAACTGCTTCTGTTGTCCTATCAATACCATTCTACAGAAGAATAAGAAAAGCACAAGGTATGCATGCAAAGTGATATTGTTTGTAGTATGTTTTAGTGAATTTTTTTATAAGTGTTTTTAATTTGTAGATCAAGTAGAGGTTATGGTGGATAAGGTGGCAGATGAAATGGAGAATGTGGCTGAGAAGGTGGAGAAAATATCTGCTGATATGGCTGAGGCATTGCCTGAGGGATCATTGAAAGAAATGGTTTTGAATGTAGAGAAAACAGCTGTTGCTGTAGAGGAGGGTGCAAAAAAGACTCATATTTTAATTGAAGAGGTTATAATATGTTTAATGATAGATAAATTTTTAATTTGAATATATAAATCTAGATCTTTTATGTTTATGAATATTTTACATTGGTAACAGTTGGATAAAATTGAGGCTGAAGTAGATGAACTGGTGGATCCTTTGGCAAAAGGAGAGGCTGTATGAAAGGAAGAGATCAGGGAAAGCAGGAAAGTTGAATTGAAGGACATAAATGAAACATTGATGGTTGTGAGCACATGCAAATGGTTGGAATATTTATGTTTATTTGGTAGACGCCCAAAAATTTAGCTCTCTTATGTGAACTAATATTCATTGTCCTTTTTGCAATGTGATCAAATAACTCTATTTTATATGGATTTATAATTGAAGTTTTTTAGGTCTGATTATTAGTTTTATATTTTGTTGTTGTTTTGTAGTGGCTAATCTCTCATGAAATCCTATGAAATGGTGATCTCTCTGAAAGGAGTTTGTTGTATATGTTGTCTTTCTAAATTTTTTTATTTTAGTAAAACAACTCCATTTTTAAATTTGACTTGAATTTCTAAATTAAATCATGGTTTATCTGTTCTATGAAAAAAATCAAAATTTTCATTCATTTTATCAAAACTCCTAATATAATTTGATTGATTTTTTATATCACTATGTTTATATAATTTATTTATTATTATTTTTTTCCATTTTTACAAAATGGAAAGGTGATGGAAGAAAGCATGCTTGAATGGAAGGACATAAAAGGAAGCGTGAAGTGTTTGTTGTCTGGGAGTATGAATGATTAAGATATTTGTGTGTTTGTTTGGTAGATCATAGATGCCAATAGGATTTAGCTCTCATGTGAACTTAGTTTAATTGTTTTTTCGCTGTATGATCAAATTTTTTTTTTTTTCTTTCTTTTTTTTTTAAGATTCTAAAAAATCCCATAGATCGATGATCTCTTCTAAGGATAATTTTTTGAAGTTCCTTACGTTATTTTTTAAGGTTTTTTTATTGTATCAACTATATTTTAAATTTTGACTCGACTTGTTTGATAAAAGTCATGGTTTATTAATTTTATAAACGGATCAAGCTTTTAATTTCAACACGGTGATGAAAGTTAATACTAATTGGCTAATTGTTTTTATAAATATAGATAAACCAATATTCCAAGAACATACACAAACATAGAGTTAATATTTTAATATATTTGTGTTTTCATTTTATCTGAATTGAGATTTGAATCTATTATCAGTAAGAATATAAACATACTATATATTGAAGTTCTAGTGCCAATAAGAAAAGAGATCATTAATTACGAGAAGGGATTTTTCACTCAACATACTAGATCTTAAATAACCATATATTGATTAATTGAAAAGTTTTTTTTTTAATCAAATATATAGATTTACATTGTTGATTTTTGCATAGTTTTAGATTTAATAATTATTAAAAAAAAAAAAAACAGAGGGTGGAATTTTCATGGTGCACCGTCCGATACAGGGGAAAGTGGGCGACATCCCACATGTGCCTTTTTTCTTTTGTAAGAAAAGCTAATACAATAGTTTGAAAGTCTCGGAAAGCATACACTGTGAAAAGCCTTGTCAGAACTCAGAAGAACGCTTGTGATTGATTTACATAAATATTAATTTAACTTGGGAAAGATAATGCTTAATTTGGATAAATCCTTTTCTTAATCCTATTTGATAAGATTTTAAGATTTTTTTTATAATTCATACATCATTATTATTATTATTATTATTATTATAGAATTGTGGACAAAATCAAGTAGAATTTGAACCATCAATGTTTGGAAGAATTTTACTGAAACAAAAGAGTGGTTATAGATATTAAATTTTAATGTATGATTGGTGGTAGTTAGAAATTCTAGAAGACAAAATTCTAAATCAATAGTTTGTTTGTTGGGGACAAATAAAACACATGCAAAATACATGACACGCAAAGAGGCTTTCATTTAATGTGTATTAATTTGTATATCATAAAACAATGTAATCAACAATATATATATAATCAGATGGCCAATAGTGAAATAATATTCATCTTGTTTTTTTTATCATATTTTATCGGCTTGTTACCTAAGTTATTTGTAAAAATAAGACTTCAATTTTTTTATAAAAGATGATAAGTGTTCTCCACTTAAAAATTTGTCCAGAGATAAACATATACAAAGTTGTATTAGTTATGGTGGTCAATTATCTTCTAAAGACTTATTAACTCAACTATGTGTCATATAAGGCAATGAAAGCCCACCACATAGATGTTCAGAAAATTTATAGAAAACTATACTGAGCTAATAAGTTCCCCCGTAATATAACTCTAGAATGAAGGATATAACTCGTTCCACAAAGAACCTACCAGGCCCACTTTATTTGGTCTGGTAATAATGGACGAATAATACTGCTATAGTACTGTGGTGCATGGATTCGACCCTATACTTGCCTATCTATTGCCATGTTACTAACTACTACATAAGACAGTGATTGTTTTTTGATATTCACTGATATATATTTTGTTGTTCATAATTCAGTTCTATATTATATATTTTTCGTAAATAAATAATATGTTGTTTTGGATCTATGTGATTAACTAATATAAAAATAACTCATAAATAGTAAAAACTAAAGCAATTTTTACATATAATTATCCAATTAATTATGTGTAATGATATAAACTATTCTGTTGGGAAATTAAATATAAATCTAATTAAGCAATACGATTCCAATTTTAAAAAAGAAAAAACAAACTTGTCAACAGTGAAGAACCAAAATTTAATGTTCAATACAAGAGAAAAAGAAGACTGATATTTGAAGTTAAGAAGAAAAAATAGATTTGGCATCTTAAAAAGAAGAGCGATATTTACTTTTATTTCCAAAGGTAAGAAAAAAAATTGTTGCTAAAGTGGAAGTTAAAGGTTAAATCACCCTTTTTTATTTAGAAAACAATTAAAAACTTTGAAACAATTTTATTCTCTTGATCTCCATCCTCTATTCATAATTTTTACTCTATCATGTCCCATATTGGACATTTATTTGAATTATATGTAAAATATTAAGGAGAAATTGTTCATATCATCAGTTCAACTTTCTCACTTGATCAAAATTTTCTTTTGATATTTATGTATTTAAAAAAAATTAATAACAGTTTACTTTTCGGTCTTTTTATCAGAAAAGTAACTGACGTTAATCGAAATGTCCATCGGCTTCTTTAAACGAGAACACATAATATTGAATGAGAAACTAAAATATTAAATATTAAAAATAAATATTAAACAAAAAACAAAATATTAAGTAAAAACTTATGTGATTATACGTAAAACTCAATGTTAAACGAAAAATATACTTAATAAATAGGAAATATATTTTGTAAGCATGACAAAATTGGATTTTAAGATAAAATAAATTGATGGAATGAGCTGCAGGTATTGCAAAATAAAGGACTACTGAAAATATTGAAATGTCAGGGGGACTGCAGAGGATATTTAAAAAGTTACAAAGACTAATAAATAATTCTCTCAATACTAATTTATAAAAGTACCATTTAAATCTATATATTAAATTTCTTTTCAGCAAATGAATTGTCAAACTAATTATTTTAAAAAATCATGAGACAATTATTTTATTTTAATTTTATTTAATTTATTTTTTTATTATTGATAATGTAGACAAATTAGCTCACTTGCATTTATTTTTTTTAATATCACACTTCAATTATGTACTGGAAAGAAGTTAAACACTCAACCTTTTATATGAGTATAGAGATAAAGCGTTTACAATTTGACTATTGCATTTTTTTAATATTACACTTCAACTATATATCGGAAAGAAGTTAAACCCTCAACCTTTTATATGAGTATAGAGGTAAAGTGTTTACAGTTTGACTATTGCGAGTGTGACAATTATTTTATTTAATTAATAAATACACATCCAAATAATTTTTTTTTCTTAAATACTTATTCTTTAAACATTTAAAAACATCTACACTCTTTATCATACTCTATTTATAAACATAATAAAAAATAAATACACATGTGTAAATGTATTAGCCATATGCAAACTTCACAAAGGAATAATTGATGCATCTAAAAGTCCTTAACAATGTTCAAGCAAAGATCAGGCAGAACATTGGCATGTAGGTGGGGTTGTGGTTGGTACTTGGTACAATATCACGTGCCAATAATGTAGGGTTGGGCCGGCTGTCAAAATAGGACAAGTAATGAATGGCCACACACATACTAAGAAGCACATGTGCTTCTTTGTAGCAGGCCATCACTGTCAGTTTTGAAATTATTTCTCAAATGTGAAAAATGTGCAAGCATGAATTAAAAAAAAAAAAAACCTAATTTCACATGACCTTTTAAAAAACATAATTTTATTAATCGGAGGAAAAAAACAACTTTGGTGGTGCAGTAAATATGATTCGAAAATTTTTCCGTTTGTTCTTTTTGTTTTTGCATCAATCCTTGAGCTGAAGTAAAATGTTTATATTTTTATTGAAGAGATGGATGCAAGCATCAACATACACAGGATGAGGTATAGATAAATTAAAATATTAAATGAGACATATATAAATTAAAATATTAACTCTGTGTTTAGGTGTACTTAACGTGATTTGTCTATTTTATTATATGGAAAAAAAATTATTCTATCTAAGATATAATTTTTTTTTTTTATGTCACTTTGAATATACTTTCTAATCACACAAATTAAATCAAGATATAAGGAATCGAATAACAAGGTAATTGAGTAAAAGTGAAAATAAAAAATGTACTTAGTTGATAAGGTATAGAAAGAGCAATTCATTGAGAATGAAAAAATTAGAATAAAAAGAAATATCATCAAATGTCTCTTATATATTTTTATGCAAATAAATATTATTATATGTATAATAATGGGATTACCAAGGTTTTCAGAACTGGACCGGCTTCAATCAGAGTTGGACTTATAACCGGTCCGGTTCACTTTAGAAATCCAGATTTTAAAAAAACTGTGATTGAATCGGTGACCCGATTGGTTGGACTGGTGAACCGGCAGGGTCATCAACCCGAGTTTGCAATTTTTTTTTAAATCTAACTTTATAATAATAGAATAATAGTAACAATAATATCAAAAATATGGAGGACTAAAGTGTAAAGTCAAAATTTATAAGGTTTGGGGTGGGTATGCTCTTGATTTCAAATTTCTTATGTTTTGATTTGTGGATATTTGAACAAGTTCGTGTTTATGTTATTTAGTGTAGTTGAATATCTAGCATAATTGCTTAAAGCTTTAAAAATTAGGTTTTTATTTTTTATTATTCAATATTTGAATGTTTCTAATCATCTTTAATAAAAATATAATTTATTTTTTAATAAAATTATTGACCTCGGTTCAACCCAGTTAAACCCCTCGACCACTGGCCCCTAACCTTTTCCGATTCAAAGCCCATCCAATTCTGAAAAACCTTGGGGATTACTGTTTATTATTTTGAGTTGGCGCTTAGTTATTTAAATTTCTGGTTATTATTTGGGATTTCTGCTTATTATTTTAAGTTAACGCTCAGTTATTTAAGTTTTTGGTTATTATTTGGGATTCTTGCTTATTATTTTGAGCTGCCATTTAGTTAATTAAGTTTCTAGTTATTATTTGAGATTATTGCTTATTATCTTGAGTTTGTACTTAGTTATTTCAATTTCTAGTTATACTGTAATTTTGTTCTGATTGTTGGCTTTAAGTATTAAAATCATTAATTAATGGTGTTAATTTCAAATCAAAATAGGGAAACTTTCAAATAAAAGAAGTTAACCATACTAATTATTTTTTTACATTAACAATTAAGGAATCTATAGCACAAAAATAACAATGTAATAAAAAAATCAAAACAATTGAAAAGCATTTTATTTTTAAGGGCATTCATTCTCATATTAAGGATTGAGTAATCCAGCCAAATATGTGGTGATTGGGACTCCTTCAATTGCATGTCTCACTCCCTCCTGATTACATTTTATGAGTTAGAAATGAGAGTTAAGAATAGAAAAAAATAAAGAGAAAGATACACTGAAAATTACATTTATGTTTTTTTGTGTTAATAAGATCATCTTGTATAAGATAATGAATTATATTTAATAATAAATATTTAACATTATTTATTATTAAATTTTTAGAATATAATTATTTACTTTAATTTATTATAGTTAAATGTTTAAAGTTAATATAATTAATTCACATATTTAATTAATATTTTTAATTATAATAATTAATCATAATAATAATAAAAATTGATGATATTTAAATGGTTTATTATGTTAATCAATATGTAAATATGTTATTATAATTTAAACTATTAATATTAAGTATTATAATTAATTAAAAAAATAAAAAAATAGTTGAAATATTATTAAATTTTTATTATTATTTATTTTAAATATACTAATTAATTATATTAATTTTAATATTAATTAAATATAAAAATAGAGGTAATATGGGCATTACACCCCATTAATTTGGGGGTAATGGAATCTCCTTGATGGGATGGTTGGACTAAAAAAAATTATATATATATATGAGGTTCTCATATCCAATCCTCTCCTCTCTCTCATTGATGCATCCTCATGGTGATTAATTCACATTTTAACCTTATTATATATATATATATGTTTTGGTGAAAGTAGAGCAAATATCTTCTGATTTGGCCAACACATTGCCGGAGAGTAAATTGAAGGAAATGGTTTTGAAAGTAGAGAAAACAGCTGAAGTGGTTGATGAGGGTGCAAAAAGATCACTAAGATTTTGATTCAAAAGGCTATATATTTTATAATAAATAAATTTTAATTTGATTATATAAATTTAGGGTTCTCATTTTTTGTGAGACATGCATGACAGTTGGACAAAATTGAGGCTGAAGTAGATGAATTGGTTGATCCTTTGGCAAAAGGAAAACCTGCATGAAAGAAAGAGATCAAAGAAAGCAGGCTTGAATTGAAAGACATGAATTACACGTTGATGGTGTTTGTTGTTTGTGAGCATAAATGATTGAAATATTTGTGTTTGTTTGGTAAATGCCATTAGGATTTTGCCCTTATGTGAACTTATCATTATTATTATCATTATTTTCAATGTGAACTAATTTCTCTATTTTTATTTTATGATTTATTTTATTATTATTATTATTATTATTATTATTATTATTGTGAACTAATTTATTGATTTTTATTTTCTAAAACCTATTTTTATTTATTTATTTATTTATTATTTATTATTATTATTATTATTATTTTAACAAAATTGCAAATCACCCAAAATGCACATATTTTTTATTATTAAGCCTCAAATTTAAACTTTAAATTTTTCGCATGTGATTCAAGTGTCTTAACCACTAAGTTATTATATATATATATATATATATATATATATATATTTTGCTATACGATCAAATTTCTCTACTTTTTTTTAATGTTATTGAATTGAATTTATATAAATGTATAGTTGAAGTTTTTAAGCATGATTAACTTTATATTTTGTTGTTGTTTTTCTACTATCTTTAGAAATCCAATGAAATTTGATTGGTGATCTCTTTCAAAAAGTTAGTTAAACGACTTTATTTTAAAATTTGAATGAATTTTTAAGTTAAAATTAAAGTCTACCTTTCTTTTATTAAAAAACAATCTTTTATTTTTTTACCAGTTTTATTAAAACTCTTGGTATGAGTTGTTTGAATTTTAATGTAATTATGTATATATTTTCACTCAAATATAGTAAATTTTGAAGACCATATATCACAAATTAAAAGTTTGTTGATGCAAATATGTAGATTTACATTTTTTTTTTCCATACTTTTAGACATAAAAAAGCATAGAGTGCAAATCGCATAATACACCACAGAACATGAAGAAAAGTGGGTGGCATCCCACATTGCCCTTTTACTTTTCAAACAAAAATTGACGAGATTGTTTGAAAGTTTAGGAAAATATAAATTATAAACTTTGGGGGAAAATGAGAAGAAGGCATATAATTAATTTTACAAAAATATTGACTCAACATCGGAAAGAACGCTTAATTTTGATAAATTCATTGGCTACTTCGCCATGACATGATTTTAGATAATTCATTATTGCATATTGTTAGCTCCGAATGGGTAGATGTGTGATAATTTTTTCTCAACCTTTCAAGTAATGTAATCACACACAATAAATCATGTAAGAGAAAAAAAAACACACAAATTAGTTACCCAATTCGGTATCACTTTGCCTATGTCTGTAGGGTCGAGTCCGGAGAAAATAATCCTAAAAGAGGAAAAAAAAAAAAAAGTTGCAACACTCTCTCTCTCACACACACACAACAAAAAAAAAAATAACACTCTCTAGATTGCTCGATGCCCATTCTCCTCAACCTACACACAAGAGTCTCTCACTCGTGATTCATTTTAAATCTTCAAGCAGAATATCTTATATAGACGTCTCTACGTCCCAGCAAAGCTTTCTCTTTTAAATTCTCTACGGCTTCCTAACTTAGACACCTTCCAAAATTAAATGTTGCAACCGAGCTTGAAATGTGGCCCACCTGCTGATCCTGACTAAGTTCCAACTCCAATTGCAACACGACTTGCAACACCTCCACTCCCGTTTGCTCTAATTCACATCGACACAGTCCACTCATCTCGAGCACATCCCACCAACAACTAGCATCCTTCCTCGCATCATATTAGCAAGTCCCTCTCCCGAGAGTCGCACCCACCTAGGCGTGAATCCATCTCACCAAAGATGCTCTCCAAAGATCTCCCCGATCTTTTTTCTAAACTTGGCCCAAGTTTGGTTTTCAAAAAATCTTCAAACTTGATTTTCATTCATCTAAGTTTGGTCTACAATATATTGTTACTAAACTTGATCTCCTCTCATCCAAGTTTAGATCTTCAATATTTTCCAAGCATGATTTTCATTAATCGAAGCTTTGGTCTTCAATCTTTTATCAAATCTTGCCATAGATGTCTTATGTCCTTGAATAGATTATGCTTTCAAATAGCTCCGCGCGCTCATAATTAGATTTGGATCTTTCCTTCAAATTGCTTTGCTAATTATGGTCTTTAGAATCATGTTGGCTTTCCCTTGACTTTTTTAGTTTGTGTTTTCAAATAGCTTCACACCAAACTAAGCTTCTATGAAATTTGTGATGATCTCTTAAACTTGCCAATAATAGATCATTCCTTTCTTTAGAAATAAATCTCTTATAAGAAAAGAGTTTACTAAAAATAGATTTTATCATCTTGGATTTTACCGAAAATAAATTAAATCATATCTAAGATAAACTAGTTTTTCTAGAGAGATTATTTTACCTTGATGCTCGTTGTTAAAGATAGATTTCATCATATATATAAATCATTGTGAGAAATTCTCTAACCATAAGCTTCTAACAAGATCTTGTGGCCTTCATATCTTCATTTTCACTTCTTGCCACATCATCAAATGTTTTTTCCAAGTCATCATCTTTGTTACTTTGTTTGCCAAGTCATTTCGTTTTCCATATCACCATTGCTTGTGCCACACCATCTCCTTCCTTGTCATATAATACCAACTTAAGCTTCCAATCCTAACAATCTCCCCCTCTGGCATTATTTGATTGTCTTTCATACTTCTTCCAGACTAACACCAGTTACAACACCCAGAGACAACATGTACCGAAACCTGGACAAGACTCAACTGACTCTTACAAGACTAATTTTACAAAATATGATCTAGTTGCTGCGTACATAATAGATTTTAATATAAAAAGCAACTAGTGATTAACAAAATACCAAAAAACACATCAATCTAAAAAAATTTTAACAACTAAAAAGAAACAAAAGTCATTTCTCCCCTCTATCGCAAATGATGGCAGGAGGTTGTTATCCTGGTTGCAACTCCTCTTGATTGTTTCAAATTTATTGAGAAAGTTAGTTAATTGTCTTAATTTTGTAATAATATCAATTAAGTTTTCAAAATTACCGTTTCTTTAATATACCATCAAATAGACTCTCTCTTCATTCTGAAATGTACTGTTTTATTTTTCCCTCCATTTTGTAATGTAGTAAGTGTAATGTATGCTTATTTTCTAGAAAAATATATATTCTCTTCTTCTGTAATTTTTTAAATTTGGAAAAAAAGTTTGAAATATGGAAATTAATATTTTTTTTTTAAAAAACTGTTTGTTTTTAGCTGGAAGCATTGTTGCCTTAGTTATGCATGTTGTTTACTCCCCGTAATTCAAAATGAAGTGGGATAGTGTAACTCAATCATTTACTCCCTCCATTTAGTCTAACCAATTCAAGCCAATTAAGGAACTTGATTAAATTCGGTTGATACTTTACTTTATAAAAAATTATTCTAACTTTTTAAAATTACTTTTTAAAAAAAATCTATATATATATTAATTATCCTTTTATTCCCTCTTTTAAAACTGTGTTTTATATTTTCAAAAAATATAAAAAAACTGCAGAATTACATTTTTAAAAAAAGTAAATTTGGATAAAAGTTTTTCTAAAAAACAAAAAGGACACTTTCCCGGATTCTATTTATATATCTCTTTCAAAAGCTTTTTTTGCTTTTTTTTTATAGGCCAATTTAGAAAATCTATGCAACATTTTTTCCAAGCTTACTCATTATCTCTAATATGTTCCTACATTTTTCAATATTTTCTTAAAAAATTAAAAACTATTTTGAGAGAAAGAATAAAAGGTATAATTAAAATAGGGAGAGAAATTAATAGAATTCTAATGGGGTTTAAATAAGAATAATTTTAAAAAGTTGATACAAATTTTTTATAAATTTAAAACTATCAACTAATTTTAGTTAAGTTTTTTAGTGGGCTTGAATACGTAAAAATGGGCATGTAAGGTCAACTCCAATGCATTCCAACCCTAAATATAGAGTAAATGGACTGATTTGGCGCAGGATGCATTCCAACCCAACGCCATATCCTGCGCCTAATCAGAAAGTTGCTACAGTGGTTTATTTTTAAATTCTGTTTATATGTTAGTGATAATTTTTGTTTATCTTTTATTTTTATTTTTTAAAATTGTATGTTTATATGATTTTTTATTTTCTTTTTATTAATTATGTTTTGATTTTTTAAAAATTCTATTTTAAATTTTGTAATTTATATTTATATTTTATATTTTAATTAAAGTAATTAATTAAAATAATAATTGATAATTTATATTTATATTTGTTAATTAATAATAAATATAAAATTAAAGAAAATAATTTTTGAAATATAAATTCATTAAAATTAACGAAAATTACATGAACGAAAATAATTTGTGGAATATTATATTTTAGAGTTAAAAATAGAGATGATGGTTGGAGAAGATTTCACTGTAGAAGTTGTATTTTTAAGTATTGAAGCACCAAATATAGAGTTTTGGGTTGGAGATGACCTAAGTAGGACAGGAGGCAGTATTATAAAAAAAGAAAAAACAATGAAAGCTTCTACATAATGATATATAAATACGGCATGGGAGAGTATTGGAGACAAATACAATAACGGTAATTTGAAAATACATTATTAGTGTTTTTTTTAAAGGGACATGAAAAAGAAAACAAAAACTTTCTAAAAAGTGACAATTAAATAATAACAAAGAGAATAAAAAAGTAAAACTTATCGATAGTGATTGGACAAACTAATATTGGTAGAAAAACATATGATAATGTTGACACCTAAAAATGAAAGTGCTATTTGTTTTTATTCCTAAAGTTATGAAGAAAAAGTCATTTGTCAAAGTGAAAGTTAAAAATTAAATCAGTCTTTTCTATTTGAGGGAAAAAAGTTATAAACTTAAATAAATAAATAAATTATATATATATATATATATATATATATATATATATATATATATATATATATATATATATATATATATATATATATATTCTCTTTATCTCATTATTTGTTAATAATTTATATTTTTTTCCAAGCTCCCAAATAGTCATGCCAAGGGAGGGAAGGAATTCCAAATGTTCAACGTGCTTATTAGTAGGGCTTGCACTTCCACTTCCACCATGTGATCGGACTCTATTATGTTCCGTGTTAGACTTTTATTTGAATTCTATATATATAAAAAAATAAAAAAATAAGTCCTAGAAAATTCCATTTATATCTATATATTAATTTTAATTTAACAAATTATTGTCAAACTAATTAATTATCTAATTAATGAATTCACCCATAGATAAACATTTTTTTCCTTGATCTTAAACACCCACTCTTTAATCAGGTTTATTAGTTTCCTTATCTAAAAGTCTATACTCTCTACTATATTGCATTTATAAATTTAATTATAAAAAATTAATACACATGCATAGATGTATCAATCACATACTCATGCGTATTAATATCTTTCTCTTTGATGGTTATATATGTGTGCTACCATCCTTCTTTTTTTTTTTTTTTTTTTTTTTTTTTTGAAATAAAGTGAATAAATTACTGATTTATTAAAAAGAGAATAACGACAAAACAATTAACAGAAAACACTAAGTGCCTGTTTGACTGCAAAATAAAAAAATATGATATAATAAAAAAAAACTAAGGATCACCTGTGGACTGCCTGCCAATGGCCGGAACACTGGTGACTGGTCGCTGGAAGCCAGCCGGTAGGCAATCGGACCGCCAGCATGTCACCGGAGGCCGGCTAGCCAAACCACCGGTGGACCAGTGGCTAGTGGCTAAATAAAAAAGAATAAAAAAGAGGAAGAGACTTTTTATAACGAACAAATATTCCATTTTTAGTGAAATATTTTTTTTATGCCATACTACCTATATTATGTCATAATTTTATATTTTAAAATAAGTAACCAAACAACCAATATAGGATAATTCTCATAAAATGTTAAATTATGACATATTATATGGATTGTGACATAATTTTGGGCTATCCAAATAGATAAAAAAAAAAAAAAAAAAAAAATACAAGCAAACACTGAAACACATAATCTTCATCAAAGGTGAGGCGGACAAGGGAAAAACAAAAAGAAGCAAACTAGAATGCTAGATAGGAGACAGCAAGACCGGCAAAAACAATGTGACACAGGGCTGCTTTTAGTGCCACCATCAATTAATTCAATTTTTTAAAAAATAATATATATATAAATTATTTCATGCCCGCATACCTTTTATTACTTCTTTTAAATACACTTAGAAAAAATTGAACTCTTGACCTCGAACCTGAGATTAAATATTTTTGCGCTCAGTTATTGTGTTGGTGCCACAAGAAAAAGCCATGTACTCATACATGCATATGGATATATATATAAAAAAAAAAATAGTATCATAAACAAGAACAAACTTGAGGAAGGAATACAAGCATAGGTCCTTGACAATGTTCAACCAAGATTAAATAAGCCGAGCAACAATGACTAAAATAATAGTCAAAACAAGTGCAACCATAAAAAACAATGCTTTTATGTTTTGTGGTTGAGACACAATCAAGTACCAATAATGTAGATGGGCTGTCAAAATAGTGTAAGTTGTCAAAGAATGGCCACATTCATATTTGGTCACATGTAATCTGCTTTTTTTATTAATTTTTTTGGTGGCCACTAGTTTGGTTAGGACCATTTTAAAGTATGAAATAGGAGCATGCGTATCATATCCAACAATAAAATCTAGTTCCATATTATCCAAAAAAAAAAAATCTAAATAATATTCATCAGAAAAAAAAAACTTTGATACCCAACATTTCCGTCGATAAAAATAAAAGTTATATGACGTTAGGTAGCTGTCATGTTAAAAATTTACATAAACATCAATTTAACTTCATTTCACATTAATTTTTTTTTAAAAGTGGATAAACCACATATATTAAAAGAAAGATAAAGGGGATACAACATCCGCCAGACTATAACAGTCAAAACCAACAACAAAACAGAAACAACCCACTAGACGTGGGGACAAAACTAAAAAACAACCACAGACTACCGAAACAGCAGGCCGACCACCTAGAACAATAAAAAAAACTACTCAGTGCCTTACACAGAAGCCTCACCACCAAGAGCAGAACCATTGGAGGGATCATTACCCTGGCCCGGGAACGCCAAGCTGCGATGGATAGTTGCAGCATTCTCATCAAACTTCACCTGGTGGGAAGTAGGAGCTGCAGAAAACCATAAAATCAGAACATGTGCAACCTTCGAGATAACAGAAAAGGAAGACAACAAAACAACATTAAGCATACAATCATTCCTAGCCAGCCAGAGATGCCACACAACTGCTTTCACAATAACTCCTCCTAGCACACGTTGAGAAGGTCTAAAATTCGACCACCATAAGCGCCACCTATCCTCCAAAGAGGACAAAAGCTCAGGTAAACCGAACAGATGCAAGAAAAAATTCTAAATCGGTTGCACAAATTGACAGAGACGAAACAGACAGTCCACCGATTCACTAGCTGCATGGCAAAGCACACATATCGTGGTAGGGAGTTTGTTGCATCTTCTGAAGGCTATGTTTTCCAAAGTAAGGCTCTTGTTCCTCCAAGCGAGCCAATTGAAGATATTAACCTCCTGCGGGCACAGAGAATTCCAAAATGCCTTTGAAACCGGGCATCTAACCCTCCGTCAATCATGAACGAATAAAATGATTTGACAAAAAAAAAACCCATTGGGGGTTAGGTTCCACCATTTCGAGTCTAGCTCGTTGTCAATAGTACGCAAACGAAAGTTCTCCAAAAAACTCTACACCTCAAGGGCGTCCCTAAATGGCGTGAGTTCTAAACAATGGATCAGCCCCCTAACAGTGTCGTTAGGATTGCCCATCTCCAAAAACTTATCAGGCCAAATGTTCATAGGAGCTTGTCCATTTAACCATTTGTCATGCCAGAATAATGATTTAGAGCCATCACAGATAATTTGCTCGATACACCCCCTCAGGACCGGCAGACAACTGAAGATCCCATTCCAAAAAAAGATACTCGCCCACGACATTGAATGTGCAGGCTCCAGTTATACATGCCATAGTTGTATTGCACAATCGGCCAACCATATTAGTTCGTGTCGGATGTCAACTTCCACCACCACCATTCGCCAAGAAGGGCAAGATTGAAGGTTCTTCACAACTTTATATTTTATAGCATACATTTTAAATCAAACATAAGCCTCTATAAAAATAATCAAATTATAAAGCATCTCTATTTAACTCAAATTATATTAAAAAAATCGCATATGATAATTTATTATCACAATCTAATTCTACTAATTTTAAAAATCATCTATTTAACTTATTCTAATTTCATGCTTTTTTTTTAATATCATAGATAAATTAATTACCTCTTATATATTTTTTATAATTAAACCTTAACAATACATTGGAAAAAGTCAAATCTTCAACTTATGCTATAAGAATCAAATGTCTTATCTTACTGCAATAATCCTACATAAAAATCAAGTGTCTTGTCATGCTTTTTTACAAGATGCAATTTATTTTGTATTTCTATGAATATACAATCTAATATGATAAATCAATTCAAGATATAAAGTCTTCCCATATCTCTATCTACATTGAATATCTTGAATTTTACAACTCACTCAGATTTATGTAAGAAATTTTCCACTCCAGAATTGTATACAACCTATGTTATATACACACACACACATATTTATAGGAAAAAAAAATTAATCCCATGTCTATAAATGATAGTTGTAAGGATATCACAGCACCACAATAATTGGAAAGCAAGACATTCATAACCATGGCTCAAACTCTTCTTCCTCCTCTCAACCCTTGCAATCGCACACTCTTCTCTTCCTGCCCTTCCAAAGCCAAACTCTTTTCTTCCTATGAGTCTCGGTCTCAGCCCCGCGTCGTATCGATTCGTAAACTCCGTTCAGTAGTAGTTCAAGCATCCACAGATGATGTGTAAGTGATCTTCATTCATGCTATAATTTCAACTCCTTTTGGTTATAAACTAATTACCTTGATGATGTTCTTCTATGTGTAGGAACTCTGACGTTGCATCTTCATCCAATCCTCTCTTCTCTCTCTTTAACACACCCTCATGGTGATTAATTTACATCTTAACCTAATCTATATACATATATATATAATAGATATATAAAGTATTAAAAATTTCATGATTTATTTTGTCATTAATTCTTATTTAGGTTAACTTGGGTAGGCGGTGCTTTTGTTGTCTTGTCAGTACCATTCTACAGAAGATTAAGAAAAGCACAAGGTATATATATGCATGCAAATTAAGTGATGATGTTTGTAATATGTTTTAGTGAATTTTTTATAAAAATTTTTAATTTGTAGATCAAGTAGAGGCTGCTGTGGAAGAGGTGGTAGAAACAGTGGAGAATGTGGCGGAGAAGGTGGAGAAAATATCTGGTGAAATGGCTGATGCATTACCTGAGGGAGCATTGAAGGAAGTGCTTTTGAAGGTAGAGGAAACTGCTGATAGAGTGGATCAGACTGCGGAAAAGACACAAGCTATACTTGAAAAGGTTATATATATATATATTTAATAACAAATAAATTTTAATTTGAATATATAAGTCTGCATGTTTCATCTTTATGAATATTTGGTGTGCATTACAGTTGGATAAAATTGAGGCGGAAGTAGATGAATTGATTGAACCATTGGCAAAAGAAGAGGCTGCATTGAAAGAAAAAGAGGAAAGAAAGAAGGCTTGAATTGGAGGACAAAAATGAAACTTTGATGGTATTTGTTGTTTGTGAACATAAATGTTTGAAATATTTATGTTTGTTTGATAGATGCCAATTAAAATTTAGCTCTCATGTGTGTTTATTTTCATTGTTAATTTTGTAGTGTGATCAAGTTTTTTTTTTTTAAATTATTTTTTTCCCTAATTTTTACATAATTGAATTTATAAGCATCTAAAATCAAAATGTTTAAGTTTGATTAGCTTTATGTTTTGTTATTGTTTTACAGTGATTTAAGGTCACAAGAAAACCTATGAAATCTAAAGAATGGGTGATCTCTCTCGAAAATAATTTTTCTTGAGTTTATTTTGTTAATTTTAGGTTTTTTATATTTAGCTTTCATGTGTGTCTATTTTCATTGTTAATTTTTGTAGTGTGATCAAACTTTTTTTTTCTCCTAATTTTTACATAATTGAATTTATAAGCATCTAAAATGAAAATGTTTAAGTTTGATTAGCTTTATATTTTGTTATTGTTTTACAGTGATTTAAGGTCACAGGAAAACCTATGAAATCTAAAGAATGGGTGATCTCTCTAGAAAATAATTTTTCTTGAGTTTATTTTGTTAATTTTAGGTTTTTTATAGTAAAACTGTTTTATCTTTTAATTTCACACAATTTTTTAAAAATTAGAATTATCATTAATCTGTTTTATAAAAAATTCCAACATTTTAATTTTCATTGGTTTCATCCAGCCTCTTTGTATTGGATTGGTTGATTTTTAATATAATTATGTTTATATTTTCACTCAAATATACTAAATTTTAAACAACCATATATTGATTAATTAAAAAGTTGTTGATGCAAATATGTGGATTTACATTGTTGACTTCTACATAGTTTTAGATTTATATATATGTGAGTCTTTTACTTTTCAAAGAAGAATTAATATAATTGTTTCAAATTTGAAGAAAATAGAAACTTTAGGGAAAAAAAATTACGAGAAGAAAATATGTAATTAGTTTTACAATAAATATGAAATTAAACTAAGAACAATAAAGCTTAATTTGGATAAATTCTTGGACTAATTCTCCTTGACATGATTTTAATATTTTAGACAAGGCATCCTCATTTAATAGATACATTAAATTTTGATTCATTAATGTTGGTAGTTAGACAGTATAATAAAGACAAAAGTGTTGGTAAAATATCAAAAATCAGCCAGCTTGCTTTGTGGGGGGAGGACAAAGAAAACACATAATGAGGTAATTATTTTTTTGTTAATATGTATTCATTAATATCATGCTATATGTGATGTAACAAGAGAAATTTTGGATGCTACTAAATAAATTCATACTAGCATTATCATATATTTATTTTTTTTCCCATTTAGGTGGAGTCTAGCCCACTCCTAGACATAGACGATTAAGGCCTATGCGTATGGTCCTATATTTTCTAGTGCCCCAAAGTATTTATTTTTTTAAATTATATTTAATTTTTTTTACTATTATCCTATCTATATAATTATAATGTTAAAAATTTTAACTATTATTTAAACTATAAAGTTTAATAATATCAATATCTAATAAATTTAGTATTTTAATAACGCCCAAAAATTTCTAATCTCCATAAATCATTTTTTTAAATTATATTTAAAATTTTTATTTACTATCATCCTACCACATTATTATGATTTTGAAAATGTTTAGTATTTTAAAATTATAAAACTTAATTTATAATAATGTAATAAATTTGGTCTTATAATAGGCCCACAATTTTCTAGGTCTTCCCAATTTATGTTTTCGCCTTTTAAAAAAATTATATTCAAAATTTTCATTTACTATTATTGTATTGGCATCATTATGATTTCAAAATTTTTAAATTTTTTTAAACTATAAAAGTTTAATTTATAATAATATCAAAATACAATAAATTTGGTCTTATACTAGTGCCTCACAATTCATTTTTTTTTAAATTATACTTAAAATTCTCATTTAGTATTATCTTATCCACAAAATAGTATTCTATCAATGAGTTTTTTTTATGTATTACAAGTAATTAAACAAAGAATAAAAAAAATTTAAAATCTTTAGATTTTTTTCAGATCAATATTTTTATTTATTGTAATTTTTAATAATGAATTATATATTTTTATTTTATTATAAATTTTATTATACAATAAAATAATTTAAAAAATTATCATGATTTTACTTAGGGCTACTTTTTCAATACTACCGGCTCTGAGTAAAGATAACATTGTAATCAATCTAATAGATATAAGTAGATAGCAAAATAATATAATACTATTTATCATATTTTTTCAAACATATTTTATTCTCTTGGTTTTTTATGAAAGTGACTAGTGTTATTAGTCAAAAAGACATGCAAATATGAAATGCACTAATTAAGGTGATTTGCAGAATCGTGACCCGCCACAGAGGGATTTCAATTTCATCCTCTTCTTACGGCAAGTTATTTGTGATGGTAAGATTTTATTTTGATGTTTGTCTGTAACATTGCTTTTCATCATGCTCTAATGTATTTTATATTGTTGTTCAATAAGTAATACGTTGCTTCACATGTATTTAATTACCTATTTAAAACTTTTGTATATGGCATTCTTGCTTAATTAACCTTGATTAATGATAACAAATAAAACAAGGATAAAAACTTTTTATTGTAAAAGAAAAAGAACATTTTAGAAGTCAATGAAACAATGGAGTAGGTCTAATCATATAACAAATTAAAACACCAAACTTTAATTGTCATCTTCATTAGGTAGGACTGTTGGAGGCTGATCAACAACCATGATATCACCCTCCAATCCACCAATTAACACCAAAATTAAACACTAATCAACTCCTTAATCTAACTGGTAGGAGTGTTTTAATTATTCCAATATCAATTATAAATTGATTAAAACTTTTATTCATTTGGGTCAATTCTAATGAAAACATCAATCAAGAAACTTTGAAAAATATCAAACTTAAACTCTCTCTCTCTCTCTCTCTATATATATATATATATATATAAACAAAACTTAGAAACCAAACATTCAACAAGTTCTCAACATCTCAAACACAATAATGGTTAGCTCCACAAAACCAAATTCATTAATCCCTCCTCCATCTTCTTCTTCTTCTTCTTCTTCTTCTTCTTCTTCTTCAATTTTCATGTTTATATTTTAGTGATCATTTTGGAATTCAATGTACATTAATGGCAGGGATTAGGGAAGGCAGAGAAGGAAAATGCATGTCCAACATGGCTACACCCTCTTCTTCAAGCATCCTTCTTCACTCAATGCAACATTCATTTGGATTCAAGCAGAAGTGAGTGCAACATGTACTGTTTAGATTGCAAAAATGGTGCATTGTGCAGTTCTTGTCTTGTTTATCATCACAATCATAGATTCATTCAGGTATGTATTACTAACTCAACATTGTGCAAGTACATTTATCCATTGAAAAATTAAAAATCAATTGATGAGATGAAATTAATAGATACGACGATCATCTTATCATGATGTAATCCGGGTATCAGAAATTCAAATGTTTCTTGATATAACTGGTGTACAAACATATATCATTAATGGAGCAAGAGTTGTTTTCTTAAATGGAAGACCACAACAAAGACTAGGCAAAGGAGTCACCAATACTTGCACACATTGCCGGAGAAGTCTACTTGATGCTTTTGCCTTTTGTTCCTTAGGATGCAAGGTCAATTCTTTATATTATTTTCAAAAAATATATTTTTTATGTTCAAATTCAAATCATATATATAATATTATTATTATTATTATTATTTTTTATAGCTTGCAAAAACAGTGAAGATTCAGAGAAAACTTAGAACAGATGATGAATCAGGTGAAGAAATGAACTCAAGCAAAGACTCAAAGTGTTCATACGGTGAAGGTGTCATATTAGAATGCATTTCAAAGAATAGAAAAGCAAAAAGAAGGAAGGGAATTCCGAAGAGAGCACCCATGGGAGTTTGGTATTATTAATTGTAATTATGGAAAATATCACTTAATATGTTTTCAAATTTATGGTGAATCTAATCATATGTAAATTGACAAAATCTTGTTAGGTTTGGTAAGTTGAACCTATTGCTTATAAGTTTATAAGACATCAACATTGGAAGTAGTTAATACTTTTTCCTTTTAAACCGTCAATGCAAACCTAATTAGTATTACTTTACTATTAAGTAAATCATGGTTAGTTGCAAGCTATAGATTAGAGATGCTAGCTTATTAGCTTTTCTATCACTGATATATTAAATTATAATTTTATTTTTTATTTGTGTAAGTTGAGCACACTCTTTTGCTACCCAAACCCTAACTTTAACCTAGTTTACTGTTATATTGAAGATCTTTCTTTCCAAATGTTTCCATTTTAGATGATTTTTTATTTTGCATTAATATTAAAAGGAAAAAATCTCTCTTCCTCACTATGTAACCACTAATTAGGTTATTCTTTGCTCACTAAAGTATTTACCATTCCCATAAATAATAAATTAATAATGACGTTGCTGGTGATGATGATATAATAATAATAATAAATTATATAATTAATTTGAAATTATTATAGATGAAAATCATTTTAGATGAAAGCTCCTTTGTTCTAGTGAATGCCTTTGAGCCGAACCATTCTGACATGTGATTTATCTAGTTTTGTTAAAAAAAAATTATACGAATTTTAACAAATTGATTTAATTTCATAATAACCAAAGTTTATTTTAAATAAAATTTTTTATAATTTAATAACCAAAATTTATTTAATTGGCTTTCATTTGGTTTTATTTTTTATTATTTAGTTTCTTTAATTTTCAAATTAATTTTACAGTGCTTCTCCTTTTATACAATTATTTTTTATCCCTTCACCTCACTTCCCACTGAACTTTTTAAATTTCATTAGAAACAGATTAAATAATATCAAATAATTAATATTTTAGCCTTAAATAAAATACATTCCTAAGACGCGGGTTCGAGTTTGAAATATTGTTCCATTCCAATGCTTTTGAAACAGTGCATAAATAGTATTTATTATTAATTTTTTTATAAGAGCGCATGTTAACAGTGTATGAATATTATTTAATTTTTTATAAAAACGTCATGTGACGGAACCTCACTTGATATTAACTGTGCCTTCACCTTGCACGTGATGAAGATCGAACTCAAAACAGAGACACACTCAACACCCGAAGTGAACACGCTACGCAAAAAACCAAGTGTCAATTTGACTCAGCTCTTTATTTTAAAATGTATTTCCAATTCTCAGATAATTATAAAAATGTTAAATTTTAAATAAATTAAAAATATTTCTATTAATATCGCAAATAAAAAACATCAATAATAATAATTCTGTATCAACCCCACATAACCTCCAAAGTATCCAAAAATTAGAAATAATAAATAAATAAATAAATAAGATGCTAATGAGAAAATATCCAGCTCTACCAACCGTCAGATCGAGATCCAACGGCTGATATTTAGATCGCGAATCCAACGGCCAGGATTCCGGTAACGGCGATCCAGCTCACTGCGAGGGATGCAGCCGAGCTCGGCGGTTCAGCGGGCGGAGCACCAATGGATGGTGAACTCGCCGGACTAGCACCGCCGGCTGAAGGGGATGACGCCGACGATGATGACCTTGTCGGAGGTGGAGCCGGATGAAAGAATGTGGGAGCTGCGCTTGGCGTCGTAGAAGTCGGCGGCGCGGTGGGCGGTGAAATTCGTGAGGCTTTCGGCGCTCCGGCGGGGGATTGGGCTAGTGCGGTCACCGCCAGTGCGATTACCGCCAGAGAGATGAGCGAGATCCGAGAGCTCGAGAACTCCATTTGAGAGAGAGAGAGAGAGAGAGAGAGAGATTAGGGTTTGATGAGAAGAAGGAGAGGAGTGAATTGGTATATATAGGGGAAGGGAAGGGTAGAGTTGTCATTTTGATTATTTAATTAAGAAAAATAAATAAATTTTTTATTGAAAGAAGAGCCGTTGGATTGATGGGATGAAGGGTTAGATTTTTAATTGATTTTTTAATTATTGTTTTTTAGGCCGGTGCGATCACCTGTATAACGGCTAGCTGTTATCTTTATAGTCAACACGGTGTTTAATTTTAAATTATTTATTTATTCTTTTTATTATGATCTGACGGTTTGATTGTGTTTGCTTTTTGATCGGACGGTTGAGAGAGGGTCGCGTGTGGTGCTTAGAAACTAGCCGTTGGGTTTCTTTTTCTTTTCCTTTTTTTTAATGGGAAATATGAATATATATATATATATATATATATTTTTTTTTTTTTTAATTTTAATTTTAATTTAAGAAAAAGGCTGGATTTGTGTAACGTGGTACAGGCTGGTGGTGAGTTGGGTGAAGCTTGGGTTTGAGCTGGGATTGAACTGTTTGGTTTACATATTTTTTATTTAAAAAATTTAGTGAATAAAAACTTGTGTATTCTTATTTTCAATTTTTTAAAATAATTGATAAATGAGAGAGTTATATTTTGATATATAAATGAAGTTTGTTTTAATTTAGTAAATAAATAAGCCAACGATCATTTGGTCTCTTGGCACCGGGTCCCTTACGTAGGGTCTTCATCTCGATGGTCGAGCGTGGCTCCCCGGTTCGAAACCTATCACGCTCAAGGTGAGGGTACGAGTCGGTGGTGAGCGCGGCTCCCCCACGTGTCCGTCCCTGAGGTTCCGGCGCTTGTCGCATTTCTCAAAAAAAAAAAAAAACAAAATTTGTTTCAATTATGGTGATAGTTTCAACAAAATTTTATCGAAGTATTAATAATAACCTTCATGGCCTAGATATACATATGTATATACTATTTCACATGCGTAGTTATTGATTATTTTTTTTATAAGAAATTTAAAGCTGAATTTATAATTTTTTTTACGCAAATTATTTTAATAAGACTTTTATATCGTGACATTTAATTATAATTCCTAAAAGTTATTTTTTTTCAATTAGAAGATATTAAAAATATTTCGGTAGATCTTTTTTGGCATGAGTTACTCTAATATTTTTAGTAAGAAGATGTTATAATGTTTTTATTTTAGATACAAGATCAAGGTGCAAATATTATATTTAATCATTTTTTTAGTCTTAGTATTTCATGCTTAAATAATTTATGGCTATTGTTATATGTGTTTATTTTTAAGAGTAATGATCTAACTTCTTATACAAATATTTTGTTATTGATATTTTGTTTAATTTATTGTCAATATTCTAGAATTTTATAACCTTATCAGATTTGGTATGCTCTTTCACTCTTTAATTATGTTGAAATGCGTTTTCATATATATTATCTTATGAAAATTAGTGGTTAAAAACCAAATTAACTTGTATTTTAAATGTTATATATATTTTCTCTTTTTATTATAATTATATAATCGATTTTTAGTTGTTTTATTCGTTGACAATTTATGATAATTTCTTTATAAATCCTGATAGTCTAATTTGAAAGTATTATTTTTTATTATATAAACTACTTGATTATTGTTTTAATGTAACTAATTCATGTATTAGTTTAGTTATAGGGAATTTTATCCTCCTAAAAATCATTTTGCTCTAATGGTTCAAAGACTCAATAAAATTACCATATCATTTACATATACATTCTCTTTAGTAGGAATAAAGTGAAATATAATCAACACTTAAAGATTTATCAATTTTTATCATAAAAAATTCATTGGTTTTTTTTTCTTATCTCTTCTATTATTTTTCAAATTTTATCGGCCAAAACTCATGAGTACTATATTTCATGTCCCTCGCAAAAAATTTGATGAAACTTATTCAGACTTATCTTTAATTTCAAAACATAACCTACATCCATATGCTTCATATTAGCCTAAAATTTGACCCATAAATATAGCCATCCCAGCCCTATCACATCAATCCAGCGAGCTTTTTATCCATTATAATTCAATTAGATCGGTGGAAAAAAAAAATCCATAATTTTTTTTGCTTAAGATAAAGATCACTTAATGTTCCTCTCAATAGAAAGAAAAAGTTGCAATCTTTCCTCAATCTTTTGAGACGAAGTTAATAGAAGCCATTACACTACATTAAGGAAGACACACTAAGCACAAAAAACAAAAGCAATTTCACTTGAACCCTCTTTTTTTTTTTTTTTTTTTTATAAGAAAACCCTTTTTCTTTTCATCACTAGCACTTTTCCAAACTTTGTCTTACAATTTAGATAAATCACAAACACAGTAAATAAACAAGAATCTCCTCTCCCTGGGTCCCCTTATTATAATAAAGAAATAAATAAATAAATAAACTTTAAGTACTACTTAACCATGGTTTGTTTATTAACCACACTCCTTCACCAAATCACAAAAAAACCAACACTTTCCTCCACCTATTTATTCACAGTAACTCAATTAATCTTCTGATTTTCAAATCGCTGTCTCAGTCTCTCCATTAATACCCTTTTTATTTTTATTTTTAAAATAAATAATCAAGCCCTTCTTAGCAGCTCTGAATCTTTGGCAGGAGAGTGCTTGGTAATCACTTCTTCTTCTATTTATTTATTTATTTATTCAAAATTATCTCTTATTCTCTTTTTTTTTTTTTTTAGAATAATTCAACTTAATAAACTAGAAAAAAATTATTTTTAATTTTTATTGATTTATTTAATGAATTAAATGGAAAAAGAAAAGGAGAAGAAGGAATGGGATTTGTAGAAGAAGAAGAGGAAGAGATTGGAGAGGATGCTTATGGTGGTGGTGCGCCGCCGGAGAAGAAGCGGCGGCTGGAAGCCGAGAAGGTGCATGAGCTGGAAAGAAGCTTCGAAGCCCAGAGCAAGCTAGACCCGGAGAGGAAAGCTCGGCTGGCGTGCGAGCTCGGCTTGGAGCCACGCCAAGTCGCAGTCTGGTTCCAGAACCGGCGCGCTCGGTGGAAGGTTAAGCGGCTCGAGCGCGACTTCGGCTCCATGCGCGCTGCACGTGATGCTCTTGAGCTAGATGTCGGCGCGCTGCGCCGTGAGACTTCGGCTCTAGCTTTGGAAGCTGCCGAGCTGCGAGCTAAGCTGGCGGCTAAGCTCAGCTTTGGCTTCGGCGCTGATAAGCCGCCGGTGGGTGAAGGGACAAGTCCTCCTCCTTTGGAGCAAATGATAGCCGTTGGATTGGAAAGGAAGTCGATCTCGTCGGAGGAATATGAGCCGCTCGATTGCCCAGTGAAAAAGGGCTTGTTTTATGAGGAAGAGCTAATGGATTATGGTTGGTCACTTGGTTGTTATGAGGAATGGTGAGTGAATAGAAAATATTAGAAATTTGGAAGGTCTAATGTGAAAAAAGGTTATGTTAATTTTGTATATAATTTCTTGTAAATTTTATAATTATGTACGTTAATGAGCTAGTATGAAGATGAAGTTGTGGGGTTTTTTATTTATATAATGTAGATAAATCACTCCTATGGATTTTTTATTATAATGCTTAGTTATTATTAATAAATCATAATTTAGTATATGTTTTTTCAAAAAAAAAATGATGTCATAGTTATTATTTTATCTTTGATTATAATGATATTTATGGGATTACCTCACCATCTTATGTTTTTTAATTAATTAATTAATTTATATGAAGACACAACTCATAATGGGTAATATTCTTTCAATTTCTTAATAAGGTTAGTTGGTCATGGAGTTATCAAGGAGTGTGAAGCTCAAAGGGCTATGAAAGTCATGGCAATAAGAAACAATGGTTGGTGTATGTCTTGTTTTCAATGTAGGGCCTTAAAGGTTGAAAAAGCATGATGATGGCTCAAGAGCTACATTGGCTTCCAATGGCATCCATCCCTTGTGTTGTGCTAAAGAAGACAAGGACTTGTTAAGCTTATGGGGGTCTTATTTATGTGGGCAAATCTCCACACTTACTTTTTTTCTTTCATGCATTTATATAATTAGATATATATATATTATATTATGTGGATGTATTTTTTAGTGATGGAGACTAGCAATTTCACTCGCTTACTTTTTTGCTTTTTTGAAGGCAAAGTTGGCAAACGATATATATGAGCATTATTTATTTATTTATTTCCTAATAGATAAGTAGGAGATATGTGTCAACCCATAGATGGAGATTAGATGGATAGTGGGACTAGCATAAGAATTTTTTTTTTGTTTTTTAATCATAAAAGTCCTTTAAACATAGACAGTGATATTAAATTATTAATAAAATAATTAAAGGGAGCTTTGATGAGGTCCACGTTGGGAAATGCTGGCACGTCCTTCTGGGAAGGTTTGACAATTGAGGCTTATGTCTTGAAAAGTAATGTTATATTTGATTAATTAATTAAACACAGTAGATATAATAATATCTGAAACAGAACCGTTCCTCTAAAATCCCCAACAATAACCAGAAAAGGACAAAGCAGTATAGTCACACAAAAAGGAGAACTCAATTTTTTTTTGTTTTGATTAGCTATACTTTAATTAATTAATTAATCAAGATGTTATTGCTGGATCATTAAATTTAAACTAAAAATAATACAGATAAATTACCATCGGACAAAACCATAAAATATGCCACACAAAATCACCTCTTTCTCACTTCATTCAACAATCTGTAGCATGCTTCACTCATCTCACTTAAGTTGTGCAATTCAAACCCAACAAAAACATCACAACCCGCGCACAAATTCATCTCTTAAATCTAAGAATCCTAGTCGTGAGAATCGATATCCTTCTTCTCCTTTTCATCTCTCACGTTCGAGAATAATGAGAATATAGAGCAAGTCTGTGGAAACATTGAGGAGAGGAAGGTACTGAACTGCGAGTGATCATTCTATCAAGAGCGGGTGTATGCTGGAAGGAAGGAAACCGCGTTCGACTGTCGGGGAAGATAGATAGGGAGGAAGAAAGTCTTATGGCTCTGACTGGGAGACCAGGATCCCTGAGAAGAAAGTCCCAACATATAGTAAGTATTGTTTGACGTATGCTCAAAGTTAGGGTTTTATTTGTATATTTGAGTTTATAAAAGAAGCCTACGTTATTTTGCTTCGATTTAAAGTTTTTATTTGTATATTTGGGTTTATAAAACAAGGTTGCAATATATTGATTTGATTTAGGGTTTGAAGAAGAGTGGTTATGCTGAACACCTAGGTCTCTTTTTCTTTTACCTTTTCTTATTCATGTATTGTTGTGTGTTTATGTCTAGATTTTTTTTATCACATTGGTTATTAATTTATTGATTAGATTTGATTGTGTATGTTGTTATTTGTTTTTTCCTAATCTAAATTCCAAATTCAAGCCACCATGCCCTTATAGAATTTTGGTTACCATTCTATGGAAAAAAGAGATTCATATCTAATTCAAATAAAAACTTGCACATAATATTATTGTTTGCTACTTGCTAGCATAAATAGAGTAACCAAACAACTCTATTATAGCAAAATGAACATAAGGTATTTGTTTTCTTTCATCTAAAGCATCTTAATAGTTGTTTGTAGAATGCAGATCAACATGAAAATTTTGAATTGCTAATTTTTAGTTTCAATCACTTAAATAGATTCATGTTGATACAAATATTCAGTGTGAACATAAAGATGCACTAGATGTTGAAAACATGAGAATCCAAGAACAATAAAAAAATAACTATTTCTTAGCATAGTTAGACTAATTGACTACTCCATTAAATTAAAATAAATATACAATGCAATTGTTGAAAACATGAGAAAATGTTGGATTATGCAATGGAAGGGTAAACAGAAAGGGTGCACAAAAAAATTGCAGCATCTGTGGTGTCCCAGGCCACAACAAGAGATATCATGGGTTGCAGGTATTCCCACATTGGCTCCTTTGTTTTTGTTATATCTAGTGAATGTTTTGTATATTGACAATTTGTATTTGTATTAATTGTCAAGGAAACAATAGAAGGGAAACTACATAGGAGGCTGAACAAATAGTTGGAGAAGCAAATGTTAATTATGTAAGTTTTATCCATTAATTAAACATAGGATCATTTTAGAGTAATTACTAATCTGAACAAAACTTTGTTGGTTTTACTGTGTGTGTTAGGATGACACAAATGGCCCAATAGAAGCAATTGACCCTCAGGTTCTTGGTGAATATTTTGCATATGTATGATTACTGTCTTGTTTTTTATTTTTTTATATTTTAAATTACAACTTCTTCTGCATATTAAATGAGAATTGCTATTATTGTTGCTTGTGATATTTATATGTAAACTTATGTTGCAGGTTGATCTTCTAAGCAAGAGGATTGGAAATGAGGAACCTGTAGCTGAGAGTAATGCTTCAGAACCAGTGTCACAGGTATGCAAAGTATAAGAAAAAAAAACAATGCACTCTTAGTGCTTGAACTGAACCATGTATTTTTTTTTTACCTACTACAGATGGTTAATATCTCTGTGCAAGCTTTTCCTGATTTAGCACCTGAAATTCAGACTAAGGTAAAGAGTACAAAATTAGACACTAGAGGAGGAAAAAGGGATAAACTCAATGAAAATAGGAGCAAAGATGTACATGATGCACAAGACAAAACCTCAACAAAGAGGCCCCCTCCAAATTTAATGATACTTTCCTTGCGGTCACAAATGAAGGACAAATCTTTTGAAGATAGGACCAGGGAAGAAATTGGTGCAAAGAAGAAAAAGTATAGGTTCCAGCTGGTTCTATTGCATATGGAAAAAATCAATGAAAATTATTGTATTTTCTTTTTTTAGAGACATGAAAATTAGTTTATGTGCTTATTATTTTGTATAGCCATGTTTTGGTCTGACTATGGCTAACTTTGTACGAATGGCTAAATTATACGAACAATAAAAAATTTATTGTAGAACTTTCATAAATTCTTATTTCACCCATGGATTCACAGTATTCTGTGGGAAGGGAATCTTTTAAACTACTTGTACATTGCATTGCTTTGTGTTATTTGTGTATATACATACAGATAAATTTCTTTTGTTGTTTTTTTATCAACACCAAGTGCTCTTAATTTTCAGTAAACAATTACTCAATAACAGATACAGTTAGTGTTATTATATATATATTTGTATAGATTATTTTCTGCGGGATTTTTTATTTTGTGCTCTTAAATTTCAATAATTACTAAGGTTTTTCATGTTTCTGTAACAACTTCACAACACTCTCACTGAAAAAGAAATATCATACAAATAATTAAGATATTATTAGATCATTAATTGTGCTAAAAGATATCAACTACATTGAAGTAATTTTACAGAAAAAATAGACACAATGAACAAAATTAAATGCAAAGACAATGATTATTTGTTGGTAAATCCCACTGAATCAAAGCAAGCTTTGAATACATAAATCTAAAACCTAATAAAAAACTAAATTTTGAATACAAACATCGGATAGGTTGTTTTCATACTCGAGAATTCTTGAATGTGAGAAAGAAAGAAAAAGGAGAAAGATTTGAATTCTCAAAACTCGGATTATCAAATTTGAGAACTGAAAAGGAGATTGAAAAAGCAAAAGACTGACATGGACAGATGATGTGAAAATCCAGCAACCAGCAACCACGATGGATTACCGACTTCCACATTAGAATAAACTCACCGGAATCCTTTGAATTGCATTTTTTTAAAACGAAATGAAAATAAAAAATCATTTTAATACAAATTAAAATGCAACACTTAATTTGCTATTTGCTATAATTTAATGACCTAAAGTAATATTTACCCAAAAATTCCATTAATAGCCACAACCAAAAGCCACGCCAAACGATTTCGTCCAAATCCCAATTCACACAAAACATAGAAGCGTATGCATGTTTAAATATAATGTAGAAAAAGATACACCACACCGACTCACACGCAATCATCAGCACCAGAGATAAAAACTAAAATTTCACTGCGTAACATAAAAACCCACAGCTTAAACAGAACACATACCCATCTCTGAGGAAGAAGAAAACAGCTCTCGAGAACATAGGAAGATATATATATATATAATAAAACATCCAACTTCAGATGGACTGATAAACAAAACAGCAATAACACAGCACGATTAAGCATCATACAGCTAGCTGCATATTACCACTGTGATTCGTTCACAATTCAAGTTACCAACATCATACTAAAAACTGAAAAACAATACTAGACACACCTACAACTACTAAATGTAACAATGTCATGTGTTCATATTCGATAAGGCACTAGAGAGTAGCAGGACAACCAACGAAACAGCAACGCATTTTTAGAATATATCTATAAAGAACCAAATCCCAAGGGGTGGTTGTTGTTACCCCTTGCAGCCTAAGCCCTCTCACCCCGGATCCTCCTAGCAAGCTGGATATCCTTGGGCATGATGGTAACTCGCTTGGCATGAATGGCACACAGGTTGGTATCTTCAAACAGTCCAACAAGGTATGCCTCAGCTGCTTCCTGCAGCGCCAGAACTGCATGGCTCTGGAACCTCAGATCAGTCTGCAGCACAGCCACAAATGTAAGCAAATGGTAACACCATCAAAGGAAACACTAGTGAAGAAACTTGCAAAAAAAATAGAAAGAAACTAAGAAACACATCCAACCTTAAAGTCCTGGGCAATCTCCCTGACAAGCCTCTGAAAAGGTAGCTTCCTGATAAGCAGCTCAGTACTTTTCTGGTACTTGCGAATTTCACTATAAAATCAAAGACAAGACATAAAATGAGATATTATCTGTAAACAGCACAACTAATTCAAAAAATGGCTCTGAAAATCAGACTTCACCGAAGAGCAACAGTTCCAGGACGGTAACGATGGGGCTTCTTCACTCCACCAGTAGTAGGGGCAGACTTTCTTGCAGCCTACAAGCAACAATCAACAAAAATACATTTTGAGAATCAGTGCTTTACACATGCGGAAAAACAAACAGAAACAACAAGTAAACAAATAATGAACCAACCAACCTTGGTGGCAAGCTGCTTCCTGGGAGCCTTCCCTCCGGTGGATTTGCGAGCAGTCTGCTTGGTACGAGCCATCTGCCATAACCAGAAAATTGATATTCAAACAACTAAAATATAAGTCCAATAAAACCTTCAACAAAAACAATCAACAGAGCAAAGGAAAATTCATCCCTGATAGTGCGTGTTAGAGAACAAAAAAACAACACTATAACATATCACAGACAAAAACTGATATAGGAAATTCATCCTTAACAGCAAATACACAAGAAACTCTTTGTAAATAACTTGTTCACTTGAGTATACCTTTCATCAAAGGAGGAGGAACGAAAGAAAAAACGAACCCCAACAAATGAATGCATGCAACACCTAATGTTATAATTGCAGATGAAATAAAAAAGAACATGAATGCATGAAAATCAAATCATGAAACTACCAACTATTTATTTGTCTCCCAATTTCTGACTATCATTTACAGTAGAGGCTATGCATAAAAAGAGAACCACAGCAGACATGCAAAATAATATGCATAAATAAGCACCACAGAATCATTTGAAAACAACAACAACGTGTACGTAAGGCTGAAGTCAAGAAACAACTAGCTGCACACCACACAATTTATATCAATATAGACTAATTCGACCAGTTTGAACTAAAATCATACATTAAAAAAAACAAAAAACCCTCAAAGAAAAAAGATAATTAACACGAAATCCATTAATCAAACTTTTCAACCACACACAGAAAGGAAAAAAAAAAATGTTAATTAATTATTAAAGTAATTAATTATTATTATCATTACTATTATTTAATATTTTTCTTCAACTTTAAACCGAATTAACCAAGCAAGAGACTCAAAATACAAGAACACGCAGGAAAGGTCCTTGTTTTCCCTTCACCTCTAGCCAAAATAAACTACAACTTTAAACCGAATTAGTCGGATACTATCTATAACCTTAGACAACAAGGACAAGCCAAAGAAAAATCACGCCTGAATACCCAGATTAAACGGATACTGAATATAGAACACTTCTCTAACAAACCAAGCACAAACCATGCCCGAATAACCGAAATTATAACCTTAAAGAACAAAGGAAAAGCCAAAGAAAATCAAGAAAAAAACCTTACCCTTCTTCTGACTCAGAGATCAAGAACCACACAATCATTAAAACCAGGATCTAACTTAACAAAACACAAAGACAACGAATCAAACCTTAGTCCCCAAAATAAAACCACGTTAATCACATAGAAAATAAATTCAAATCAAGTTTGTGGTGAAAAACTAAAACAAAAAATCCAATTCATCATGACAACAATTCAAGAGATAAAAGTCCTGATCCGAAACAATACGAAAGTAATCACACTGCAACAGCCGATAAAGTCAAATTAAACTACAGAAAAAACGAAACAAAGTCAAATAAGAATGCTAACATCTCCTTCGATCGGAAACATAGGAAAAAAAAAGGAATCTAGCTCATCACGACAAAAATTCAACAAATTAAAACACTAATCACATTCAAAACGCAAAACAAGTCCAAAAAATCAAAACTACAACCGTTAAACTCACCAAAAATCCCCAGAAAAAAAAGGAAATCCAACCATCAGAGAACAAATTCATCCAATTAAACACCGCTCGCATATGAAAACCAAAATAATCACAACAAAAGAGACTCAAAACGCAAGCTAAACTCCAAAAACATCGAGGCAAAACCACAGCAATCCAAAACCCCGAAAAAAAATCCCTAGAAAACACGATCCAACCCATCCGAGCAAAAATTCATTAATAATCACAACCAACAAGCCTTAATTCATCTAAAATTTCAAAAAAAAAATTGAAACAAAATCAAAGAAAGCTCACCTCTTTCGCGCTCTCTCTCTCCTTCGCACGTTCGCTTCGAAGCCGAGATTTGCCGAAAATTGCGAATGAGTCGAGATGGGCTATATTTATAGAGAGAGATCTTAACTACTATTCAAGGTGGGGCCCGCTGTGCTTTCTGTTTCTCGTTGAGTGGACGGTTGAGATTGGCCGACGCTGTGTCTTTTTGGGGCAGTTCAACGGATAGGATTTGAGTAATTACGGATCGTTGTCAGTGAATTCTCTCTTCCTATTGGTTGAGTTGTGATCTCGTGGATCGTTGTTTTTGGTTTTGTTTAGCTTTATTATGTGGTTTTCGTTTTTTAGTGTTATTAAATAACACTGAAATCCTAATTTTGTATATTAAGTACTAAATTTCTTTGCTTATATACCCTTGTATTTTTTTAAAAATATTTGTTCTGTGATAGTGAATTAGAGAATAAAAAATCATTGGGTCAATATTTAAAATAAATAAGAAATAAGAGAAATTTTGGCTAATGTATGTGGTGATATTATTTCCATAAAAAAAATATTCTGTAAGTTATATATATATATATATATGATAAATTTTTAAGTATGTTGTATACTTGTATTCCATAATCTAAATTTAATAAGCAATTATATCTTATGTCAACAATAACATTAGTGTTTGTGTCTTTGCCAATAAAACAGATTAAGATATTAACTCCTCAATTATATATGTCTTGCCACATTCTTAAAAAAAAATTATTGAACAAATAATTTTTTTAAAAATATTCATAACAAAAACATAATTTATATAAGTGTATATATAAATTTATATAGTAAATTTAAGAAATTAACATATAAAAGTGAAAATAATGTGATTTCAGTTATTCTTTCCGTCCCATTATAATTACAAATGTCCATAATCACACATTATTATTTCATTTAACCAAAATCTCTCTTCTTTCATTAAAATTATACATTTTAAAAAAACTAGAAACATTAAATTTAAAGATTAATCCTTAAATTAGATATATAAATAAATAATTTAAAACATTAAAGAAAAACTCATAACAACTCATAAAAACGAACACTTACAATGAGACAGGGATTAATCATCACAGATATTTCAAAAGGAAACTAACTTAAAAATGGTAAAAATGATGAGGTCATAAACAAGGATTGAAAAATAAGCGTATTATGATATCGGCTTACAACAAGCCAAAAAACTTATTTGAGATGTTATTCGGAATAAGAACTTCAGAAGTTTCTCAAGATGTCAATCAATGTTCATTCCAGTTTTGCCGAAACCTGGGAAAATTTTCCAGGACATTGCTAGTGTCCGCTTATGATGTTCATCTACAGAGGACCAGGGAAAGTTCCATTCTCTCTCTGTTCATTCCAACGCTCAATCTGCATATACATGTTGCAGATACCATTAGCGAAAATCATCGATTTTGTTTCTGTATCATATTTCTCATTTGGTTCTTAACACCGTAAATGAACCAAATTCGGCTCGTTAAAACTTGTGAACAACTCATTTATAGTATCATTAAAAGCCCGCTTACAAAAATAGTTAAAATGCTCATTTACAGTATTATCACTAAGTTTATTTAATAGAAAAATCACTAATAAAAATGTTTGTATATCATCAACAATCTCAATTATGTAAAGTATTTATAGAAACTTTTATAGCAATATTAACAACGTCATCTTTGGGATCGTTAATAATAATGTATTGCAAAAATATTACACTAATTTTTAAATATAAATTTAAGAAAAAATAAGACTAATTTATAACTTTTATCATAAAAAAGTTCAATATTAATTCTAAAACAATATTTTTAATAATAATTATAATTATGATAATGTATTACTTATAAAAAAAAGTGACCGATCTTTATCACGCAAACGAGTTGAACCTAAGAGCTTTACTATTTATGAAGTCCGATGGAGGCTCAAGTTCGGCTCAGGTTCGGATAAAAGAAGCTCAAGCTCGATTAAAATAATGGCAAGCCGAGCTTGAATATGGCCGAGCCAACCGTTTACACCGCTGTTGGTTCTAATATGGATGTAAATTCATGAAAAATAATACTGATACTTGCGGCTAGAAATCGTATTTGCTACCAAAATAATCAAAGTTATGCATGGCATCCATAAAGGTTTAAGACGTAAAAATGTAAGAGAGTGCATACCCATTCACTTGGGCAAAGTGAGCGATAATATTTTGCAAACTTTTCGCACTCTTGCGCATCATCTCCTTTTGCAGCAACACACCTGAGCACACACATAGAAGAAGGTGATCGGTACAAAATCAAGTTTGCTTAACTCTTCGATGATGAATATAATATCATCATGAGCAATTCTTGTTTACACAAGGTGGGCACCAAACCAATGGATATTTGTCACATGACAATACAAATGAATCCGCACAATTGATATATCATCTCAACACCACATGACACATATCCAATGGTTTAATGCAATGCATCATTGTATATACAAGAATTTCCCCGGATGACGCTCTCTACTATATATCTAACAGAGACGGAGGCCGTACCTGTGATATTCAATATAGCGCGTAAAGCAATGCCTTGTTTGATTTGTTGTTGGGAAACGAAAATCAGCTGGTGCAGTCTCAAGCTGGATATGAAAACAATATAATATGTCAGTATGTTGAAAAACAATTGCTTTGAAAAATTCTGTGTGCATTGGAAAGTAAATTTGACAATGAATGGTATACAAAATGTCTGATGTATAAGCAAACCTTTATCGCTGGTGTCTCCTCTTCAGCATTTCCTTGATCTTCTGTTCCTTTCTCAGAAGTATCAGTAGGCTCCTCTGAGGTAGGCGCCTCTGAGACAGGTTCTGTTGGTTCCTCCACAACGGGCACGTTTTCCACTGGAGCAGAGGTTACCTCGGTTGTCTCCTTAGCAACTTCCTCGGTTTTGGTATCATCAGGCTTCTCATCCACAGTTGTTTCAACAGGCTTGTCACTCTGATCGGGCTGCACTTCCTTATCCTGCAATGACCATTGCTGCACCCATTCGATTCAGATCTAATTAACAGTGGGGTCCAAAAATGCTACAATAAAGTGAATCTAGCTATTAACAAACAGTACTTGTTGGCTGAACAAATTAGAGAGCTTAGTATGACCATCGAACAACATCCAGCATATGTAAACCATATTGCAAGGACAAACAAGGACTACCTTGCCTTAAAACAATCTAGACAAGTATATACACTTGAAAATAACTTTTCTTTATATAATATCCTTACCTAAAGCATGTTCACATCAGAGAATTAGCTAGTGTCATATTGAAGGACTTAGCCATAGAATCTCACTTCATTGTGGATGATATCACATTTAAAAACCCACGATCACATTTCCCATAGATTCCAACACTCAAAATTCATAGGACTTCTAATGGCAGCCAACACTTGTCAGTTGTCAATAGTACTGTCAAGGGGGCCTAGATTCACAGGGGATATATCCATAGCCCTGGCCCCTGAGCCCAAATTTATAAACAAATCCTTGACCCTGTTCCCGAACCCAAATACAGAGATAAATATTTCCCCATCCCCAAAATTTATTTTTTCTTAAAAAATTAGTCTTCATTTTTTTAAATGCGAAATTATTAATTTTATAATTAATTAATATACTAGAATCATGATTTATGGATCTATTCTCTTTTACTTAATATAAATATATCATATATATGATCTTTTAATAATATGTTTTTTATCTAATATAAATAAGTGTCTAACAATCTCTAACTTTAAAAAAAAATAGACAATCCATAGGATTCATTTTCTAATCTTATCTCTTAATCTCACACGCCCTAACTCACATTTTATTTACATCAACAAATCTCTCTACTAATGATTTAAAATAAATCATTAAAAATAGTTCTGGAAAATAAAAAATAGATAATACAAATCTAGGGTTTTATTTAGTCTTTTTTTTTCTTTAATAATGTTTTTTACATCATTAGTAATTTGATAATTAAATAAATATATGAACATTTTTAAAATTCTTTTTATTTAGATATTTATAACATAAAATAAAATTATATATATAATATTTAATTGTATATCTGAGAGATGGGCCAAGACATGGAGGCCATTCCCCATCCCGGCCGCATCCTTGACAAGGAATTATATCCCACTCCAGATATTTGATGCATCAAACAAACAATCCACATATTCCCTCAAAACATGCATCAAACAGACAATCCACATATTCCCTCAAAACTCAAGCAAGTTTTCCCTAAGCAAAACGGCACAATAACCTTTTCAAACAGTTGAAGGAATTATAAAATCATTAACTATTGCATCCTAGAAATTTACTATGTCCCTCGTAAATATAATTAACAGGTCTTAAAAAAGGAGATATTTCTCCAATGTAAGTCACAGGCTACATAATAATAGTTCTTGTGTTGGTACTTCGATTATATCATGCAACTAAATTAAGCAGTTTTGGGTATTATATTTCATTTGGTGCACTAAGCATCTCACATCCAATCATTGGTTATATAACAGGGGTTCAAAAGTGACACTTCCAAGAATCCATTCCAGAATCATTCTTGTGTTTTACTATAAAGTTCACTTGGTCAGCTTATGACCTTTTTTCTTTACCCAGCATTGTTGTAATAAAAAGAAAAGAGTCTTAACATTTTGTGCACATCATAAACAGTACCAATGTCATCAATTTGCTAACTTTGGGATTTGGCATTCCTTTGCCGCATCATTATAAACAAAAACAGTACTAAACCTGTGGATGCCATTCGGTTGTAACTCAGTTTACTTAATGAAATTAAATCTACAAAAAAAAAAAAAAAAAAATCAATCTTAACATTTGTGCACATCATAAACTGTCCCAATATCATCAATTTGCAACTTTTTGTCGACATTTCAGTTTTAATATTCCTTTCTTTCATCATTATAAACAAAAACAGTACTAAACCTGTGAATGCCATGTGGTTGTAACTCAGTTTACTTAATGAAATTAAATCTAACAAAAATTCAGTTTTAACATTTGTGCACATCATAAACTGTCCCAATATCATCAATTTGTCGACATTTCAGTTTTAATATTCCTTTCTTTCATCATTATAAACAAAAACAGTACTAAACCTGTGGATGTCATTTGGTTGTAACTCAGTTTGCTTAATGAAAGTAAATCTACAAAAAAAAAAAAAAAAAAACACACACACACACACACACATCCATCTGCAGCTTTATCTAATATTAAGCATTCAACTCAACGGCAATGATATGAAACCAACAAAAAATTCAGATCCATTTCCAATTTTCATGAAAATTAAGCATTCAACCCATCAAGATTGGTGGTGCTACATCAGTGAGATCCACATCAAATACCAATTTCAACTCATCCCAAACACCCAATTTCATCAAACTCACCACCAAATTTCCAAATCAATGTCTCATAATTCATTCACTATACCAAAAACTAAACCTCATTAAAAATCACACATAAAATTCAACAAAAACAAATAATCCAATCAAACAACAAAACCTCCAGCTCGATCACGTTCAGATCCATAAAAAAATCCCACTTTTGAGGGAAATTCTAAGCGATTATTAATCCATCACAGAACAAAGAACGGAGAGGGAGTGAAGGATCTATACCTCGGCCAGGCTTGGGACTTTCTCCGGCACCGATTCCGCCATCGGAGAGCAGCTCTCGATTCAAAGAAGGCGGCTGTTCCTCACTCGTGAAGCAATAGTCAAGGAACGATCTTTCGCGAGAGGTTCATTCATAGATGACACTGTGAAGCTCCCCCAAATGTCAGCCGTTAGATCTGCCCCGGGATTCGCCTTTTCTTCTAAACTATTTTCTAATTGTCATTTTTCTTACAGTGATCTAACTAATTTCTTTTTATATAACTTGTAACTTTGAATGGGTTTATAAATATATTTTAAAAAATCAATAATAGCCAAATACCGCATAGGAAGGCATACGAGTAGAGGAATTCATAATGTAGCAGTATTGTGCAATACTGTAAAAATATTGTAAAAAATTTATACAGTAATATCTGATAGGTTTATTGTGAAAAGAGTTTATTTACCATCCTTATAAGTTACGGAATAGAAGATTTACTATTGTGTAGTTATGATCCATAATATATTATTTTAAGTACTAGTGATAGATTATTATTGTCCTACGTGTTAGCATATCCCACATGATAAATATCTAAAAAGTTGTTAAGCCATTATAACAAGTGCATTACTGTACTTGTTTGTCCTTTTGACGATCGTCTTGTGAGACGGTGTTTGTTGTCTTTGTGAAAAAAAAAAATCGATATTATGTATGAGTTTAAATGCAAATATGATACAAATTATGCTTTTTAATGCTACAATTTTTTTTTTTGGAAGTATATATCTTATTTTTATAAATGGCAGAAGTTCATTGGACAATCACAAGAGCCAGACATAAATAACAAAATCAAAGATAAACCTTGCATGCATTTGGACAACCGATATTCATGAACATTTGTGCATTAGAACCAAATCAGAGTCTTGAAAATTCACAACATTAAACAAAGAAGATGGACAGTATCAACAATCATGAATTTCACTTGATTTCAAAGTTATAAACAATGTAAGTGTTGTATCATGTGCTGTTTTAAGCACAAAAAACAAGCATCAGAAATGTAATTGATGTAAAAAAAATTAGAAGAAAATCGAATCAGAACTACTTGTGAAAGCTTCTTCTCCGCAGCAATTCGCCAAATCTTCGGAAAAGTTGCCGTTTCTTTCTCAGCTTAAAAGGAGAATTCTCCTCATGCCCAATGCTATCTAATCGAGCCTTGTCGATGAGAGATGGGCCAGAAGGAATAGAGGAAGGAGGAGCCCTCAACTCGGTGAGACCACTAAAAGATTGAGACTTGCGATTCCTCTCGCGGTTATGCTCCGGTGACCAAACCATATCGAATATAGATCCTTCGAATCTCCCTGACTCACCTATGGAGTATCTGCGCGAAAGAGTTCCAGGAGGATTGGCTCGGCTCATATTTTCGGATGGAAATTTTGACATAGTCTTATTGCTCTTGACTTCACCGATCAATGGTTTCGGTTCACTAAATGTATCGATAGCTTTTTTCTTAGAGTCAATACCTGAAGTAGCAGTTAGCAAACTTTGCAATTCCTTCACACTTTGAGTAGCCGCAGCTTCACTCACCTTAAGACATTCGTACTCTTGTTTGATGCTCCGCAAGGCATTCTCTTTGTCGCATAGAGTGTCCTTCATTTGAGAATTCTCCTTCCGAACAATCTCCAAAGCTTCTTTCACAATGGTAGCCTCATTCACCGCTTGTTTCAGTATATCACGCAGCCTCGAATTCTCTTCACGCGATCCTCTAAGCGAATCGATCAGTCTATTGTTTTCCCTGTTCATATTTGTAATATCCTCTTCAGTAATCTTCATGAAGTTTATAAACCCATTCTCTTTCTCAATCCAAGTGCCTTGTAAATCCTCTGCTTCGAGCTTCAATCTCTTGCTTTCTTCCAACGCCCGTTGGAGCTTCTCCTCAGCACTCTTCAACAAAGTCTTCGAGCATTTCGCTTCAGCTCTTGTGCTCTCTAATTCAGATTGCGTCTTGGAGAGCTTCTCCTTCACTTGATGTGCCTCTGTGCTTACTTCCTTAAGAGCCATAGCAAGAGCATCCATCGCCATCTTACTTTTCTCTTCTGCTTGGACTGCTAACTTGAGCTCATTTTCAAGGATTCTAACATTCTCTTCACCGCGAACCGCACCAAGTGATCGATGCTTCTCTAGAATCTTCCCATGATGACCATGAGAACTCTCCAAACTTCTTAGTCTCTCCTTGAGACTTTTAATCTCCAACTTCGACTCTTCAAGCGAAATCTTCGCCTCCTCGAGTTGCTTTGTCTGACAAACCAAAGATTCCAGCATTTCCCTCTCTGAATCCTTTGCCTTCAATGCTTCCACCTCCAAATGCTCAATCCTGCTCGATATCGAACCCTCGACAGCCCCATTTCTCTGTGACACAATTCTTGTAGACATTTCATCAAACAGTTGGAGGGCATGAGGTTTGTCATCCCTAACCCTCATCAGCCCATCATGAACACCATCCAATTGACACTGCATCTATGAAACTCTCAATTCACCACCAATTCCTACAAAAAAACTACCAAAAATTCCAACAATCAATCCCATGAACCGTATCACAAAAAAAAAACGCATTTTGAACCGCAAATCCGCAACAAAAGAAGCATTAGAGAAGAAAATTGATAACAAGAAGAGATTTTGAACCTTGGATAGAAGAACAGCATTGAAATGAAAGAGAAAAACGGAGATATTAAGAGGAGAAAAGCGAAAGGTGAGAGTTTGCATTCGAAAAGCATCGTTAAATCCAAAATTAGAAGAGCCTGTTTGGTTATGAGAATTTGGCGGGTAATTAGAGCCTTCAATGTATGTGTTTGTGCGGCTAAAAAACTGCCACGTGGGAATAATTCATTTTATTTTATTTTATATATATATATAAGCCCATAAAAAATTTTAAAAGTTAGTTTTATCCAAGATTTAGAAAGTACAAAAAAAAATTCTGATAAAATAAAAGGGCTAAAATAAAAATGAACAATTGATAGTTGCAAAAATTTAGTGAATGTGTATGAAAAATTTTTGCAAGGGTCGTGATTTTTCTTTTCATAGAATTATGGTATGTTGTTTAATCCGATTCCAACCCGAAAAGTTTATAGTGTGATTTATGTAATTTTTTAAATTAAAAGAATAGAAAATTTGTGATGGTACTGAAGATAATTATATTGCACCAAAGAATTAAAACTTATTTAAAGATATTTTTAGAGCTGTATTATTAAAAGAATACATTGACACAGTGAGACATGATTATTGTACTCAATTTTCAAAACAGTAAAAAAATTTCTTCTATTAGTGATTTTTTCTAATTGTTCATATAAACTTGTGTACGTGTGTAGGCATGCCCACAGGGCAAGGGTATGATTTATGAATTTAATATTTATTAATATTAGATTTATTATCATAACTTCATTACAACATCTATATATAGAAACAAGATCATTTACCTCCTAATATATCATATTGTAGAAGACGATGAGAGTTTTTAAATTCACACTTTAAGTTACCAGAAACTCTTCCAATCTAACTAAAATTACTACATCTTGCTGGGAACTAGGAATAAGATAGACCCATACTGAAGAATGAGTACCTTAGCTCATGTTGATGAATAGCTCTGATACCAGGGAATAAGTCTCTCTCAGGGAAGAGGGGGTCGGAGGAGTGACTGGAGTCTTCTAAGAGAGTCTTGTATTCATATCCAGTCCTCTCTCATTGATGGAGCTAATTATTTACAAAAACGATAGATCAGGACTCTTGGTATTGTGCTATATATAATCCTTACCATCAAAGGATTAAAAATTAACTTAGGAATTCACTAGATAAAGTCATTGATCACTTTATTCAATTTGAATTCAAATCGAATTAATATTATCACGAAGTTAATTCAGAATAAATTTCAAATCAACAATTAGTTCTAAATTCATTATTTATTTTTTAATATGCCATTCATACATTGCATTAAAAACTACAAACACAATAATTAAAAATCAAATACTATAATAACCTTATACCCTTCAATAGAACTCAAGTAATCATCCACATAAATATATATATATATATATATATAATTTTATTTTTTAAGGCTAGATCACACGGTTCATGATGTTTTTTTTTTTTTTTTTAAGTAACAGATGGCACACACTTTCTTTGTTTTCAAATCAAAATAAAAATGAACTTTATTATGAAAAATATTTTTTTGGCAATTGAAAGTACAATATTAATTTTTCCCCCTTCATATTATTACATAAAAAAAGTTTATAATTTTAACTTTTATAAACCCTTCTTGTTATCCATCCAAATAGTACATCTTAAACTCTTCCCTTGAAGGAGTAAATCAAAGGCTTTATTTATATCTTGAAAATTCACTTCATGTGTGATAAAATCCTCCAAGTTGAGTTCCTGCATTAACATTTCAAAACAAAAATAAATAAAATAAAATTATGAAAAATTATAAATATGCAAGTACTATTAAATTAAACAATAAAATCACCTTATCAAGATATTTCTTAGCAAGAATTGGGATGTCCTCTTTGGGCTTTGTCCCCCCAAATACAGATCCAATTATTGATTTTCCATATAACAACTCTCTTGCATCAATAGCCAGTGGGGACCCATGCATTTCAACCCCTAAAATGACAGTTTTTCCCCAACCCTGCATTAAAAAAAATTAAGATTAAAAAAAAAACATAAATAATTTAATACTCTACTTAAAAATAAATAATTTCTTTTCCAAAAATTAACTTCCAGGAACATAAATTGCATTGTTTTCAAAATATCGTCCATAATTGTTTGTATCTGTAGCAATTTTGATTGTATTTTGCAACTTTATTTTGCAAGGGAATATATGTAGTTATGAGAATTTTTTTGCGGAGTATTTAGATAAAATGACTATTTTACCCCATTTTTGCATAAGAAATTAAGGTTAAAAAAATATAAAAAATAATTTGATACTTTGCCTAAAAGTAATGGTTACTTTTACAAAAATATCCTTTCAGAAATCCAAGAACATAAATTGTCTGGTTTCAAAATATTACCGGTAATTGAGTGTATCTATAGCAATTTTAATTGTGTTGTTATAAAATTTTATGTTTTGTAAGAGTATATATGTAATATGAGAATTTATCGTGGAGATGTTTAGGTAAAATGACAGTTTTAACCCAAACCTCCACATAAAAAAAAAAATCAGATTTAAAAATAAAAAGATAGTAGAAATAATTTAATAATACTCTTCCTATAAAGTAATTAATTTCACATAAATTCCCCTCGAACATCATTAGTTGTAGTCTCATGTTCATAGGAATTTTAATTTTGCCTTGCATTTTTTGAAAGGGTAAATATGTCATTTTGACAAGTCACAATGGTATTTCGGTAATATAAAAAATTAAAAAAGATAAGCACCTGTCTAGAGCTTTTGAAAGCCTCGGACATCAATGAAGCTAAACCAATACACTCAAAGCAATAATCAGCACCACTTCCTCCAGTCATCTCCTTAATCACCTTTATTTAAATAATAATAATAATAATAATAATAATAATTTATAATTTATAGTAATAATAATAATAACGTTTTATTAAATTTACATATTTAAATAAATCATTATAAATTGATAGTGCTGAAAATTAAAAATTAAAAAAAATATATTACCTCATGAACAGGTCTCCCACCAATCTCATTTGGGTTAATAAAATCAGTGAGACCAAATTTCTTGCCTGCAATCACAATTAAAATAATTTCATGATTTACATAATTTGTTACATTATATAAATTTCATAACAATCGATGAAAAATAGCAAAAAAAAAAAAAAATAGACATCAAGAAATTTAAATCATAAATATGACATTTTTAAATAAAAATATTGTACACATATAATGATAAGTAACAATTTATTTGCGTGTGAGCTTAATCGAGCAATTGTTTTGACGATTATATTAGTTTATTTTAGAAGTACTTTATATATATAATCAAGTTGAAACTCATGCTTGAGGTCGAGCATAAAAATATTTATGATTAAATTAACTTTACTTAGAGTAGCTTACTTTATGTATTAAGTTGAGCCCAAATCAGAAAAAATAAAACTTGATGGAGTTCAAGCCTAGTAACGAGCAAAGAGTTTTCAGCGGGTAAATTTTTTAGTAGGTCATTAAACTTTGGCTCATTTTCACTTTGATCACCAAACTTCAAATTGCATTAATTTGGTCACTCAACTTTAATTTGATTTCAACCGACAATAAATCAAGGATTTCAACACCTAATTGATTACACGGCTGTCTAAAAATCAAACTCACTCTTCCGCATGACACGTTATTAAGTCTATTAAAGGTGCCTATGTCATAAAAAAAGAGCCACATCATTCATTTGGTGACTGAAATTCCTTGTTTTACTACAAAGCAAAACTAAATTAAAGTTGAGTGGATCAAATTGATACAAATTAAAGTTAAGTGATCAAAATGAAAATGAGCCGAAGTTTAGTGATATACTAAAAAATTTACCCGAATCTGAGCTCGTTCTCCACTATGTTGATACTCAACTCAAACTAAATCAATGACACCTTGCCATGCTAGATAGAGAGTTCGTATCCTTATAAGGAGGTGTTACAAACCGAATATTAGCTCGAACAAGATAAGAACACAAATGTGTTGAGTGACTAACTCCACACCAATGCATGTCCTAATATGTTTTGTCTTGTCTACTTTTCATTCATATATATATATATATATATATATAATTTTTATTTAACAAAAAAAACCTTATAGTTATACCTGTTTCAAATTTGGCAGGGTTCAAATCCACACCAATAATTTTGGTAGCACCGCGTAACCTGGCACCTTCTGCAACCTGCTCACAAAAATAATTAAAATAATTAAAATAATTAATTAAATCAAGAGTGTGTATAGAGTTATTAAAATTTGAGCAATTAAAAAGAATAAAAGAAAATAAGGAAATTACAGCTAAACCAACAGCACCAAGGCCAAAAATGGCAACACCAGACCCAGGGCCCACACCTGCCACCTTCCACGCTGCGCTTATTCCTACACCACAAGCAAATCAATCCCATATTCAATAATATTAAATTTTCATAATTTTTAATTTTTGTTACAGTTCTTTAAAAAAACTGTTAGGGTTTTCATATATATATATATATATATATATATATATATATATATATATATATATATAACCTGAAAAATACAAACAAAAAATAATTATTTATCCAAATTACTAATAAGTTTATTTGTTAATTTTCAATTATCAAGATCATTATCAAATAGAAATATTTTACATGATACATACATAAAAAAATTTATGGAGTATTAGCAATTACCTGCAATTTTTTTTATAGAGCTGATAAATGTAGTTACAAAATCAGATAAATCAATTTCTTATACAATCTTAGAAAGGATGAATTTTAAACTTTTCAAAAAATACACAATATGACCAATAAATAATATTATTCCTTCTGGTTTTTTTATTTGTTCCATTTTAAATATTAAAACAATAATTAGCCCTAGTGTACATGACATTAAACCAATTTTCTCTACAACTAAATATATAACTAAAATTCCTAAATTATATATATATATATATATATATATATATATATATATATATATATATATATATATATATATATAAGGCTATCTCCAACTTATAAATCAAAATTTTTACCCCAAATATCAAATTTGATTCTACTACAGTAAACTATCCTCCAATCACAAACCACTAATTTTACCCTAAAAAACATATTGACAAAATATTTCTCTCATTTTTTTATATTATTATTACTATTCAATGAAACATATTTAAAATTAATCATTTTTAACAATAATTTAATTAAATATTTATTACAATTTAATATTTTATTAATATAAATATGTCCAGTTATGATTATATTAATGAAATATTAATTTTATAACTTTAATTATAATAATTATAAAAATAAAAAATGATTAAAAAATTAGTAATTTTGTGGAGACTCTCAAATTTGGGATCATGATATTTCAAACGCCAAATTTGACATCAAATTTGGGATTTGTATGTAAGGCCATCTCCAATGGAGAACCCAAATCCCACCCACACCCAAATTCCTACCCAAATTTGGGATTTGCAATATGGTGACCCCAAATTTGGGGCACACTATTGCAACCCCAAATTTGAGATCCCACAAAAAAAAAACCAATATTTTAATTTTTTTTTTATTTTTATAATTATTGTAATTAAATTTATAAAATTAATAATTTATTAATATAATTAATAGCTAGTCATTAATATACATACAATATTAATTTGTATACAATTAATTACTTAATTAAAAATAAAATTATTAATTAAATTAAATTATGATAAATTTATGAAACCGGAATAGTTAAAATTTTATTGAAAAATAACCTTAATAAAAGCTAATACAATGCAAAGACTAATTATATTAAAACTAATATTCTGGTAAATCAGTAGCACTTCCGCCTAGATTGTCAAAATAGTTTTCAAAAGTATTCGAGGTTGAAGGCGGTGGTTGTTGAAAATGTAATAAATATTTAATTAAATTATTGTTAAAAATGATTAATTTCAAGTATTCTTTTATTAAATAGTAATAATAATATAAAAAAAAAGATGAAGAAAGAATATTTTGTGAATATACTTTTTTGGGGTAAAATTTAGGTTTGTGGTTTGAGCATAATTTACTGTACCATAATCAAATTTGAGATTTGGGATAAAAATTTGGGTTTGTAGGTTGGAGATGGCCTAAGGTTGAAAATGGCCTAACTAAAAAGTTTTCACAGGGGTAAAAATGAGAAATCATACCAGTGGAGACCCCACAGCTTAGTAAACAAGCTATCTGGGGTGGGACCCGGGAGTCCACCTTCACGAGATGCACAGCATCAACCACAGTGTACTCCACGAAACTAGATACGAATATCGTGTGGTGGATAGGAGATCCATCAGAACAAGTGAACCTTGTGGTCCCATCTCGAGGCATACCCGGTTCGGGCCCGAACTTGAATTTGGAGCATAGGTTGCTTTGAGATTCGCGACAATCGACGCAATCACGGCACTGAGCCAAGAACACTGGGACCACCGAGTCACCTACTTTGAACTCGTCCACGCCTTCTCCCACGCTCTCCACAACCCTACGATCACCATCACACGGCCCATGTTTTTTTCAACTTTTATTCTCTCCCATAAAGATGGTTTTAGCAATTAAGTTATTAGTGAAAAATATTGGTTCATTTTTATTTATATATAAAAATAAATATTTAATTTATTGATGGCTTCACAAAAGTGGTTTTTAAAAAAAGAAAATCATAATTTTATTTATGAAAAAAATGACAAGGAAAAAAAATTTAATCATGGCTTTAAAAATATAAAAACAAGTAAAAAAATATATCTACTATATATATATATATATATATATATATATATATATATATATATATATATATATATACTGATGATGTTATTTTACACAAAGTCAAAACATCCCAAAATTATTCAAAATGATAAGTAAAACAAAAGAAAAATAAAGAAATATATAAATAGATTTACTTTTTATTAATTGGTTTTTTATGAAATTCATATTTATTTAATTTTTATCCTCAAATTATTTCTATCTACTTGTATTTTCGTGTGATGAAAATTAAATTTAAAATTACAATAAAAAATACATTTATCCTTCATCATTATTGTCGGTCGGTCGGTGATAATTGGGATTTTTTAAATAGATTTTTTTTTTTTAATTCAGTTGTGCTGAGAGGTATAGAATTTTTTTAATACATTTTTTTCCCTTCATCTACTTGCATTTTTTTTTATTCATAATGCGCCGGTAAGATGCCACAATTTGATTAAAAAAATTTATACATCATAATAGTTTGTTTAAAAGAAAAAAACAAACAAATTAATAATTAAATAAATTTAAATAAAATCCTATACTTTTTTGTTCTCTATCTAATAGTTTTAGTTAAGTTTTGTGAGTGTATATGCATATATATAACGAAAAAATTATTTGATGGTTTCAAAATAAACCTCATATATTTTTTCCCAAATATTATTTATCAACAAAGTTAAAAAATAATTATTTTATTTTTCATTTAAAAAACTCCCAAAAAAAAAAAACAAGTAAAAGAAAAAAATAAAATAAAAATTGTAATTATGTTACCCAAACGCTTCATGCCCAAGAATTCTTGGATACACTCCCGGGAAATCCTATTAATTGCAAGAAAAAAAACAGTGAGAATGAGATTTATAAAATTAAAAATCATTTTTAAAAATAATAAATTAAAAAAAAAGCACCTTTAAACGTGAGAAAGTGATATCAGAGTGGCAAAGAGAAGAACAAATAATTTTAATACGAACTTCACCAAATGAAGGAATGGCAACCTCAACCTCTTCAATTTGAAGCGGTTCTCCGGCTCCACGAATAACCGCCGCTAAAACATATAAAATCTAAATAATAAAACAATGTAATTTTTTTCTTCTTGAAAAAAATAATAATAATAATATTACCTTTGCATCTAATGGACTTCATGCTCTTGTTGTTGCCCATAAATCACACTTATTTAGACTATGAAAGTTGTGAAAGGGCAAGAGAGATTTATAGAAGATGGGGAGCAATGGTGGGTGGGAGTGAAAGGGAGTGTTAAAAAAAAGCATAAAGATGGGGAGGCACTCTTTGGGCTTATCCGGTTCTGTCGCAATCATAAAAAGGATACTAAACTGTGTTTTTTTAAAAAAATTCAAATTTCAAAATAATTCTCAAAGCTTTTCATGTTAGTAAACTATTTTTGTTTTTCTAAAAATTTATTTTTTATATTTAATATTACAAACTTGTTACTAGCCCTAAGGGTGGCAATAGTCTGTCCCGACCCGCTGACCCAGTTTTGTCTAACCTAGAATAAAAAGGTTTTGAACATAAGTTTTGCAAATACGGGTCGGGTTCGGATATGACTTGGTTGTCTGAATTTAAATTCGGGCCGAGTCCGGACATGAAAATTCGGACAACTGGACCTTTTTACCCTCTAAAATTTTCAAAGCCCACAATCTTGGTTACATTTGTTTTAAACCCAATTTCTAAAAACTTGAAACATATATTGTTTTTTCTATTAAGACTTAAATTTATGTATGATATGAGTTGAGTTTTGGATTGTTGACGTTGTACTTTTACATTTAATGTGAATTAAATTGTTTTTATATAATTTAGTATTTTAGTAACTTAAAATAACTTATAAAATACGGACAAATTTGGACATCCGGACAACCTGGTTTTAAAATAAACTAGGTTTGGACATGTTAAGTTTGTCTAGATTTAAAATCAGACTGGGTCCAGACACAATTTTTTTTATTTATATTACTAATTGTCTAACCCCGATATTATCATGACCCGGATTTTTACTGCCCCTAACTAGCCCTAACTCACCCTTGTCTAGGGTTTGGGTGGATACTCTCTTTATTTTGGGTTTTTGTACTTCTTATCCATCTATTATGCATATAACAGTCGAACATGATCCATGCATTATGCCATAGATTTATAAATTATTATTTTCCTCTAATTGAGCATGATTATAAATTCAAGTGATGCAATGATGTGTGATTAAAAATAAGGGAAATGTGAGCATTTATCACATAAAAAGGGTTTTTTTTTTTTCACATAAAGTGATATACAAAGTGATGCATATTATTTTGTTTTATGATATTTGATTATTTTATTTGACTATGAATGGAAAGCTTTTGTCATTGTGTTTATTAATATTTAATAGTAAATATAATGAATAAATAAATAAATAAATATTTATTTATTTATTTATTTATTGGCACATGTGGTTAGAGGTGGTGTGACATCAAACATCATGTAAGTAAAGAAAGTTAGGCCAAAATAATAATAATAATAATAATAATAATAATAACAACAACAACAATAATAAGCTCTCGTGATAAATATAATATTTGCCTAAGTGTAAAGATTAAACATTTAAAAAAAAATACCATTTCACAATCTTAATATTTCTCCATCAGCTTGCATATAGTTGGCCAATTTATTAAAGGATATAGCCATCTTTTAAATTAATTATAAAATATGTTTTTTTATGTAAGAAAAAAAAGGTTATATATCTATACAACAGCAAAAATTCTAAATCATACATATACCATGAAAATTTTGAAAAATTTATACTTTCATTATTTCATATACATTTTAATGCACACCTTATGTGTTATCTTGATTTATTTGAAGTAAAAATATTTTTGATTGGTTTTATTATTTTTTAATTGAATTGGAGTAAAAGGTGTAGCTTTTTTTTTCAAGATTTTAAATACGTAATTACTATGGACTACCTTGTACAAGCTTGTGAAACCAATAAAAATTAGAGTGAAAAATATAATAATTGATAATTAGTCAATGATTTTTTTATCTAGTGGCACCAAATCTGTTGTGTAGAGTGTTCATATTGTTGTTTTGTTCACATAATAACAGCAATAACAACAACAACAACAACAATAATAATAATATTATTATTATTATTATTATTTATAAACACCATCATTTTACACCATTTTAGAAATAAAAAAACATAATAACCAAATCAAGTGCGTAAAATAACAGACAGTAAATTCGAGTGTAAGGTATGCATGTACTATGTTATAAGAATCTCAAATTTCTAATGGTATATATAAAAATGGAAACTTTGCAGGGATATACCTGTAAATTACATTATTTATTATTTAATTTCTACCTACCATTTTTGCAAAATTATAAATTTCAAATCAATATTTAAAAAAAAAATACACTAACAAACAAAACAGAGTAGAGAATTGGCAAACCACCTGCCATTGTGGTTGCTTGGTAGTTTGGTTGGTGCATTGCAGCCATCAACCATGCTTTCAACTACACTTAATAATTTCTTTTTTTACATTGACGGCAACCACCATTTCACAATGAGGTGTTAAATCACGATAGGTATAGAGGTGCATCAATTATGATAACTTAACGACCCTTTAGAGAATTTTTAACTTGGTCAAACGTTACATAGGGTAATTAAATTTATACTATGTGCACGCCCAAAAAATACTTCATAAACTAAACCAAATTAATAAATCCCCTCTATCCTGTATCCATGGAGGGTAGGATAACAACATGCTCCCACAAAGTACTCATGAATATTAAATAAACAATACCGCAATAGTATTTGTAAAGTATCTAAAGTTCGACCCTGAGTCAGCCCATTCATTATCCTACTAACATACCACAACACTAAGTAGTAGGTGTTTACAGCTAATAATTTTATTATTATTATTTTACAAACTTTTTCTTAAGTAAATATTCCTCTTAAGTAATTTTAAAACTTCACATTAGTTTTATTTGAAAATTTTCCAACTTCACATTTATAATTTTAGATTAATTTAAATTTAAAAGTGAAAATTTTGTAAGTGAGGAATGCCTTTTCAAACTCAATAAATTTGGGTTGCTTTTGGTAGAGATTTCAGAGAGTTAAAGGGATTTAATATTTTTTTGGTTCTTTTAATTTTATATATATATATAAGATGGTTATGTATGGAAATAGAATCACCATGAACTTATACTGACCGAACGAATTAAAACTTCAAGCTTTGAATATAAACCCAAAAAAAAAAAAAAAATTACTTCCACCGTTCCAAATCAGAGATCATTCTAATGGAATTATATAAGATGGTTATGTATGGAAATAGAATCACCATGACCTTATTCTGACCAAACGAATTAAAACTTCAAGCTTTGAATATAAACCCATCAAAAAAAAAAAAAAAAAAAATTACTTCCACCGTTCCAAATTAGAGATCATTCTAATGGAATTTTTTTTCTTTCAAAATAGTTTTTTTTTTTTCAACTTTTCCCTTATTGAATTTTCCATTTGGAAGTGTTTGGTATTAGCATTAATTTAAGATTCATGGGAAGAATGTCTCATTCCCACATTTACAATACAATTTACAAATTTTTTCTCATAAAAAATTAATTTCAGATTTACATCGTTCTCAAAACAAATAGGTGTGAGCAAAAAATTGGAATACAATGATCCCATCTAGAAAGAGAATTTTTTAGATACCTGATCCAAAAAACAGAATCGGGTACCCAATCAAAATTTTGAACATAAAAACTAGATTGAGCGCTGGTTGGGACAAAATGAAACCGAGTACATGGATCCAGTCCAATTTTTAACATGTTCATATACATTAAGAATTTATTCTTATTTTCAAAATGTATAGTCCTAGCTAACTCTTCCATTATAATTCTTGGTAATATAATGCAATGCTAAACATGGGAATCACATATAATCAAAACTGAGTATTCGAACCGGTTTTCAAACCTAATGTGCCGGCGTTAAAAAGAAGAGAGAGAAACAAAATGAGAAAAACAAAGAGGAGTTGGTGGAGAGAGAGAGAGAGCGTGCAATAGGGTTAGTAACAGTGACCAAAGAATTGTATTAGTTGGAAAATGGAGTTAGAGAGTGTTGGGTTGGTTTTATTAAATTTTTGTGAAGGTTGCTAGTAGGAATCGGGTTGAATTATTGCATTTGTTGAAATACTGTGCATATGATAAATTGGGTTGGAAGGTTGTAATTTGATGAAACACTATGCAGCTAATGATCTGATCGCTGTGATGATTGGACGATTAAGATGAGATCACTGTTTGTTAGACGAATTTGAAGAGATTCTCAAGGCCGTTGCATTGCAATCCATCACGAAAGTTCATAAATATATTATTTACGGACTTTCATAGATGGCGCGGCCTATACATATACATATATATATTAAACAAAATAAAAATAAGATAATAGAGTATTCTTCAATTTATTATTCACACGTTTCTACATTTCTCAAAATCCACATTTCCAATTGTTTATTTCAATACCTAATACCCCTTAAACCAATTTTCAATTTGCCAAAATCTATTAGGACTAGTAGGTGTAAAAGATTTTTATTCAAATTGTAAGAATTATTTACGGATAAATTAACTTGTTATATAAGATACAAACAAAGTTTTATTCAAATGAACATAGTTATTTATGGATATGTTTGGTATAAAATAAAAAACAAAACTTTGTTTACTGTTGTACGATTAAAAAGTTTATTTATTTATTTACTTTATTTACTTTTGCAAACATGTTAATTTTTCATTTCGAATTTTCTAATAAAGAAAAATAGTGGATGCAATCAAAATGTGGAATTGCTACAAGCATTACATTGTGTTTAGTTGCCATGCTTCGAATGGGGACGGAAATGGATTAAAACCAAACCTTTGTGTTGCATGCCATGAATGAGAAGTTGGTGGGGAGTGAGTGACGAGTGTGTGGGAAGCCAGCAATCCTCCTAAAAATGTGAGGATTGCTTAGTACCCCCTCACTCCTCAGGGAGGAATGGCCAATTTACCAAATTATTTAATAATTAAAACAATAATTTAATTGAAATAATAAATAAATAAATAATTTAAAAATAATTCTAATTAAAAAATTAATAATAACTTAATTAAATATAATTAAGTAGATAATTTTAATAATAATTAGTAATTAAAATGAAATAATAATAACTAGTAATTAAAGTTAAATATTTTTTTATAACAATTAATTAGCTATATTTCTTCATTAATTAGTTATTTGTTATAGTTGATTAATTAATAATTAATTATATTAACAAAATATCTTTAATTATTTATTTAAAATTTCTTTAAACATGTAATTAGTTATTTATTATAGTTAATTAATTCTTAATTAATGACATTAACAAAAATTTTGAGATTTGGTGGCTTATTAAAGTTCAATATTTATTCATAATAATTAATTTCCATTTTTCACTTTATATAATATTTATTTGAATAAAGGCATAATAGTAATTATATATATTCACTTTTCCAATTCCCAACAAACTATGTCCACAATTTTTCCAACCAAATATAGATTTCATTTCCAATTTTTTTTTAATATCCCTCATTATTATTACTTTTTCTCTAATCTCCATTCCATTCCTTGATACCAAACACTCATTAAGATCTGACAAATGAGTTTGGTTTTGGTATTATCAAATAATTTCTTTAAGTAATGCACCAGTTATTTTGTCTATAGAATAATTCAGTGCATAAAAGAAAATAAAAATTGTGAAAATTTTAAATTGTAAATCTTTGTCCTAAAACATGCCAATTATTTTTAAAAAGATTAGAGAAAGTACATATGTAATGGAAAAAAAAAACTAATTAAAAGAATTATATTCAACCATAATTATAGGAAAAAAAAGCTTAAACATTTAATTCTAAAATTAAAGAAGATTTATTGTTATTTTTAATTTGTGGGCAAGATATTAAGACAATAACTAATTCAGAAAAGATGGAGTAAATACCAAAAGTAATCACGGGCAGTAATTCCACAAAACCACCAATTATGGGAATTCATTTTCAGACAGAAATTATTTATTTCAACGAAATACTAATTGAATAAATGTAAATAAATGTATCTGTACAAGCTCTAAGTTGAAAAGGAAACGCAAGATTTACCCCAGGCAAATTAGTTATAAACTTCTCAAAAATTCTATAATTGCATATTTACTTTCAAAAAAAATATAATTGTATATATACCCCTAAAAAGTATAAGTAATTATGGATATACTCATACTGTTAGATTTCATTAACAGAATATAATCAAACATTATTAATTACGGTTATAATTTGGATTAAAATATAAAAAAATCCAAAATAACCCTTTTCAAGGGTATATATGAAAAAGGAATAATGATCATTTTAGATATCTGCTATTTGTAATGGATATGTTTTCAATCAATTTGTAATATAAGTGTATATACGTAATTATATGTAATTTTAAAATTATTCAGGGACATCTGTAAAACTACCTAAAAATTTTTTATAAATAAAACATATTTATTAAAACGGTAAATTAATCAAGTTTAAAAATGAGGTTAGTGTGAGTTAATTAAAAAAGAAACATTAAAATTGATAAAGTGAATTGCCAGTAAGCACATTCACTGTTTCCTCACTGGCCACGTGACTCTTACGTGTCTCTCAGATCCAAAAGATTCAAATACCTCGTAACTCTATATTATTTAAGAAAACCCTCAATTTTCCAACTGTACTTCTTGTATTTCCCATATTACCCTTCTCCACACCCAAACTGCTCCCCCACTTATGTCCAACAATTTTTTTTTTGGGATTTATATATTTAATTTAAAAAAGTTTTAATTAAATATTTATTTAAGCCAATGACAGGTTAGTGTATCTGTATTGAGTTCTTTACACAAGTTATTTCTTTTGATTAGAGTACGGGTTCAAATACTAGCTCAAGTATATGTTAAAGTGTTCATTCTGTTCTATAAGTTTATCTGTAATACATGATTTCTTCATATTATATATATAATATTTAAAACATATAAAAATGGTTAAATCACATAACAGAAGTTTTATAAAAATTTAAATCTAAATTAAAAAAAAATTATACTAGTTATTTAGATTATCAGAGTATTAACCAATTATGTTTAGTTTTCTGAAAAATCACATAAATCTTAATAAGTATTTTACTTTTATATATAAAATTATTTGAATACGAAATAATCTATTTAACCTACTTAAATAAAAAATGAATAAAAAAATTATAATAAATCATAATCAAGAACTCAATTCAAAATAAAATAGTTTGTTAAAAACGAGTATTTTTAATTAAATCAAAGTCAAAATTGTAACAATTTAAAAACCAAGGGTATTATCGTCCACACGAACACATAATTAAAACCAGCTGTCATAAAGCACCAAAACGCGCCCAAAGTCACAGCTGGCTCCAACGACTATTAGACAATGGACCCCACCTTCCCTTCTTTCCTCCCACCTTCTTTTCATTTATTTTATTTATTTTTCTAAAAAATTAAAATAATTCACTTAAATAAAGCTATAAAACCACCACTCCATCGCATCCCTTTCTCATCTCCAAATTGAAAACAAAACCCAACTCGTTTCCAAAAATCATGGCTTACTTTCCTCTGCTTGTTTTCATCGTTTCCATTTTCTGTTTTCATTTCTCAATGGCCGCGAGGCCAGTCACCGACCCGGTGGACGACCAATCTCTCACCACCATGAGATACCACAAGGGAGCTCTCCTCACTGGCTCTATCTCCGTTAACTTCATCTGGTACGGTAAGTTCACCGCCTCCCAACGCGCCATCCTCACCGATTTCGTCACCTCCCTCTCTTCCACCGGTAAGTCCACCGCCGAGCCCAGCGTCGCCACGTGGTGGAAAACCGTGGAGGAGTATTACAAACAGTCGAAGGTCCGCTTCCCTAAGCTCACCCTCGGTGACCAGATCCTCGACGAGGAGTGCTCGCTTGGGAAATCGCTCACCGACGATGACATTGAGAAGCTCGCGGCGAAGGGATCGCCGAGGAACGCGGTCAACGTCGTGTTGACTTCTGCTGACGTGGCAGTCAGAGGGTTTTGCATGAGCCGGTGCGGGACCCACGGCGCGTCGAAGAGGACGAAATCGGGGCGGTTCGCGTACGTTTGGGTCGGTAACCCGGTGAGTCAGTGCCCGGGTGAGTGCGCGTGGCCGTTTCACCAGCCCATTTACGGCCCACAAAGCCCGCCTTTAGTGGCTCCTAACGGTGACGTCGGACTTGATGGCATGGTTATCAATTTCGCAAGGACATTTGCCGGCGCCGTCACGAATCCGTTTGGGAATGGGTTCTTTCAGGGACCAAAAGAAGCGCCGTTAGAAGCGGCGTCAGCTTGTCCTGGGGTGTACGGCAGTGGGGCCTACCCGGGTTATGCTGGGGCTTTGATTGTGGACCCGGTGAGTGGGGCCAGTTACAACGCGCATGGGGCCAACGGAAGGGAGTACTTGTTGCCAGCTCTGATGAACCCTGCCACGTCACAATGCTCCACTTTGGTTTAATTTGAAATTACCTCTGGATTTAGGGGTGTTTTTGAAATTTTATTTTGTGTTGTAATTCTTTTATTCATTTTCTTAATAAAAATTTATTGATATTTTTTAATTGTTTCAGAGAAAATTTGGTTGAAATTTACAGAAAAACAGTAGGTTTTTTTTTTAAAAAAAAAAGATTTTTATTATATAAACGTGGTTTGATTTGCTTCCGGGAAACAATAAGACAAGGTTTAGGCCATGATTCTCTTTTTCTAGTTTTGCTTTTCTTTAATTGCAAAATGGTCCATAATTTGACTTGATGGGAAAAACAAAAAATAAAGATATTTGTCAAAAATAAATAAATAAATAAAGAGTTGTGATCCTTGAAAGGAAAGAATAATTCATTTGCGAACCTTGACTGTGAGTTTCTTGCTTGGAATTTATTGAGTTAATATTAGAAATTTTACTTAGATCCAATCTCATAATTATTGAACATAGTAACTTAAAAAGGAAACTTTGTCTTCAATACAACACTTAAAGCTATGTTTGATGGGAAATAAAATTTATTTTTATCACTAATTATAATGTAAATAAAATTAATTCCCTGCGGTTGTATTGTTCCAGGTACCAAGGAAAGCAAATTCATACAATAAAATTCTTCTACTATTTTATGTTCAATTAAAATGAAAACAAAAAAAAAATTAAAACTACCAACAAATAATACACTTGATAAGATTATAAAAAAAAAAATTCGACAGCCCGTAGGTTTCAAATACTCGTGGTTTTAAAATTATAATTATTTTTACTCAAATAATACACTTGAAAAAATTGGCCTACTTTTTTTTATTTTAAAAATAAAAAAAAAACTAGCAAAAAAGAACTCTTTCCAAAGGAATTGCAATATTCCAATTTAACCCGTCTTTAACCTTTTTCACCAAACAACCACTCAGCCCAAAAACCATCTCCCCAAAAATTTCTTTAATTTTATTTATTCCATTTAGAACGAAATTTAAAATATAATTAAACAAAAAAACATTAAAAACATAAAATTCATATAACAACATGTTTAACAAATAAACACAAAACTTTAAGTGACTATACATACAAACATCAAACTTTTCTTTTCACTCACTATCTTTCCATGTTAACACTAACTAATATCCATCACACCAAAGTAGAGCATTGTGACGTGGCAGGGTTCATCAGAGCTGGCAACAAGAACTTCCTCCCGTGGGCCCCATTCGCATTGAAACTGGCCCCACTTACTGGGTCCACCGGCAAATCCCCAGCATAACCCGGGTAGGCTCCGCTGCCGTACACTCCAGGACAAGCTGACGCCGCTTCTAACGGCGCTTCCTTGGGTCCCTGAAAGAATCCGTTACCAAACGGATTCGTGACGGTTCCGGCCAACAACTTTGCCACATTGATAACCATTCCGTCAAGTCCCACGTCACCGTTGGGTGCCACTAACGGTGGGGTTTGCGGGCCGTAAATGGGCTGGTGAAATGGCCACGCGCACTGGCCCGGGCACTGAGTCACCGAGTTGCCGACCCAGATGTACGTGAATCGTCCCGATTTCGTCTTATTCGACGCGGCGTGGGTACCGCACCGGCTCATACAAAACCCATTGACCGCCACGTCAGCGGAAGTCAACACAACGTTGACCGCGTTGTTCGGTGATCCCTTCGCCGCGAGCTTCTCAATATCAACGTCTGTGAGCGATTTCCCAAGCGAGCACTCCTCCTCCAGGATTTGGTCACCGTTGGTGAGCATAGGAAGCTGCGAGTTCGACTGTTTGTAATACTCCCCCACGGTTTTCCACCACGTGGCGACGCTAGGCTCGGCGGTGGACTTATCGGGGGAATAGAGGGAGGTGATCAGATCAGTGAGGATGGCGCGTTGGGAGGCGGTGAACTTACCGTACCAGATGAAGTTCACCGAGATAGAACCAGTTAGGAGAGCTCCCTTGTGGTATCTCATGGTGGTGAAAGTTTGGTCGTCCACCGGGACGGTGATCGGCCTCCCGGCCATTGAAAAATGAAAACAGGAAATGGAAATGAGGAAAACAAGAGGGAGGGTTATGGAAGCCATTTTGGAGAATAGATAGACTAGTGATTTGGATGAATGAGTGGGTGTTCTGGGGTTTATATAGTATGATACTTTTAATTTATTAATTAAATTTAATAAATAAAAATAAATAATTGAATAAAAAGGGTGAACTTAGTACTCGATTGAATTGAAAGGAAGGTGCTTGGAAGAGAAGGGATAAAAAGGGGAGGGCGGTGACCACACCCGGTTGGGCTTAGTCCACAAGTTGGGGACAGCTGGCGTACGTATGAGGACTAATTGACAGTTTTACCCTTTGTTTGGTGTATATTTGTGAAAGAAGGTAAGGGTATAATGGGGAATTTACGGTACGAGTTTCGAGAGAGAGAGAAGAGTGCGGAAGAAGCCAGGCTGGTTTTTTTTAATAATTTAATTTTGATAATTTTTTGGAGCAGAGTGTTTGTGTGGGGCCCAGTTATTGCGTTGTCGTTTTCTGATTTTATAATATTTTAAAAATATTGTAAAAATTATTTATTTCAATTTTTATTTATTTTTAATTTTTTGAAATTTTTGGTTGTTGGGGTTGAAAGGGTGTTGGAGAGCTCGTGAGTGGAATCTTCGATAACTGTAGCCAGCTCGCACAATAATAATAATAATAATTATAATTATAATAATAATAGAGGTGTATTATAAATAAATAGCAGCTATTCAATAATGTGGGTGCTATTCCTGGTTTCTTTTTATTAGGGTTTTTTTTTTATATATATTGGGGTAGTTATCCATATTGTTTTGTGGGTGTGACTGGGATAGGCTATTCCTGTGAGTGTTTTGGAATATTAATAATAATAATAATAATAATAATAAAGTTATTACAGCTGCAAGCCTGCAATGGTGCACCGTGTTTCATGAATTCATAACACGGACCATAAACAGCTGTTGCTTTTGGACGGTCCTTTGGATTTGTTTATTAGTTTATGCACGAGTGGATTAGATCAACTTTGACTAACTATTTGTTTAATTGCTTAATTAGTTTGGTAATTAATTAATTAATAACAATCTTAATAATATCTAGATATAACTCATATAAGTCCTTATTCTTCACATATATTTAAATCTAATTTTATAAATATTATCAGTTACATTATATATATATATATATATATATATATATATATAATTTACTAACATATGGGGAGATAGATAGACCCCTTTACATGACTATCAATATTTTGTACAAGATTAGTTTAAATACAGGCATTCGTAAAAAGGATGTAATTGAGCACAATATAGATTAGGTAGCTACAGTGAGTGTTAATTAGGGTTTATTAAAGTTGATTAGTTTTAGGTTTTTGTTTTTTATAATTGTTGTACGTCTAGTATAAATAGGATCGAACGGTTAAGATTTTTTCAATACTGTGCACAAATTAATTGAACAATTCATATCAAAATATTGTGTATTATTTATAACTACAGTGATACTATTTATTGAACACAGCACAACCATTGGATTGAAATCCAATGGTTCATATACAAAACTGTCTTTTATTTTCAATCTACGTTCGTAAATGATGGATTCTCTCTACACGTATGTGTGTGTATATATACTTACTTTTTGTTATAGTAATTCAAAAATTATAAACAATACATGTCTGTACAATTTGGAACTAAGTTGGGGTTAACATCATGACACAGACATATACAGTATGATTCGTACACAAACAAAACAATTAGAACAAAATTTTCCTTTTTCAAATTTGTACACATGTATTTAAAAATAGTTACAATTTGAATTTAAATAGATAAAAGATATAAGTAAGTAACACAAATCCAAATTTAAGTATGCCAACAAAGTCATAACAGATAACATAGATTAAACTAAAACATAATTGACTAAGTCTAATCAATTAAGGGAAACAAGCACGTCATCATTCTTATCCAGAGTTGGTCTCTTTGTTTCACTTCAAGATCCATCAACCCCGGTTTCATTGATTTAAGAAGTCCGTCCCCACGTAACAAGAAGCTTCCTTAATTCATTCTCCCCCACATGCATGCATGCATGCATGTGTTTGCAATCCACGTACCCCACCCATTTACTACATGCGTGCACTCGTTGACTTTTAATTTTTCAAAGTCAAAAGAAAACATTAAAGGAAACCTAGTGGAACCTTCATCTCTTGATTCTCTTCCAAGTTTGCTAACCTATGTAGTAATATATACAAACAAAAGGAACCTCAAACTCACTTTAATGATTTCATTCCAAGTAGTTGAGAGCTGAGAGTTGAAAGTTGGAATTATATTTTAACTCCTGGTTTCCTTAATCCTATTTAAGACCTCGGATAAAAATTTTAGTATGAGCAATAACCTTGTAAATAGTACGAGAAGAACTATATATATATATATATATATATATATATATATATATAACATTTGTTATTAAGAAGACTGGATTATTATTTTTTTAGATAAAAAGTATATATTTGTGACATGGTTGTCGCTTGATCTTTATTAGAGTCTTATAGTTTATTTAAGAAAATTTTAAAAAATTAACAAAATGAGCATGGGTATTTATATAGCAAAATGCCATTAACAAGGGTAAACTATGTTCTTAGATAGCGCTGAGTTATTTATAAAGAGAATTTACCTGTGTTGTTTACTTGTATTTGTATTATATATATACACTGACATTTTGTTTTGTTTTATGTTTTTACAGGTACCTCTCTTGTTGCTATTCTTGATTTTGTTGGAAGTTACAAAATTTAACGTTGTATTTTTATTGTTAATCAATGTATGTAAATTAGTAAAAAATAAATAAATGTATGAGGTTTATTTTTTAAAAATATAAATAGTCTATTTGAGTTAAAAATAAAAATGGAAGAAGGAACAATTTATATGATTAAACAATAGAACGAAAATATAAATATTAAAAATCCATTTTATCGTATAATCTAACCATAAAGTAATTATTAAGTTTTTATATCTTCACTAATAAATAAATATATATATATATATATATATATATATATATATAATAATGGCATTAAATATAAAACTGGCCATGCACAGATGGCAGGACAAGTGTCCCACAAATAATACAAAGATGGGGTTGGTGTTGGTGGTTCCAAAGGACAAGGGCAAGGGTTGTGTTGAATAATAATGAACTGGTGTTTTTGTGAAATTGGCAGACAAATGGCAGAGATGGAGGGCATGGGTGCCTGAAAGGCTTTGCCATCTTTTTAGGGTACCCCTGCCCGTGTCCTACGTACTAGTAGTACAAAAACAATAGTACTATCCGTGACCCTCCTTTCTTCTCATCAACAATCAATTAACTTGTCCTTGCTAATACATTTGCATGCGTTGTCCTCCACTCCTCCCTATTCTCCCATATCCCAACCTAAAATTTTTTTATTTTATTTACTTCACATGATATTGGATAAGCCACTTAGACATATGCAAAGACTACAAATTGTTTATTCAGTTTAAATTATGAATCCATATATATAATGGACAATCCGTTATTACTATAGTTTTTAGTAAATTTTGAATTTGAGGTTTCGATTGTTTTATCCTTAATTTTTATAGTGAGGATAAGAGTCCATTTTATTTGTGCGTAATTACAGCAAAATGAGTACAACGCAATATAAATACTTAAGTACAATAAAAATTCTTGTATTGTTCTTTATTTGATATTCAGTGGATATCAAAAACATTGTACTATTTGATACTTGATTTACATAATCATTGTATTAAAAATTATAAAATTACTATAATATTTTTTGTATAATATTTTGTTGTTTTAGAAAAAATATTAACAAGACAAAATATTTTGAAATTTCTTCATATTTTCAATGCTAATCACTTAATTTTTTATAATTTGTAAAATTATTATGGTATAATTATATATTCTTTAATTTCTAAAATATAATTATTAGGGTGTAATTATATATTTTTAATTTTTAAAATAAAATCATTTAAAGATTTTTACCAAATATAATTTTTTATTTCCAAAATTTTTTATTAGGTTGAGATCAGGTGTTGTAATTTTTAATTTTTATTAGAGGCAAAATTGGTGCTGTGGTTTTGGTGGTACAATATTTTTAACAACTTACGTTGTACTCAACTAACTTCCCGTACTATACTCCAAATCTATTTACAAAATAATTAAAGGACAAAAGTATTTGTGCCGTACTGTCCCTCATTTTTTTTTCGTATCATAGCCACCCTAAATATTGCTAGACTTTGAGCTCTTTAGTCTCAGCCCAAAATGTTTTTTTCTTATTATTTTTAATTTTTAATTTATATATATAATTAAGTTATTAAAAATTTGATATATTTTTTTTAAATAAAAGAAATATTTTATATTTAGATTGAACTGGATCAAAATTTAACATTTGATCTAATTTCAATCGGTATTGGTATGTGCAAAAATGACTGAATGCATCTGAACCATTCACATTTTTTTATTTCGGCCTTGTAATTAAATATTTGAAATATTGATTATAAATAATGTTTTTGCTTTAATTATAAAATTAAATTATGTCGTATACAGTACAATCTTTTTCTTTTGTTATTATGGGCAACATTAATTGCTACTTTTAGGGCAAGAAGTGTCTGTTTTCCATTTCATTTGGTTATTACAAATTGGTTGCAATAATAATAAAGTCGTTGTTATCAAAATGACACGATCATTTTATTTGAAAATGTCAAATAATTTTAAATCATTTTTTAAAAATATGATAAATTTCTTCGAGAGCTTTTTTTTTTTTTTTTTTTTTAACAAATTAGTTGCTAAAGTTGTTACTACCAAAATGGAAAACAATGTGATAAAGTTACTACATTGTGGGTCACCGAAGTATTCATGTATTCACCCAACTAGTAATATATTTCTATTTGAATCCCTAAATCACTAAAAATTAAAATCAGGCCATGTAACTCTAGAATCATGGTTAATTTGATTATTAGTGCTTGTGCAGTTAATGGCTGGTTGATGTGAGACACTATATCACAAATATTTTGTTATGTGAACGTGTCACGTTTCTGTCAGCTCTTTTTTTTAGTCAATACCGTGATAAAATGTCTATATTGGAATTATTCACTCTTTGCAAATATGATAAAATGTCTGTGTATAATCTCTTCTTTCAATGTTGACATGGCAAAACATATTTGGCCCATGCTATGTCACGATAATTTATTGGTAATGCATAAATTTCAATGACCCAAATCACCATAATTTTCGAGTGTTTATATATATATATATATATATATATATGAAACTTCAACATCTAATTGTTACACTTATATAATTACTTAAAAAAAAAACAATTTTGTCTCATTTTATGAGATATTAATCATTATTCTTCGCATCTTCTTGATTTTTTGTCGGTCCTTTTTCTTGTTACTTCAAAACCCACATGTAAATATTATCATAAAATAATGACTAAATATTAGTACTTATTATGTACATAAATATAATATTATTAAGCGAAAGACAAGTTATGAAACAAGAGATGATGCATCCCACTTCGCATTGTTTTCAAGAAAGGCAACGGCACGTGTTTCTTGTTTTCGTCTTCTTGGGCTTGACTCAAGTCTACGCGTGTGGGCCACACGTGCCTAACGCACGTGCCAAACTATTCACAATGATGCACTGTGAGAATATTCTACATGACAAGTGCTAACTTTCTTGCATTTTTTAATGCATAATAGTATTGAAAATTTAAAAATAAATATGTCAATAGTTGGTCATCCCCAAATGCATAACAAAACGTGGACAGACATTCGATAAATTGTATATATATGTATTTATCTTTTGATATTTAAAAGTAGTGTAATCGATTAAGATTGAACTGAATAGTAAAGTACTTGAGTTCAAGCTTGGCTGATAATTTGATGCTTAATACTTACCTTAAACTTGATCAAGTTTTATTTTCTTACCTTAAGCATGGCTTGATACATCAATAAAACTAGTAAAGCTAATTCTATTAAGATCAACAAAGGTTGATATACTCAACTTAATCATGAAAGTTTTTTTCGCTGAAGCTCAAATTTGAGTTCGAACTAAACCATATAGATATATATATATAAAGTTATTTTAAAACAAAATAATATTATATATTATATACACAAATGAATATAACTATTCAATTATTCTTGTGAGCATTGAAGTTAAAAATTAAGATAATCAAACTTAGCTCGCTCAACTATTCAAGTTATTTGAGCTTTAGCTTGGCTCAACTGTGATCGAATCGAGTTTTAGTTTTTTTTTAATTGAGATAAATTAACTTGGAATTAGTAGTGTCTTATTTACATCTATAACTGCTGATCAATTGGTTTCATTAAAATAACAGGCTTTAAATTAGTCTTTATCAAGATACTCAAACTACGATATAGAGATAAAGCAATCTATTAGTAAAATAATATTTTATTAAATATGGTAAAATAAAAATAAATTTAATTTTCACCTCAACTAAAGAAGTAAATAAAATAATAATAGATTTCATATCTTAGATTAATAAACCAAGAAAAGAATAGAATAAATTAGAAACACTGAAACTATGGCAAAAAATATAGTAATAAAAATAATTTTGATTGTGAACTTCATGATTAACATTACATAAATATTTTGTGCTACACTTTCTTCTTTCAAATCCATTTTATGAAGGGTTTTATTTTGTTTTTAAACTTTTAATGCAGTTTTATAATAATAAAATAATATGTTTATTTGTTTTGAATAAATAACATGACTTTTTACCCTGGCACACATATATACAGTGGTTTATACAATTACTAGGTTAAGTTTTCACTCAAGAGTTAGGTATCTGTTGCAGGCATCGTTAGAGGAGAGCCAAAAGTGGGGTCGCGCCTGAGCAAACGCAGCAACAAAGGGACGCGAATGGACACAAAGTATCAGGATTTTGTCTTATATGAATGAATGATTATATTAAGAGGGGTAATGATGTATTAAGGATGCTAATAGTATAGAAAGGCATCTTTTCTGTTAGTACTATGTAGTCGCATGGCAGGTGCTTGATGATATGCGCCTGAGAGAATCATTGGAGGGACGCGTGGGTATGCGCGGTTCTCATTCTGTTACAATGATTCTATAAATAGATGTACTGAGTCTACAGTAATGGCTATGAAAAAGTTACTCCAATTCCTCTCTCTCTTCAGTCTTCTTCTTCCTCTCCTAACCTCTCCTCCTCCTCTTCTTAAATCCAGAACAGAGGCCTGCTTCATTGGTGCTTTCATTGCTACCGACTCAACATGCCTGAAGGCACTATTACCAGAGCACGCGTAGTGGACGAGCAGCTGTCTGTCCACTCCGACCGCTTGGATCGACTGGAGTCTTCCATCATGGACATGAAGCAATGCCAACTGAGCCACTCTGAATCCATGGAGCTTCTTCAAAAATCAATCAATGAGCTACTATTACGCAGCGAGAAGCCAGATCGCTCACCTTCAAACCCACCACTACTACCTCTTCCCATCACTCCACCTGTGACATCGCCATCACCCACCTTGCTTGGTAGCCCCACTACCCTCCATACTCCTGTACCTCCAAACCGCACCCCTAAACTCGAAATCCCATTTTTCTCTGGTGAAAACGTCCTGGGATGGCTCTTTCAAATCAACCATTTCTTTGCCTTTCATCTTATTCCTCCTGACCAGAAAATTTCCATGGCGGCGTTCTACATGACTGGCCCTGCTCTTCAATGGTTTCATTGGCTTTACTCCACATCTCAGCTGTCTTCATGGGAAGACTTCACCCGCCAGCTAGAACTGCGTTTCGGGCCTTCTTCTTTTGTGAACCATGAGGCACAACTGTTCAAACTCCGGCAATCTTCATCCCTTGCTGCTTATCTTGGTGAGTTTGAATCCCTTTCCACCCGTGTCTCTGGCTTGAGCCACAATAGCCTCTTAAACTGCTTTCTCTCTGGTTTGCGTGATGATATCCAAAGAGAACTCTACCTCATGCGTCCTCAATCTCTTCACGAGGCCATGGGAATCGCAAAACTCGTGGAAGACAAGTGCAACGCTAGCCGGACTACACCCACACCATTTCGACCACCTCCATTCAAACCCACTCAACAGATACCATCCACTCCACTTACACCACCTATACCTCCCTTAAAACCAACCACTCTTCCAATCAAGCGCCTCTCTCCCACCGAAATGGCAGCACGGCGAGCACGGGGACTTTGTTTCAATTGCGATGCCCAATTCACACCGGGTCATCGTTGTAAACCACCTCAATTCCTCTGTCTTCTGGCAGAGTTTGAGGAGGATCCACCACCCGATCCAGCACCAGTTCAATTGGAAGATCTCAGCCAGGAAGTCATACCGGTTGTGGAAGAATCTCCTTGTATCTCTTACCATGCTCTCACTGGCATACTAGCGCCATCTACATTGAAGCTCGCCGGGTCCGTATCAGGCCTTGAAGTGGTCGTCCTCGTGGATGGTGGCTCGACAAACAACTTCATTCAAACTCGCCTTGCCAAACATCTTGGACTTCTGGTACAACCCTCTTCTCACGTTCGCGTGACAGTGGGCAACGGTGATACACTGGAATGCGGCGGCATCTGCTCACAGGTCCCACTTACCGTCGGGAAGGTCACTTTGGCGGTGGATCTACTTCTCTTGCCCATCTATGGAGCTGATATTGTTTTGGGGGTCCAGTGGCTATCTGGGCTTGGGCCTGTGGTTTTTGACTACAGCCAGCTCTACATGGAGTTTGATCTTAACGGGTCGCGCATCCGTTTACAGGGTTTGACCAAACCATCTCTGCATCATATCACCCATTCAAGCCTGTCTAAGCAGCACCAGTTTCAGGAGGCGGCCCAGTATTTTCATCTATCTGTTGATTCCATCGCATCGCGATCGGAACCAAAGATTCATCCCGAGGCACCCATATCCTTTGTGACAGAACTTCACATTCTCCTCCAAAGGTATTCTTCTCTGTTTGCCACTCCATCAGGTCTTCCACCACCGCGCACCCAAGATCACCAAATTCCTCTTCTTCCGGCAACGGCTCCAGTGAAAGTAAGACCCTACCGGTACCCTCACTTCCAGAAGACAGAAATTGAACGGTTGGTGGGTGACATGCTGGCGGAGGGCATCATAAGACCAAGCACAAGCCCATTTTCATCCCCTGTCCTGCTCGTCAAGAAGAAGGACGGCACATGGAGGTTCTGTGTCGATTATCGGGCACTTAATTCAGTAACAGTCAAGGATCGATTCCCACTACCTACGGTGGAGGAATTACTTGACGAGCTGCACGGCGCCTACATCTTCTCAAAGCTCGATCTCCGGGCCGGCTACCACCAAATCCGAATTCACCCGCCGGACATCGAGAAATCAGCCTTTCGGACCCATGAAGGCCATTACGAATTTCTCGTAATGCCGTTTGGTCTCTCAAATGCGCCCTCAACCTTTCAAGCCTTGATGAATTCGATCTTTCGACAGGTATTACGCAAGTTTGTTCTGGTATTCTTCGATGACATACTCATTTACAGCTCATCGTGGGAAGACCATCTCGAGCACTTAGAGGCCGTTTTTGCCTTGCTGCACCAACATCGCTTATTCGCGAAGGGGAGTAAATGCGAATTTGGTTGCACTACTGTCGATTATTTGGGCCATCGCATCTCAGGTTATGGCGTCGCTGTCGACCCCTCAAAGATAGAGGCGATTCAGTCTTGGCCACTGCCGACAACGGTGAAAGAATTGCGCGGATTCTTGGGCCTCACCGGATACTACAGGCGCTTCATCGCCAATTATGCTTCTTTGGCGGCGCCGTTAACAACTCTCCTCCGCAAGGACGCCTTCACATGGACACCTTCGGCCTCCGCTGCTTTCCAGAAGTTAAAGGAAGTCCTCTCGACCACCCCTGTTCTTCGACTTCCTAATTTTTCATTGCCTTTCATTGTCCAGACAGATGCTTCCGGCCATGGCGTGGGCGCTGTCCTGTTACAACAGGGACACCCGCTCGCCTTCTTCAGCAAACAACTCTCTCCACGCCTACAAGCTTCTTCAACCTATGCGAGAGAAATGTTCGCTATTACGGAGGCCGTTCGGAAGTGGCGACAATACCTCCTGGGCAGAAAGTTCATCGTTGAAACTGATCACCAGAGTCTCCGCTCACTCATCACACAAACAATCCAGACACCTGAGCAACATAAGTGGCTCACAAAGCTGTTGGGCTTTGACTTTGAAATTTCCTATAAGCCTGGCACTCAGAACGGGCCGGCAGACGCTCTATCTCGGCTTCCTGGGTCATCCTACATGGCGTTCCAGGCCATCTCTAAACCTCTGGCTTCTATTAGGGAGGCACTGCGCCAAAGCCACAAGAATGATGCCACCATCGCACATCTCATTGAGCAGGTGAACTCTAATCCGGTAGAACACCCAAATCATACTGTTCGTGATGGTATTTTGTTGTATCGCGGTCGCGCGGTGGTTCCGGAAATTCAGCATTACAGCCCCTCATATTGGCAGAATTTCATAATTCACCGGTGGGTGGTCATGCCGGCGGACAGCGCACCCTTGCGCGCATTGCTGCAACCTTTTTCTGGCCAAACCTTAGACGCTCTGTTCGGAACTACGTCGCCAATTGCTCAGTCTGCAACTCGGTTAAGCCTTTTAATAGAGCACCACAAGGCCTTTTACAGCCGCTGCCCATTCCCGGCCTGGTTTGGCAGTCCGTCTCAATGGACTTTATTACACAACTTCCTCCATCGTCTGGAAAAACAACTATCATGGTGGTGATTGATAGACTCTCGAAGCACGCTCATTTTTCAACTCTCGGGCCAAGCTTCACTGCTCCGCAAGTGGCTAACATATTTATCAAAGAAGTGGTGCATCTTCATGGAGTCCCGGCGAGCATCATCTCCGATCGAGATCCAGTTTTTGTCAGCAATTTCTGGCGGGAACTCTTCAAAGTTCAAGGAACTTCACTGGCGATGAGTAGCGCCTATCACCCTCAGACGGACGGCCAAACGGAGATCCTGAACCGATATCTGGAGGATTATCTTCGTTGCTTCACAGCTGATCACCCGTCGCAATGGTCGACTTACCTTCCTTGGGCTGAATGGCACTATAATACCTCTTGGCATTCAGCAATTCGGATGACCCCGTTCGAAGCTGTATTTGGCCGCCCTCCGCCGTCGCTTTTAGACTACCTCGCCGGCACATCTACAGTGGAATCGGTGGATAAGCTTCTTTCAGAACGCTCCTCACTGTTGCAGACCTTGCGTGCTAACTTGTCACGCGCCCAGACCAGGATGATCAACCAAGCCAACAGCCACCGCTCGGATATCACTTTCAATATTGGTGATTGGGTCTATCTCCGTCTGCAACCATTTAGACAGACTTCGCTGCGACACGGCCGCCAAAACAAACTCGCGCGTCGTTTTTATGGGCCCTATCGTATACTCGAGCGCGTGGGACTGGTCGCATATCGGCTCGAACTGCCAGCTAACACCAAGGTGCATCCCGTCTTTCATGTGTCCAAATTGAAAAAGAGTATGGGGGGCCCAAGTGACCAGCAATGCTCTCTTCCTCTGGATTTTATTAACCAGCAACCTTTGCTGACACCATTAGCGATTTTGGGCTCCCGCCCTATCATACTGCAAGGCCGAACGGCTCATCAGGTTTTAGTCCATTGGGAGGGTCCGCTGGAAAGTGATGCGACTTGGGAAGACCTTGCTGATTTTCGCCGAGACTTTCCTAACTTCGACCTTGAGGACAAGGTCAGTGTCGGAGCGGGCGGTATTGTTGCAGGCATCGTTAGAGGAGAGCCAAAAGTGGGGTCGCGCCTGAGCAAACGCAGCAACAAAGGGACGCGAATGGACACAAAGTATCAGGATTTTGTCTTATATGAATGAATGATTATATTAAGAGGGGTAATGATGTATTAAGGATGCTAATAGTATAGAAAGGCATCTTTTCTGTTAGTACTATGTAGTCGCATGGCAGGTGCTTGATGATATGCGCCTGAGAGAATCATTGGAGGGACGCGTGGGTATGCGCGGTTCTCATTCTGTTACAATGATTCTATAAATAGATGTACTGAGTCTACAGTAATGGCTATGAAAAAGTTACTCCAATTCCTCTCTCTCTTCAGTCTTCTTCTTCCTCTCCTCCTCCTCTTCTTAAATCCAGAACAGAGGCCTGCTTCAGTATCTCACATAAAAAAAACTAAGCGAAGTTTTAATTCATATTCAAAACCAACTATTCTCTTTTTTCATCAAAAGAAGATGGGGATTCATTTCAAAAACATAATGATACAAGAAGTGGCACAAATAAAATACAAAAAAATATAATAAGTACAACAAAATAAACAAAACAACACGTAAAAATAGAAAATACAAAAGAATTCTATTAGCAATTGAATTAGAATTACAAACAAAATATCAATGGAATCAGAAAAGAATTCTCAACGTTAGTTCCCACTGTCTCCTCTCCGTTGTCTCTCAGACTATAAATGAGAAGCCCTAAGAACTCTAGTATGTGTTTAATACATATAAAATTATTCATTTATTTTTATATATTTAATAATATGAGGAACTCTACACTGTATTTTAATAACCACCTTTAAAAACTAAAAAAAAATATAGAAATGAAATGATGGACGATTCTTTACATAAAGCAACACGTGTGAAACTATTCACTTACTTTTGCAAAATGGGCAGCCTATCCTTTTTGACCAAACTCTTCTCTTTCATGCGTTTAAGTGTTATAATCATAATTAATGAAGAGATAATGTTTAAACGTGTTGAGTTTTAATTGTTAGAGGGGCTCACTTGGACTAGAACCACAATGTCGGCTAAACCATATCAAAATGTATGTCTACGTGCATGAAACAAAGCCATCCATGCATTCAATTAACAAGTTAATAAAACTTAATCAACTTGTTATATTTTTTATTCATTGATTGTGATTGTTTTGGCCTACAACCAATCATGATTTAATTATTTTTATTTAATTCAATTATTATGTTTGATTCTTTCATTTCATTTTCCTTGTTATGAGTTGTCATTTTTAAATGAAGAAATATACATGGGACAAAAACTAATTAAAGCTTGTTTGAAGAAATGGTCTTACTATTTAGACTTTGTTTGAAGACATGGTAAGACCTTTGGCATAGAAAGTGGACAATAAAGACATTATTATAACTACAAAGTTTTGAACTTAAATTTGTCCATATACATCTCAAATAAATCATGCTAAAAACAAATGGTTGGACTCCAAAGCATTGGTGGTCCATATTTAGGTGAGATATAGATAAAGCCTTCCCTAAAGTTGTATAATTATGTAAAACAATAGGATGGAAACAAATAAATTTAATTTCTACTTTATCTATTTAGTTCTGGCTGAGTTAATGTCATCGAGTTCAATTTTATTTCTATTTTTGACCTACTATATAATTCCTGTTTCAGAGTAAGTTTGACTTATGTAAAATTTTTATAAAAAAATATTATCTTTTACATATTCTCTAGTGGCTATTGAAATTTGTGAATTTACTCGATTGAATTGGATACTCCAAACTGATTTGAAATGATTTCATGTTGGTTCTTTTATATGTTAAAGTTTTGATAAATTGGATTATAATTCATTTATAGTTTCAAAACTTTTCAAACAAACTCTCTGATAATTGAATTTCTTACACAGTTTTTTTTCTAACAACTTACTTTTTAGTCAATGTAACTCACTCCGTCAGTTTATTCTATCTTACAATATATACTCCTCCCTTAATGAGTTTATCTTTCGTTTAACATTACGTGTTTAGGTGTAACAATGTAACTTTCAATTAATAAATTACTTTTTCGTTTAATACTTGTCTTTGATGTTTAATATCTATTTTTTTCGTTTAATATTATGTGTTTCTGTTTAAAAAGTTGGGGGGCCATTTTTATCAACTTCACCTACCTTTGTGACAAAAAAATTTTAAAATAAGCTGTAAAAAAAAAGAATGACTTCTTAAAAATACCAAAATTTGACTTGACGTGAATAAATGAAATTTTGAAAATTTTTAGGGCATTTCTCATAAAGTTTTTCATATACATATATTTGGAATTTCAATGTGGAAATTTATTACACAAATAAAAAAGAGTAATATGCGTGTCCATGTCATTTTGTCTACGCCACATATAAATACTTTTTGGATATTTTTTGTGCAATTGTTTGCCCTCTTTAAAATAACCCAAAGTCGACCAAATTCAACTCATTTGCATCCCTATAATCTTGCTCAGACCAGACTAAATCCAACCTATTTGCAAACCCTAAACCTACCTCATACAAAAATGTTATCAACATCAAATCTTAGCCCTAATCATGACATAACTTGTATCCATATAAAAATTGACCAAATTTAACTCATTTACAACATTATAATCTTGCTCAAACCAGACTAAATCCAACCTATTTGCAAACCCTAACCCTAACTCAAACAAAAATTGTTATCAAGATCAAATCCTAGCCCTAATTATGACATAACTTGAATCCATATAAAAAAATTGACCTAACTCAAACTTGACCAAATTTAACTCACTCATAACCCTAACCCTAACAGGACTAGCTTCAACTCATTTATAACCCTAACCCTAACCCTAACCAGAGTTTAAAAAAAAAAAACAGATACTTGAGAGCGTGAATCTCCAAAGAGGCATGTAACATCCTCATCAACAAAAGAGCCCCACAAAAATGGTCATGGGTTGAGCCTGCCATGATTTCTTTTTCTTCTCATCATCTGCATCAATGTCTTCCCACACCCAGCTGTGTTCAGAAAGTGATGTGCCACATTGCTTCCACATTTCTTTCTCCATCCACACACACACACACACACACACACACCCCAATCATTTCACTTCTCTGCCTTTCTTATTTGTCCTTCTTCTACATTTGGAACCCTAACTTCTCCTACTACCTCTCTACTACTTACCATGCTCATTGTTATCAGGGTTTTTTTGGGGGGCATCATTATCCTCCTATATATATATATATATATATATATATATATATATATATAGACACACACATTTAAGAGAAAAAATAGTAAATCGAAAACTAATTAATATAAATTCCTGAGTAACAGATATAATATGAAAGCACCAATGATTACTTGGTCTATATTTTTACAGGGTGTTTGTGTCTGGCATGAATTAGCACCAAATATTTTTGTATAACATTTTTATGCTCTTGCCACAAAGGTATTTAATTTTTTTAAAAATTTTGTTTTTACCGAGAAAACATTGGATTTTTTTTGCAGGGTGGTTGTGTTTTTGCCAAGAGTTAGGTTTGAACATCAATTCATGCCTAATGCGGGTACAATGAGTTGAGGTATTAATTCCTATGTGCATATATTGATGTGATTTATCAATTTTATCATAAACAAAAAATAATTAAATAATTAAATAAATAAATAATTGGGATAGCTTGACCAACCCCGGATCTGGTTGATTCGTCTGCTCATTTAACAACACTTAGGCATAGCTAGTCTCTTTTCTCTCCCCCAATTTTTTTTGTGTATGTTTTTTTGTATTTTTCTTAATTAGGGCGTCTCTCTCCACTTTTTATGCATTATGCTTTTGTTCTTTCATTCTTTTGTTCATCTCTATAATTTGTATTTTTGTCTCTTCCATTATTTGTCTTTTATGTTTTTATCCATCCCATTAAAATTACAATATATATTTTTTAAAAAATAATTATGTAATGTACCGATTTTGTCATAAATTTTGTTAATATATATTTTTTTCCACAGGTACAGCGGCTTGACTGATCTCTTAAAAATAAAACTCTATATCATACAACTCTAGTGGAGAAAATAAAAAATATTTATTATACAGAACTCTCACACAAGATCAAATGAATTTTAATCTGAGAAATTCGAACTCAATATTTTTTAAACACAAATACAAGCTGTTATTAGTGAGCTACCCCTCGCTTTCTTATCTTTATTTTTTTACCATATTTTAACTCAAATAAAATATTATAAAAGTATTTTCAAAAAATAAATAAATATGCATCATCACATATCTTCATTCCAACAAGTCATGAATTCATAATTTCAAAAAATAATAAAATAAAATAAAATTCCACGTGGCACACCATCAATGTGTGACGTGTCCAATACTCTACCTCCTCCCACTATATAAACACCACCCCTTCATCTTTCTCCCTCTCACTCTCTCTTCTTTTCCAATGGCTCCTCTTCTCCTCCTCTTCCTCTCTCTCCTGTTCCACTGCTCCGCCGCCACACCCACCACCGCTCGCAAGCTTATCCTAGTCCAACAGCAACCTCTCGTCCTCCAGTACCACCACGGCCCTCTCCTCACCGGCAACCTCACTGTCCGCCTTCTCTGGTACGGCTCCTTCTCCGCCTCCCACCGCGCCGCCATCTCCGACTTCATCCTCTCCCTCTCCTCCTCCTCCTCTGTCCCTACCCCTTCCGTCGCCTCTTGGTGGTCCACCACCGCCTCCTACCGCGGCCGCCCGATCTCCCTCTCCCTCGGCCCTCAGCTCATCGACGATCAACTCTCTCTCGGTAAATCCCTATCCTCCTCCGATCTCCTCACTCTCGCCTCCCGCACTCCCCACCGCTCCTCCATCACCGCGATCCTCACTTCCCCCGACGTCACCGTCGAGGGCTTTTGCTCCTCCCGCTGCGCCACCCATTCCTCCGCCCCCACCCACCCAAACCGCCTCCGATCAGTCCGATTCCCTTACCTCTGGGTCGGTGATTCCTCCAATCAGTGTCCTGGCCAGTGCGCATGGCCATTCCACCAACCGATCTACGGCCCCCAAACCCCTCCTCTCATTCCCCCCAACGCCGATGTCGGCATCGACGGCATGATCATCAACCTGGCCACCGTCCTCGCCGGCGCCGTCACAAACCCTTTCCAATCTGGGTTCTATCAGGGCCCGGCGGAGGCGCCGCTTGAGGCTGTGACGGCGTGCCCTGGGGTTTTCGGTTCAGGTGCTTATCCGGGTTATCCCGGCCGGGTTCTCGTCGACCGATCCACCGGTTCGAGCTTCAACTCGTACGGCATCAATGGCCGTAAGTACCTTCTTCCTTCCATGTGGGACCCTTCTACTTCTCAGTGCGCCACTCTCGTTTGATAATAATTATCAACCCTAATTATAAATAAATAAATATTATCTGTGTGTGTGTGTGTGTGTAAAATGTTTTTTTTTTTGGTTTTTTTGTAACTTGTTGTACAAGTTTTCATATGAAATAGTTCTGTGTTTTTTTTGTTTTTTGGTTTGATATTTTGTATATTAATATATATTAATAAGGTATTAAATGTGAGTGAATGTAAAGCATGGGTTGATGGTATGGGACTCAGTTTCAGAGTGTCTTTTAATTAATGTTTTCAAATGGCACTGGTGTTTTTACGCCTTTTTTTTGTTTTGTCTTTTTATTAATGTTGATTTATTAATAAAATAAAATAAAAATAGAAAAGTGAAAGCTGGGGGTTTTGAGTACTGTGCAATAGCTTTATTTTCTGTGATGATTGTACGGATGGATAAGGATTTCAATGTACCTTGGGTTTTGTAAAAAAAAATCTTGGGGATTTCCTTTTATTTTTTGTTATTTATTTATTATTGAAAAATAAATATAAATATAAACATAAATTATATGAAATCTTTTTTTTTTAAGAAGCACGGACTATTATGTAATGGTTATGGGTTAAAATTGATTCGGGCAAAATGCTGGAAAACTTGTTCGGAAAAAGGGTGGATTTTCTTTTGAAAAAAAAATATATATATGATGAGATAAATAAGATGGTTAATAAATAAATAATAAAAAAGGTTGGATGAGTTTGTTTTAACCAAATGGATAAAATCATAAACTTATTAAAAATAAAAACGAACAAATAAGAGCAATACAAGCGAATTAAAAAAAAAAAAACACACCAATCACTGCTAAATCAATTGATATCTGGTATATCAATCATTTGATAGGCCAATATGACACTAATATGTTAAAACTACACTGTATGCCGAACTATAATATTATTTATATACCCGGGATGCATGTCGCCGCATGCACGCAGAGGTATTTTAACTCAACACATCTGTACATCTCTAGTTTATTTTTTAATAAAAAAACTAAAACAAATATGAATAAACAAATAAACAAGAAAATAACCGAAAAAACAAGAATAAAATAATAGTCACCGTAGGTGAACTCAACCAGAATAAATATCAATAGGAGAACACCACTTGCAAAAAAGAAATAGCTATGAAAAGTTCGAGGTCTTCACAAACTAAGCGAGAAAATGTTTCACCTCCGGTGACCGCTACAAACAAAGATTGAATGAGATGTGTTTTTTTTTTTTTTTAAAAGGCAAGCACACATGGTAATATTTCTATCATGTTGCGAGTTAATGCTTTTGAAGTTTAACTTGTCTATAAAAAGGCATGCGGTGCAATATCATTTCTAAATTAATTCTTAAAAAAAAAATAAACTCTTATTTCATGTTAGTGTCTTTAATTATTTCACAATGAGACGTTAATTAATGGTATAAATTAATAAATACTTTAAAATTTAAATTTATAAATAAATTATGTAAAATTAATTATTTATTAAAAAATATGGATCAGTTGTGTGTCAAGACGAAGGTATTTTAAAGAGAGTTGAATTTTTTATCACACACATGTTTAAAAAACCCGAGTGTTAATATACCAAACGACAAGGTGATAGATTTATATATATATATATTTAAGAGGATAAATCATCTGTGGACGTCTATAGATGATGTTTTGCCATATATATATATATATAATTTAGTGGGTTGGTACAATCCTTTCTAAATTATAAACCAATACTATTAACTTACACTTTGAATGACTGAGAGTAAGTTATACTACCTCTGATTTTATTTACATGTTTATTTTAAGTGTCTATTAAAAAATTAGTTAAAATTAGCTGTTATATTGAATTTATAAAAAATTGTATTAAAAATTTAAAATTATTCCAATTTAAAAACGTTTCATTAATTTTTGTTTTATAATTTATATTTATCTTTATTTTTCTCTCTTCATATAATGTTTTAAGTTTTTTAAAAAAGTGTTAGAGAATAGAGGGGTACATTAAAAACAAAACATAAAAGTTAAAACATTATTTAATATTTTATAAAATTTTTAAATATACATATAAAAAGATCAAGGAAAACTTTCAAAAACAGAACATATAAATAAAAATGAAAATGGAGTGTAATGATATGAAGTCATTAATATTATTATCTATAATGTAATAAAAATTAAAAAAAAAAAGGAATAGTAGGAATAATTATAAGTGAGGGATGATTGATTGGCACAAGGGTCTCCATCTACACCAACAATTTGGTATCCTAATTAAGCCTAAACTTTATTGATTAGATTGATAAGAATAATGATTTGAATAGTATGCTTCGAGCAATGATGTTTATTGAGAGTGGAAATGAAGCCAATCCACTTCAAAGTGCTTGCAAGCTATAAAGACTATAATTTTCATTTTTAAAAGGAGGTTTTTAGTTGCAACACTTGAACAATAATTAATTTAACTCATAGATTTTTCAATCAAATTTGGGTATTAGTAAGAAATTCTTTTTTTTTCTGATAGTTTACTTTTTAGTACTTTTGTCATAAAAATAATTGATGGTGATAGAAATGCCTCTCGATTTTTTAAACGGAGCACCTAATATTAAATGGAAAGGTCAATTATTAAACATAAAAAAAATATTAAACAAAAAATAATATATTAAAAAAAACTTATGTCGTTACAAGTAAACATGCAATGTTAAATAAAAAATATATCTATTAAGCGGGAATTATATATTATAAGATAGAATAAACTAAGGGAGTGAATTACAATGACTGTCAAATAAACTGTCTGAAAAATTCAAATATTAGAGGGTCTGTATGAGATGTTTTGAAACTTTTACGAGCTTAAATAATTTATTTTTCCTTAATTTAATATATGAATTGTGATTTTTTTATGAAAATTAAAAGGTTATATAATTGTTTTTAATAAAAACAATGAAAATTTAAAATTAGGAATAAAAGTTATTTTTTATATTTAATAATATGTTTTTACAAGAGGCATTTTTTGCAAACAAAGTTAAAAAAAAGCTTATTTTAATCTAAACCAAACCGACAAAAGTTTATTGAATGACAATTAAATTAAACTAAAATGGAATTAGCATGCAATTTTTAAGAATCTTCAAGGGATACCCTAGTAAAGACCTCTTGCATAGACAAGGGTCTTTTTCATCTTTCGGTCCCACTTGCACCTAAATTTCGACTTCATGTGTGTTCTAACCAAAAGTTAAACTTGACTATCTTCTAGGTTATAAAATAATTTAATTAATTTTATATTTATACTACGAACTCTCTCTCTCTCTCTCTCTCTCTCTCTCTCTCTCTATATATATATATATATAAGAGTTTTGAACTTGTAAGAGTGCACACTTAAATAAAATGTTTATAGGGTGAGTATACAATAAGGAATATGATTTAGAGGCTTTTGGACATTTGTGTACCGATCAAAAGGTCCCTGACTTTTATAGTGATATATTGGACTTACTTTTTTTCCAAAGTTGCTATTATAGTAACTTAAACATTAATTAACTTTCTAGCATTTCATATCGAAAGCGATTTTAGTTTGTCTTTTGACGGTAATTGATCTAAGAGAATCAGCACTCGTGCATCAACAATATTGTCAATGATATTATTCCTAGCAATTAAGTCGAGGAGTTGATGTTGCTCACAGATATCAAGTTCATTCCAACCAATATTGTTAGTGACTTTTTGTCATTTAATTTTAAAGTTTTCATATTTTGAAAGCAACAAATAGTTGTGTCTATCGTATTCACAATCAAAAATACTTTTCTCAATATATGTTATTGAACGGGGCCAGAGCTTTTACATAATCAAATTTATGGATAATTTAGTAATTACTTATATTTCAAAGTTTTTTTATTTTGCTACTGGTCCTATGACTTTTTTTTTTTTAAACCATGAATACCGTTTAAACCTTTTACTTTTATACCTTTATTATTTAAAAAATTCCTTTCCTTAATGTTACAAAGATTATATCCTCAAAATGTCTTTATTTTTTTAACATAATTATAAAATATTTTATAAAATAAAAAATTAAGCGGTGGTATATATATATATAACACTAGATTTTCTGGGCAAACACTTTCGCTATCTACTAATCATAGGTAACAAAAATGATAATGTATTATCTTTTTTGTTTATCATGTAGAATATCTTATTTAGTCCTTCTATTATAGTTAATATACCTTTTTGGTATTTTTAATATGATTTGTCACTAGAATATTTTTCTATTTTAATATTTGAAAAATGTAAGTCCTCATAATGACCTCTTAAGGACAAATTATATTCGAGAGAGATTTACATATTTCTTAAATATTAAAATAAAAAAATCTCTTAAGTACAAATTATATTAAAGAGATAAAAAGGGCAGATTGACTATATTAGAGATATAAATCAGATATTCTACCTATTTATTACAACATTCTTCCTTAGAATTCAAATTTTACGAAATGATACAGTTGATCGTGTTATTTTTCTTGGCATTTATTTGTGGCCACCTTTCTCAAAAACTCTTTTGAAAAGAGAGAGGTTTTAAAGTTATCCCCAAATGTACATGAATCTCAAGTCAATTAAAAATATCAAAGAGGGTTATATAAGAGCTTACCTGTGTGTAATATAGTGTTGCCATAAAGGGCAGGTAGTTGTTGTGGTTTCTTAGTGTCTTTTTCTCCTTTAGCATATTAAAATATTAATTTATATGTTAACAAAGTAAATAAAGTGCGCAATTAGTGTTTTATTTCTTTTGATTTTTCAAAGATTATTTTAATCCTATCTCTCTATCCATCCAAACACAAGAAATCAAATTTCTTTTCATTGTTTTCGTTTCTCTTCATTTTATATGTAATTCTTGAGTATATGTTGTTTTCCTTTTTTTTACCCCTTTTTACAATGTTTTTTATAAATAAATAATAGGGCCATGTTTGGTTGCCCTAGTTATTCCACATTTTCCAACAAAATGAAATTACTTGCTATAGAAAAACAGAAACATTAATTTGATCTAGATTACATTAATTGTAATTACTTTTATTAACTTAAATTTTATAAATTGTTTCGGTTGAATGCCCTAACATATATATATATATCCTTTCACTTTTATTTTCATTTTTATTTATATATAAAGATATATGTCAAAATATTTTAAATATCACCGATAGTTTAATCTATGAATACCGTATCCCCTGCATATAGTGTTCATTTTATTAGAAAAATGGGTTCAAACTCAGCTCATGTGCATAGAGAACAATAGTATTGTAGTGCTTACCTCCTCATATCAATCATTGACTAGTGGCTTGCCATGCATGTTTGTTGTGTGTGTATATATATATATATATATATATATATATATGAAAAAAATAACAAATCAAATAAAGGAAATTAATGTATGTGAGCAACAACATTTATGCAACTTGAGTTGGAGATAAGTCTGACACATTCAATAATGAACTCAAAGTGTTGGTATGACTTGGATTCTTATTAGTAGGTCATACGTAACCTTGGAGTATTTTGATTCCTTTTTGAAGGACATTTGTGTAAGGTCTTATGGTTTGATTGCAAATTTGCAATGATGTACTTGGAATTCTATGAACTTTTTTTTTATTTTTTATTTTTTATTTTTATATAAATCTTTGTCCATAAAATGAAATGTACTTTCTTACATGACAATTAAAACAAACCTTGCATTTTAACTATAAACTTACAATTTTTATGTTCATAAAAATCCATCTAAGTTGTGTGTTTTGTTTGAATCCAATTATATTTTTCAAATGCATATATTTGTTGAAGTTTTGAATATTATTAAACCTTATACTTAATTTTAAAATTTATATAAATCGGGTGCAAGTCAAAATTTTGCATTTAATAATATTTTTGAATTTTTCAAAGACATAAAAAAGGATTAAGACAACCAAGATTTGCACTTGATATCAATTGTTTTCAAGTTTAGGTTTCATTAATGTGCGCTCCATTATGATATATGTAAGCTCATATTCATTGTGAAAGCAAAACCCTACAACAAACCTTGAGAAGGATGGCAAGATACGCCCATTATTATTTTATTTATAAGAATAACCCAATCATATGTCCTTGTGCATGGGTGGCTATCTTTAATGTGTTTGAGAGGAAGAGAATATCAGAGTGATTATGAGGTTTGAATAAAAGTATGTAAATTAGCCAATTGGGTTTCAATGTATATATAGATAGTATTTAGGTTTTAGTGGTTTTTTATCTTTGTATCTTATTTCAATGTTCATTTTTCTATCTTATTTTATTTATTCGAATACATATATTTTTAAAATGTTCAATATGAAATTTACAACAGAATTGGAGGGTGATGTAGGCTGCTAAATTATAAGATTTTTATCATGCTAGCATTTTATAAATTATTTTTAAATTTAAAATAAATAAATAAATATTATTATGAGTTGTTGACAATATTAAATTGATTTATATTGGACATTTTTAAAATATAAGAACCAAAATGAATTAATTAAATGATACAATACAGTTTTGAATCTTTAAAAAATATATAATAAAAAAATGAGCATCAAAGTTAATTATAAAAACCAAAAGACGCTTAAAACTTGAAATGGTATGTATATTATGATTAGTATTTCGTTATTGGTGTTATATAAGACTAGTTTTCTTTATAAGATCATTAATTTACTATCTATTAAACTAATATCAGTGGAAAACAAAGTCTAGACAATTAAAAAGAAAAATGATATGCACATTATATTTAACTGCAATTATATATAGAGAACCATTCAATGAAATCAATGCCATGGAATTTGTTTGTTACTTAATGTTTCAAAAGGTTGACATTAACACCACTTTGATATGATATAATATTTATCAATATTATTATTTTGGATTTTGGCATTTTTTTTTGCATTTTGGAAAAGAACGGTAGACATATTTTCTCAAACAATGACAAATGGGAATCCATGATTTAGTACATGCATGCAAGCATGCTTTTCTTATTTAAAAGACAAAGCTAACTATACATTAATTCCTTGTTTCATTGAAACATTTTCCCTTTCATAGAACAATAAGTCCCCACAAAAAGCATTGATGATTGCTATAGGTGAGGTGCTTATCTTTAGAAGCCCAAGGTCAAATTTTCAATTATTTAGAAGTCTATTTTTCTTTCTATTTTTTAAATTTAAAGTTAATTATTTGAGAAAAAAATATGATGCCAAATATATATACTTTCTGATTTGTAATAATAAATTTTGAATTCATTAATAAAATTAAGCTAAGTGGTAAATAATTAGATCACTTAATCATTTTTAATTCATTAACAGTGTTGATCTAAGTGGTAAAAATTTGGCTTATTTAAGGAAGTAGGTTTAAATTTAAATATTTTATTATGGATATAAAAAATACAGTTAGAAAGGCTTATTTATTTTAGGGCTCCTATATATCTTGCTCCAAAATATTGATGGTTTAAAAAAAAAAAATCAAACTTGAATATTTAAAATTTAAGTAATAAGAGAATAAAGTGCCTTTTTTTATGCTCAGCATTGATTGAAGAAACAAAACTTAAAATATAGAAAATAGATAAGGATGAATAAATTGTTGGTATAATTTAGAATGTTATGATGACTTGAGAGTCTAATAATTGGATCAAACAATGTGTGGAGGGAGAATAAATAAACAAGAAGTAGAAAACTTTATCCCTTCCTTTTGCATTGTTTTTTGTTTGCTTTTCCTTGAAGAACTCTTATTGTTCTTCCACCTATAACTAGATTAGGACTCCTCCCAAGACTGTTAGGTGAACCCTCTAATTAATGGAGGGGACCCTTTAAAGTTTCATCCATATACATAGATTCTCATCTTCCAATTGATTTCTTTTGTTTTTTGTTTTTTTGTTGTAACTTATAAACAAATCATACATACATGCCATCACTGTTTAAAAAACCCACCAAGACAACAAGCAATAATAATAATAATAATAATATGATCATTAGTTATGTTTGTTCTTGGCTCCTCTAACTGATATAGAGGCATATTTGCTATTAATATGATCATTAACAAACTTAATTTTCAATTTATTAATTAGAAAACATTACTTTGAGGGACTTTTCAAATTCAATAAAAATAAATGCTTGTGAATTAGGAAAACCAATGTATATATTTAAAAAAATGGATAAATGATAATATATTAAAATTAAAGAGGAAACGAGTGGAATAATATGATTTAGAGAGAAATTAAAAAAAAAAAAAGGAGTACAGATGAAGGCAATGCGAATAACATTAATATAATTTTTTAAAATAAAAGATTTTATGACAGCCCTCTATTTAATAAATCAAAGTTTTTTTAGATATAATTTATTAATTTATCTAATTAATTAGTTTAGATAATTATGGTCAAATACATTTTGCCATGTTAACAAATTCTCTGAGTTATAAGCAAATAAACTTGTAAGAATAAGCAACTAGAATAATATAATTAAAGTAACCACAAAAATTACTGTGATCGAATGGAATTGGGCTACCATGTTCAAAATCAGGATTTGGGCCACAAAAATAGAGAACGACTAACATATAAAGCCCAGAAAAAGTCAAACGTGACATAATAGTTATATTTAAAATTAATATATATATATACACACACATATGAAAATCAATAAAAACAAACAAGCATTCCCATTTATTACCATTCTTATTATAACATCTCTTTATATCTTCATATCAAAGTCTTGGTTGTGTTCATCCCAAAATTAAAGAAAAAAGAAAAAAAATGGTCGTAAAATTATAAAATTTTCATATTCATGCATGTTATTCACGTAGTTGTTCATGCAAAGAACTTCTTCTCACTGTGTTTGACTTGTGATCATCTCCACCAAGTCCATCTCACGCTTCATCTCATTCTCATCCATGAATCCTCTTTGCATTTCATCCCAACCCTCCATTTCCTCCACAACTTCCATATCAAGCCCTTCATTCTCTTCTCCATCTCCAAACCCTAACTTATCGAACAAAAACCCTACATTCTCCTCTTCTTCACATCTATAATTCTCCGACATCAATGCCGGTGAAGATGCATCGAAAAGAAGCTCAGATAAATCACCAAACTCACAATTAGGAACAAAGCATTCATCTTCATAATTCCATACCTCATGTTGCACTTCATGTTCATCTTTCAAGCTCTGTGTTGGCTTCATTGGATTACTATTGTCACTGTCATGTGTATTTTTCCGACGCCTCGTAGGTGTTATTTGGAGATTCAAACTCTTTATGTAGTTCTCAAGGAGAGAATTGGATTTTCGGTGTCGAGAACTTCGAAGCCGTCTTCGAGAGAGAAGCCGACGTTTCGTGGCATTCCAGTGGTTCTTGATCGAGTTTTCCGTCCTCCCGGGGAGTTTCTTCGCAATCTCTGCCCACTTGTTTCCTACTTCTCTATGGATTTGAATCAAAGTCTTGTCTTCCTCTTCACTCCATGTATCTTTCTATTGTTAGACATATTAGTATATTATCTTGTATATATGTGTAAGTATTTAGAGTTAAAAGAAGTGAAAATAAGAGAAATAGAGAGAAATGAAAACCTTAATGTTTGGCCTCAAATGGTTGTGCCATCTTTCTCGGCATTGCTTTCCTACTCTTCCATGCAACTTCTTTGCAATATGTGACCATTTTCTTAAGCCATGTTGCTCCACAAGCTTTGCCAACATTCTATATATATATGTAAACGACAACTTTGTTATAGAATATGGAAAAAAAAAACGAAAATGAATCATGGTAACAAAACTGGGAATTAAGTAACTATAAGAATCAATTAAACATTCATATATCAATGTTGAAAAAGCACAAAAATATAAAGATAATAGATAAAGTTTTAGGGTAATAATATTAGTGTAAGGTCTTTAATCTATATATATATATATATATATATATATTATCAAAAGAAAAGAAAAAAGAGATAAATGAGTCCGAACTCATTTTCATGCAACAAACATCATGAAGGAGAGAGACACGCACACACAGATGTATTTCTGAATCTTAAAAATAAAATGAAAAAGAGAGATACATGAAGACTAAACCCTAATTCCCATGCAACAAACATAATACAAAATAGCGTGAACCCTAAAACTCAGGGTTATAAAAGGAAGAGAAGGGTATGAAGCCTAAACCCTAATTCTCGTGTAAAATAGGGAAAATCTCAACACTAAAAGCTAATTCTTATGCTGCAAACATGATGTGTTAGTGACAGAGAGATTTACAATATAATGCTATGAAAAGACAAAGAAAGATGCATTTTCCTTTAACCCTAATTCCAGTTTACTTGAGATTAATCTAGTTAATGTTTTATCAAAGAAAAGACAGAGAAAGAGAGTGAGGGGAAGTATGAACCCTAAATATTATATATATATATATTACCTGTCTTCTTCTAAAGTCCATTGGCCTCTAACTAGATTATTTCTGTTGTGGATTTTACTGACCATCCTTCTTGAAGGAATGCTTTTATTCATAGCCATTGTTTCAGTGGATGATGAACCCTTGTTCCCTGTGATGCATGAAAGCTCATCCATGTCCATCAGAGGTTGATGATGAACTTCATCCACCATTAATGAACACTCCATGCTCATCTTGTTCAAGCACTGATCACCAAACACCATGCTCTCCATCCCATAGCTCACAGTGTACCCTTGTGCTAACACATCAAAAGGGCTCTCAAAGTTTGTGAAATCTATAAAACCATTTGAATTACATCCTTCATTTGCTCTCCCTTCAAAGTCCATGAGAAAAAATAAAATAAAAAAAAACAGAGAAAAACTTTGTGTTCACTTTGGTGTTTGTGAATTTATGTTTGTTTTGTTAAATATATGTGCTATAAATGAGATTTAGTTAATGATATAATTAATGTAATTAATGTTTTGTTTCATTAAACCAGTCAATATGAGTTACACGTAGTGCATTAATTTATTGTGAAATTACCTTCTAATCTTTGTTCTTTTGTTTTAGTTTACATGATATTGCAAGGGCAAATGAGTCAATTGATCATGTTTTATAAGATAATTTAGGAAAATATTAACATTTTAATAAGCTTTTGATATATAACCGAAAACATAATATAATTCATTATGCTTCTTTATGTCTCTTTGACCTATGCTTCTGGTCTTTATTATCACCATTAGAGCTCCTCATTACCACCTTAATTTGAAGCATGTTTGGTAACTTTCTTTCATGGCTTTTATGATTATTAATGCTTATGGATTTTATGCCAAGCATAATATAGTGAGACATGACAATCAAATTAAAGTTTGAGTTTTTTTTAATATTAAATAGGTTTTTTTTGTTATTTTATATTTTTAAAATACCAAATTATCTTATACGGTTCAATATTGTATTGAAATAATATTTATTATGGTCTATAAATGTTATTAAAAATTTATTTATTGCAATCTCAATAGTCAACAGTCAACAAGCGATTTTGAATAAACAAAAATTTCTTATTACTATTTTTTGTTTTTGTAAATTAATATACGTCGCAATAATAAATATAAAACCAATGCCATGTCAACAATATTACTTTTTTAAATAAATATTTCAACCATTACTTTCAAAATAAAGATAAAAGTTTTAGTTTTTATAAAACTATATAAATTGTTTTTTATGTCTTTTCTAATGATTCTTGAATTTTATTATTTCGTTTGATCTAAATTTTGTGTCAAAATCTACATTTATTACCTACAAAATACTAACAGAGGCAATTAGCAACATCATGCATGAAAGCGGGACAAGAGGCCAAAAGTGTCATTTTGCAAAAAATTATTTTATATTGAATATATGATTGTAAATTTATGGGTTTGAGGTTTGAAGTTAGGGTATAAAATGAATTTTTTTGCCATTGAAAAGATGATTTCTAATTGTCTTCAATATAAAAATAAACAAATTAAAAAAATAAAAAAGGCCCTTCCCATCATTTCAACTCACACTAGTCATTTTTTTTTAATTTGATAGGGTGTAAATGATATACCTCTACTCGCAAGCTATTCGGGTTCAACTCGGTGAAAACTTGAACTCGGCTCAGTTGTGGTCGAGCAGAGCTCGAGCTCAAGTAACTTGAGTAGTTGAGCGAGCCGAGTTCAAATATTGTGATACTTGACTCTGGTGCTTGTGAGCCTAATCGAGCATATATGTATATATATAATATTATTTTTATTTGATAAAAATCAAGAGAAAAACTTTCGAGCTTGAGTTCAAGCATAATGTTTATGGTCATTTTTAGGCTTTTTGAGCTTACTCGAGCGAGCTCGTGTAGCTCGATTTGTGTACCGAGTCGAGCTCGAGCTCGAGTAGCTCGATTTGTGTACCGAGTCGAGCTCGAGCTATAAAATGAATAGTCGATCGAGGTCGAGCTGAGTATTGAGTACTGAATTTCCAGTCGAGCTCAAACTCGAGCTCGCTACTATTCAGCTCGAGCTCGATCAATTGCACCCTTAAAATTTTAGGAGGGGATAAATTTTTGCAAAGAAAATTATAGAAAAAGTTTATAACATTTCCGAACACTCTTTTTTATAATTTTTTTTTAAATAAAAATGAAGGTCTAAACTCAGGGGTCTTTTAGGTATTTTACTCAAATAAAAACATTTAATTTTTGAATTACTTTTTAGGTTATGTAATTTATTAAATATATTTGTTAAAAATTTAATCACGCATAATATCACTGAGCCTCTCTTCTTTTTAGGACTGAGATCGCGAGAGAGAGAGAGAGAAAAGGAAAGAGCCAAAGCATGGACGAGGAGGAGCACGAGGTCTATGGCGGCGAGATCCCCGACGAGGGCGAGATGGAAGGCTATATGGATCCTCAGGGCGCCGACGTCGACATGGCCCGCGCCGACGATGACTCCGTCAAGGTCCCCCTCCTCTTCTCTACCCCAAAACCCTTTCTCCAAACCCTAACCCTAATCCTAACCCTAATGCTGCGCTGTGTGGCTTTGTAGATGCAGGAGTTGGATGAGATGAAGAAGCGGCTCAAGGAAATGGAGGAAGAGGCCGCCGCGCTGCGCGAAATGCAGGCTAAGGTCGAGAAGGAGATGGGATCCGTCCAGGGTTTGCCTCCCTTGTCTCGCTTGTCTTTCCCTCTTTTTTTTTTCTTCCTTTTTGATGCATATCTCGTATTTTTTTTTTTTTTTTGAAAGATTGTTTTTGTTTGGGATTATTCTTGTTATTGAAAATTTATTTATTTTTCGTGGTAATTCTGTCATTTTTAATGGATACTCCTTGTTGTGCTTGTTAATTAAAGGATTCATTGATTGTGTATATGAAAAATTCAGGTTGGTTGTGTATTTTTCCAGGTTCTTTTGTGAAGAATTTTGAGGGTTTTTTTTGTATTACATTCTTTTCTTTATCGAGTACACTTTGTTTCATGATTAAATTTAGCTATAGTTGCACCTTTTTTAGTTTGTATTGTATGATTTCAAGCTAGATAAACCAAAATAAGTATGAAATATATCAGTGGCTGCTGAATTAGGAATCTCTAGAAACCCGTTACATTCATAATGGGCTTTTGTTTACTAACCTATGCTTCATCCTACAAAAGCCATGCCATGTTTTATTGCTTGAAGGAATGCAGCTGGCCAGAAATAAACAATGCCAAAGGTCTTTCTATGTTATTAGCATTTTTTTGGGGATTTGTGTGGCTATTTTTTTTGGAGAGGGTGTAAATTTGTGTCATCAACTGCAAGGTTGATCATTGGTGTTACTTACAGCCTGTGCGCAAAGATAGTCCTGGGTGAATAATAACTACCTATTGCTCAAAAGGTGACACTCATGCTTAGATGTTCATTGCAGGCTGTACTGGAGTAAATAGTTTGGCTGGTGCAGTATTGTCAAGGTGCGCTCTTAGATGCACCTAGGTGTTAAGGTGCAGCATTTTCCGTGATAGGTGCCTTAAGCTTGTCCAGGCGAGGCACTTTCAAAGAGGGACATGTTTTTTTGCGCTTTAGAACGCCTTTTGCACCTTGAATTTTGAAAAAAAAAAGCTAATAAAGCGATGGTTGATTATCTATTTTTTATATTTTTTAGATTAGTTTTTAGAGTAAAAATAAAAAAAGAGGACATATATTTATTGTTGTTTTAGTAAATAGTTAACTTTTAGAAAATGGCGCCAGTCAACCACCCATATTTGATTAGATCTTTTGAATATCATCCATCCGATGGATGATTAGGAGTTAGAAATTAGAACTAATTGGATATTTAATCTTGAAGCATATTTTTTTTTTTTGGTTTATATATAATACAATATAAATAATACTATTTATTTATTTATTTATTTATTTATATGCATCGTACTTCACCCTAGTTTGTGCCTTGTCGTATTGGAAGCGAATGGTTTGGTTGCTGAGTGCTAGCAGGTGTTGATGGTGGGAGAATGTGATTTGCTGAAGCTAACTAATAAGCAAGGGAGTAATGAAAAGACTATTAGAGAAAAGGGTTATAGTGACTGACGTCAATGCTCATCAAGAGGAATACATGATTGTTAGTTGAGACTAGGAATTGGCTAAATTTGTCACCACATTTTGGAGGAAATGGAGGGTTCTAACTTTTTTGAGGTAGATTAGGGCCATGGGAATGCACATTGTGTTGTGGCTTGCTCTTTTATATTTTTGCCTAAAGAAAAGTAAGGAATAGGACGATTGTTGCTTTAACAATGAGACTTTATTTTTCTTGATATTTATATTCTCAGCCAATGACATGATTTTCACTTGGATTTGAGTATCTGGTATTCTACAATTTACTATCCTTAGACTCCCCTAGCTAATCAGTTCATCTCATCCGGTCCAATTTGTTTAATTCATGTCGACTGTACTATATTTATGATCTAACCATGCAACTTAAATTATCTTTGTTTAAAGTAAATTTTATCTGCAGAACATCTGCTTATGTTTATTTTTGTAATACAAATTTTAAGACATTTTCTTACTAGACGTTTTGAACCTTTTCCCTCATGCTTTTCTTTCTGTTAGCTAATTCAACTTGTGCTGTATGCATAGATCCGGCTAATGCTGCTGCCTCTCAAGCAAATAAGGAGGAGGTTGATTCTCGTTCAGTCTTTGTTGGCAATGTAAGTTTTCACCATTCTTTTTTTCCCTATTAAAGGACATCCTGGACATGCTGGGACTGGTATGAAATGCTGATTGAGTTATGCTTGTCTCTTTATTTTTCTAAATGGTTATCTCATTCTGTAAGCTGAATGATTATGAAAGTCATAATTTCAAAAGGACCATGTTGGTATGTTTTATTGGTTTACCTTATATTATTCACACTGTCAGTCCTAAAACTTAATATTCAGTATTTTCCTCATTCGCTCTACAGATGTATTAGTTCTAGCTGATGTAGGTGATATCCTGACTTGTGTTTTCAGTTATAGGAAAAAATACGCCTCCAAGTAGGAGGCACACAGGAGTTCAATGATAAAGTGTGCCTTGGTTATTACTCTTTTTCTATCTACATTTGCGGTTTTCAGTTTCATAATGGCCCTTGTAGTCTTAGTGACTGCCCATTATGGTTGATTGACCTCAGTGAGATGATGTTTGGTTATAGGAGTGAAATGAGACATGGAATTGATGATCGTCTTTCTCATATTTGGATATAGACATGGAATGAAAAGATTATTCTTCATTCTTAATTTATTTTTTCAATTTAACAGGATGAAATATGTCAAAATCATCTAAACTCTATGGCACATATTTCTTTAAGCAATACAATCAATTTAGTCACAACTTACCAATTTTCGCTTCCAAACCAAATTGCCTTTTTAGCTTTATAGTTTTTAATTGTTCTTTGCTTTCTGTGAGAATCAAAGAAAAATTATTGTTAAAGCAACGGTAGAAGGAAGTGTTGTAGGCTGAAATACAACACCAATTGAGGGGATTGTGCAAATGCTAATGAACCAAACTTCAAAATAGTATTTTTTAAATTATTTCTTACTGCCACTTTAGTAGCAATCTAGATAACCTTTAAGCAAAATCTAGGTTGGAAATGGCAGTGTCAGTAGAGATACTCACATCCATTTGCCCCATGATAACCAATGCTACTAGGATGGATACGAGTGTCTTAGGGAAGTTTCAAGAAGGTTTGGGAAGGGAAGTTGCATGGTTTCGCACGAAAGGTGCAAGAGAAACACATCCATTTGCTGCATGACCACAAATCTTCTATTTTATGGATTTGCTCATCTTTTCTTTTTATTTTTAACCTTGATAATTTTTCTTTATCTTTTCAAATCATGTTTCCTTCTTTTCTTTTTGATCGTTGTTTTTAATGATTTGTGATTTTTCATGATGCCAATTTTTATCTTGTTTTAATATAACTTTTTGATTATGTGTTTTATTTTAATCCGCCTTTATGGGGGATTATCAAATCCTTATCCCCTGCTGGTTTTCACATCTTTCTGCCCGCACACTTTCGATGAAAGCCTGCTATGGTGTTATAATCTATGCATATTATTTTGCATTGACCTTATTAGACGGGAAGGAAATTATGTTTGTAGAAGAAAGAAAATGGAACTATTAGGCCAGTAGATAACGATAAGGATATACAAATCTTGGATTAGAAAAAAATCACTTATTTACATTGATGAGGACGGTTCCATTTTAAAATCATAAAAAATTGTGAAGATTTAAAAGGAAGGAATAATGTACTTGCAAACCGTAACTTGAGAAGTTTACATATTAGCTGTATTCAAGAAACATGCATATCAGCTAAGGAATAAAAAATGAAGGCATAGATAAGTCATTCAAGGAATAAAACACATGTCAGCTGGCATAATCCATTGAATCTGTTGGTAGACAATTCTTATGATTTTGAGAGGAATACAACATGTATGATCCCTATCCCTATCAACTTGATAGGGATCTCAACTAATGGTTTCAACTTGATTTTTTTTTTTCTTTTTGGTCTTTTGTTTTTGGTTACTGTTTATATATATATATTATTATTATTATTATTATCGTTATTTGTTTGCTTGCTTTGAGCTTATTCTTTGTTGAGAACTAAACCCAAAGTATGTAGTTTGCATCTGGCATTAGCCACCTCTTTTATTGTATTGAAGTAGGGGATTTAGATGAAATTTTCATCTATTTTTTCTCAAAATGGTAGTATATTTTATCATTCATTATATTTTCCCATTGGGTTACAACTCAAGTAGATTATGTACTCTAATGGCAGAGTGACTTATGCTGATTATTCTGTTCTATAAGACAATCTGGTCAGGGTTTTGATTGCAACTGAGCATACTTAGCTAAAGATTCTTCTAACATGAGTATTTTTTTCGTTGTTGAACCTTTGGCATGATGCTTTTTTCTTTTAACAATCATTCATTACTTTAGTCTGAGGGTACCCTTTAACTGTTTTCTGATAATGGTGGCAGGGTCATTCCTCAACCGCCAAGTTCTCTGATAACCATTATTTTGGATGCCATGATGTTCTAAGTTAAAGCCAGATTGGGGCTGACTTAAGAAAGAGACTTTTTATTGTGATTGTTTGAAAAAGAAATGAAAAAGAATTTTAGAGTAAAAATAATAAAGGCCATAGAAAAAAAATGGAAGGCCTACAATATATGGGAAAACCTGACATATTAAGAGAGAAGTATGTTGGAAAAAGTTACGAAATGAAAAATCATGCAAAATGCAGTACTGTTGCATCAAAAAAAGAAAAGAAAAAATATTGAGGCAAAATGTGAAGAGAAAGTATGATTAGGCATGTGGTTTGCAGTACCTGAAATGGCAAAGGATTTCTAGTTGCCATTTTGGAATTTAGGATGATGCATGCAGGCTGAAGTTATTCGCTTGTTCGGCATAAGGAAAGACCACTATGGTTATATGCAACTTTAGATGTGGAAGCATCATTGTATATTGTGGGGTGAGTTGGTGTGGCTATCATTATCTAATTTCTTTTTAGTTGATGGTGACAGGTCCTTTGGCTCTTGCTATACTTGTGGCCAGTTTAATATTAATTTTGTTTCTTTATTTTCAGCCTTCGCAACTTCTATAACTTTTTGTGCTTTGTTTTTTTGGTATGGTGTTATCTTTAACTGAAAGGCTGATCACATGTTCTCCATATGTATGTGCACCGTGTTTAGTTATTTCTGAAAGTCCTAGTAACACCTTTATCATGGTTAAAAAGATGAGTGTGTATCTTGCTTTTACCTCTTTCTAGAGCACACATTTACTCTGCTTTTGCTTTAGAACTTCAGTTTTTATTACCGTCTGGGAACTGTCATTAAAATTTTTCTATTTTCCTCATATGCTGATAGAAAACTATCTTATATATAATTTTAAAAGCTTTATTTTATTGTTGAATATTGACAAGGATAAAAGCTTGTCACATTTGTCAGAGAGACAGTTTATCATGCAGAGAATATCTTGTATGAGAATTTGAATGTCATGATTGGAGACTGGATTGCTGATGAAACAAAGCATCTGTTTTGAATGGATTATCTAAAAAAAGGTTCATCTAGCTTCTATATTTACTAGATGAAGGAAACTTCTCCATATAGTAGAAGTTTGGTGGATTCATTAGCGAGAATCCTTAAAATACACAAATACAGTTCTTAGTTTTGATTGCTGGGAGTTTATGTAGGATATTTTTAACTGATATTTAGGCTTTGTCAATTCTCATCTTCATCATTGCTGGTGCAATTTTTATTTTATTATTATTATTATTATATATATATATATTTCTTTTTTTTAGATAATGTTGAACTTTGGTAGGATCTTTTATTTGAGTTCAGCGGAAGATTTGATAAAATTCCTAACCAGGTTACCTATTAGTCCCAAGGGAAGCTTACAATTTGTGTGTTCTAATTTATGGTTAATGTTGGAGCTATCCTTCCTGATTCAAACTGCATAAATCTGAGTGGAGGAGCAACTTTTCTGATGTTTGGGATGGAAAAGTTGGATGTTGGGCAAGATTTTAATGTGGATGAATAAATATTAGAAGATGAACCAGTGTTACTGAAAATTACTTGTAAGGACTATCACTCCCTTGTTAATCCATGTTGAAACTTGTAAACAGTGCGACCATGACTTCCTAATCGAGATTTTGTTCATTTTCCTTCACTTACAATTTATTCTCTGCCAATATTGTTCTAATTGATGATCTCATGTAGGTTGATTATGCATGCACACCTGAAGAAGTGCAGCAGCATTTCCAGTCATGCGGAACAGTGAACAGGGTCACAATTTTGACTGATAAATTTGGCCAACCAAAGGGCTTTGCTTATGTTGAATTCTTGGAAGTTGAGGCTGTTCAAGAGGCTCTCCAATTGAATGAATCTGAACTACATGGTCGCCAACTGAAGGTGACTTACTGTCTTGTGGTTAATTTTATATTTTCCTTCGTTTTTATATACACACAAATGTATATCATCATTATGCAGGTATTGGCTAAGCGAACCAACGTCCCGGGAATGAAGCAGTTTCGTCCCCGGCGCTTCAATCCATACATGGGTTACCGATTTAGGAGGCCCTATGTGCCGCCATATTTCTACTCACCTTATGGATATGGGTTAGTAGTTGAATTCTACTGACTCTTCTGATTATCCTGCATGTTTTACTTAGACATCAATTGACAAACAAAACATACATATTGCTTTTCCAGGAAAGTGCCCAGATTCAGAAGGCCAATGCGATACCGGCCTTACTTTTAAAAAATCAGATGGTGGTTTCACCATTAATATGAGAACTGAATTTATATTCTAGGTCATTGTCCCAAATAATCTTCATATAAATTGAGTGACAAATATTAGCAGGCCTAGTCTTGTGAACTTGTTGGCAGGTGTATCACCATTATGTGCAACTGTTTGTTTATTTCATCTTTTCATCTTTCTTGTGGTAGCTTTCTTGAACTATTTAGAAACAGCTAAAAAGAGGGAAAAAAAAATTATTATGTGAAAACATTTTATGCTTTTTTGTTCTTGATACGGGTTGGTTGTTAAGTGATGTGATGTGTGAAATTATATATATATATATATAATAAGCTGTAAGCAAATATCCACAAATGTGGAGTGAAATGCAAGCTTAATAAATATTTGTTTTTTTTTAAATAATTTAAATGTTTTTTTATATTGTCATTTTGGTCATCTATTTTTAAAAGGTTAATGATTTGGTCAGTTTTTGTTATGATTTGATCACTTGAGCATACGCTATTAATGACGATCACACGTGGTATATGTCAGATTAGAAGTTAGTTATGAGTAAAGATATTTCATGTAATATGTTATTTGTGATTGTTATTAATGATGTATGTTTAGGTGATTAAGTCGTAATAAATTTTAAAATAAGGGATTAAATTTTAAAATAAACTCTAAAATCTTAAATCAAAATATAATTTTGTATTCGAAATTCTAAAACTCTAAATCTTAATTTCTAAACCACTTAACTTTAGATTGCAAATGTTTGTTATTTAGGATTTTAAGATTTAGAAAGGGAGTTTTGGGTTATGTTTATGGTTTAGGTTGTTGATGAAAAGAAACTAAGTTTTTTTTAATAAAAAAAAATTATGAGATGAGAGTGAAAGAATGATGTCGATCGTTTATGATTTAACTTGCCGTTTGGATGGACTCAACGAATCCCCTTAGTATGTGGTTTATTTCTTACATGAATTCAACCTCATGTTTGGTTTTCTGAATATTTTTCCTATTTCTCTTTATAAAAAATATAAACTCATCCCGGGGGAATAATGGTTATTCCATGTGAGTTATATTACAACTTTGCCCCCAAGTGTTTTGGATGTTTGGATTAGTGTGCAAATATTGGGAGGAATAGTGTGCAAATATGTTGCATATTTGAATATTTGGATTTAATAAAGTGCTATATGGCTTGAACACAAAAAATAATCATGTGATTAATCGACTTAAAATATTTAATTAAAAAAGTTTACTTTAATCACCCTAATTAAAAACTAAAAAAATAGAATGTTATATAAATAAAAAATAAATTTACAATTAAACTATTTCAATTATATTATTAAAATAAAGGATAAGATTTGAAAGAAATTAAATTTAAAAAGTCATTTAAATATTTTGTATATAATAATTATACCCTTTTATTATAGGGTAAATTATTCAAATAGTCACTCAACTATTCGGTCACTCTTATTTGAGTCATTGAATTATAAAAAATTTCAATTAAGTACCTTAATTTTATATTTACTTTCGATTAGGTCACCCAGACTAACTCCGTTAACGATAGGTGAACGTGGTATGCCATGTCACAATCTCTTGCCACATACCAAGGGGGTGACATAATTGAACGTGAATTTAAAGTTAGGGTACCTAATTGAATTTTTTAATAATTCAGTGACTTAAATATGAGTGACCGAATAGTTGAGTGACTATTTGAATAATTTACCCTATTTAAAATTTCTTTTTTAAATCTACTTTCGGTTTCTGTGAATAACGATTAATTTTTGTTTATTGAATTTTTATTATGGTTTAGAAGAAAGTGAGATACTAAGTAGCAGCTATCTTATTTCTAAAACTTAAAACATGTAATTTTAATTAGTTTTTAGTTCAGAAACATAAGCATCAAATGTTAGTTGAATGTAATTTTACAATTCGAGTTCTGTTAAACATTTGGTTGATACACAGAAGTTGCAATAATTTGTGCTATGAACAAAAAATCTTTTAAATGCATAGTGTTATTGCATTACAATTTCATAAAAAGATTTGTTAAAATTTCATAAAAATTATAATAATTACACTTCCACATAAACAAACAACACATAAATTCATATGTAAGTCTTCCTATTGTAGTAGTTTATATTCACCAAAAGAAACTAGCATCGCTGACAAACATGAACCTCTCACATAATAAAATCACAGTATCCTGCAAATAAATGCAAACATCATAGGAACTGATTAATCATGGGGATAAATTTTAACAAAAAAATGTTCTCATTGCAATGGAATTCTATCTACCTAGGAATTATAACACTGAAAATAGAAAAAAGAACAAATATTATAGAAGATTGGAATAGCCAATTAAGAATCTAAAATACATATTGGGAAAACATTTAGTATTTGTAAACAAACATTGCTTCGACCCTGTGCTTCTTGAAAGACTTATAATCAAAGTTAAACACTCCTTTTAGACCTTGTTCTTGCTCTTGAAGACAAACATGCTCTCGTGAATGAAGTGAACACCATCAACATTGCTCAATTTCTTCTAAACCACAACAAAATTACAATAAACAAAAATTAATTGTCATTCATATAAATAGAAAAGTAGATTAAAAAAATGAAGTTTCAAAATAAGGTAAATTATTCAAATAGTTACTCAACTATTCGATCACTCCTATTTGAATCATCGAATTATAAAAAATTTCAGTTAGGTATCCTAATTTTAAATTCACGTTCAATTAGGTCACCCACTTGTCACATGGCAAGCTGACGTGGCATGCTGATGTGGTAAGAGGCGTGACATGGCATGCCACGTCTGCACACCGTTAATAGTGTTAGCTTGAGTGACCTAATTAAATGTGAATATAAAGTTAAGATACCTAATTGAAATTTTTAATAATTCGGTGACTCAAGGAGAAGTGATCGAATAGTTGAGTGACTATTTGAATAATTTACCCTTTATTATTAAGGGTGAGATGGTAACTTATCACATCTCATCATCTTTCTTTTTATCTTTCCTATAAACTTATCTCTCCAACCAAACAAAATTTTCATTTCCATCTTTCTCTCTTAAGTTTTCATTCTCATTCCTATCTCCATTCCGTCATCAAAACGGACTGAAGTTAAAAGGTTTAGGAAGAGGGTTTTGGTTTATCATTTATAATTCAGCGTTTAAATGATAAAGAGAAACTAAGGTTTTTTGTTTTTTGTTTTTGTTTTTTAAAGAGATTATGAGAGAAAGAATGATGTGAGAGGAGATTTGGATGTCATATAACATTTTAAATATTTAAAGGTGGGGTAAAGAATATATGTATAATCTTTTACATGTTTTTATTTATTTATTTATTTATTTATTTATTAGGGTGTTTATAATTTTATGATTTTATATGGATGAACACAAATTTTCTTTAAAAGAATATTACTTGAATATTTATTCCAAAAAAATTAAATCATATCGAAGTACTTTAGAGTCAGACAATAACAACGAAAAGACAACATAACAAAACGGTTCTTTTATTAGGATAGCACTGATCTTGTTTTTCTAGGGGCTAAGGTTCTATCTTTTGTTGGTCTTTTTTTTTTTTTTTTTTTTTTTTTTTTTTTTTTGTTGTACGTTTTTTAGTCTTCACATCTAGTGGATTGTTGTTGTTGTTATTTAATGTTTTGCAGTTGTATTTTTTGTGCTTTTATGAATGAATGTAATATATATATATATATATATATATATATCAACCCACTCATATATAAGTATATAAACCCACTCAATAATAAGAGTTATTTAAAATAAATATATTAATTATTATTCACCCAAAAGAAAAGAAAAACTCAAAACCATGAATTTCTTAAATCAAGAGGCTAGTACTGAACTTTCAAGAAAACCATACAAAACCAATATAGTTTCATTAAAAAAGAGAACAACTTACTTTAGTTTACATTATATATATACATGTATATGTATTTAAGGAGTAGCTCCAAGAGGAGACATATTATAAGGCAAAACCATAACTAGCCTTGCTTTGTTTGTTCCCTTCTTGCGACATAACCCCTAACAATTGGCTTAATTTTCTCGACACTCTTTATAATGATCAAGAACAACACCCTATAGAAAACCACCATCCCAATTAACACTCCAAGATCAACCCACTTTGAATAACTCACATTCATCTCCCAAATATCCTTCACAACATCCTCTCCACTCACAATCTCCATTTTCCCTCCATTCATTCTTTTGAAATTCATCCCTAAAAATTCATTCTTGAAGAACCCTTCATTTGCATATGAGTGAAAGCCAATGTAGTATATAGGGTACCTCCATATTGGCTTGGGTATTTCATTCCTTAGCCGGAAAAAGCCACCAAAAAGGATCATCACACCCTGAATTCCGGCACCGGTGATTATACCCATTAGATAATCCGGCACGATACTTGCCACGATCATCATCATACTCTCGACGAGTATCATACATACATATAGCACCGCGACAAAGTAAATATAGTGTTCCGGTGATCTTTGGAGGCCGACGAGGAAGTAAGCGATAGTTGCCGGAATGATTGATGCAATGCCGATGTAAGGGATGGAAGAGAGTGTGTTCCCGATTATAAATGCCATCACTCCATAATGACCATTTAATCTTTCTTTACCAAATATCTGTATTAAGCATTCGCATATTATAAAATTTTAAGAGTTGATATTTCATTTCCGTCTTTTTTTTTCTAAAAAAAGAAAAAACTATTTAAGCTATACTAACCTTCATGTCTTCGACGAAAGAAGGGAAGCCGCCGATGGACATGAAAGTCAAGAATCCGGATATAAACATTAGCATCGAACCTCTGGCCTAATATTTTACCGAAGAAAGTTAGATCAAAACTTTTATTGTATAATAAGAGGAGTATTTCACCAATATTTACCTGAATGGAAGCATAGCTATCATCAATATTGAAAAACATAGTTCCGATACACAAGCATAGAGCAAGATATATAACAAGACGCAACCAATAATAGCCTAAATCTCGGTGCATGTTCACACATGATCTCTTTGTGAGTACAATGCATTGCGTCATGAAACTAGCTTGACTTCCCCTCTTCACAATTTCACCCTCCTACAAGTTCACACACACAAATATATATATATATATATATATATATATTCAAATTTATATTTATATATATTTAATTGATCTATAAAAATCAATGAGTACCATGTGGGAGATGTGTGCCACTCTTCTCTTTGTTTCTTTGCAAGTGTCTGACTTCTTGAACGAATCAACAAGAATATCAATAACTTCACTTGTTGCAACCATTTTTTCACCGCATTCAATTTCGGTTTCCTAATAAAAAAACAATTCAAATTTTTTACTCATTACTTGAGATTAAAATTAAAAAATGATTTTGAAAATAAAAAGTTCTAACCTCATCAAAGTCCTTGTTAATTGTTCTGAGGAAATGATCTGATGGATTCCTCATTGATGGACATGGAAAACCATTTCTAGCAAAAAACTATATATATAAAAGAAAATAAATTAAGAGTCATATATATTTGAAGAAGCAAATTTGAATAAAAATAGAAAGAAAAAAAAACTCAACATAATCAATTACCTCAGTAGCAAAATTAGTCCTTCCAAAATACACAGTTTTCCCGGAAGAAAGCAAGCACAAGTTATCAAACAGTTCAAAAACTTCACTGCTTGGTTGATGAATTGAAGCCAAGACAGTGATTCTCTCATGCTGAGCTAAATGTATGATCCTTTTCATAACATGATAAGATGCAGCACTATCAAGACCACTAGTAGGTTCATCAAGGAAAAGAAGGTGAGGTCTAGTTAAGACTTCAATGCAAATGCTCACTCTTCTTTTTTGTCCACCACTAATTCCTTTTGAAGTTCTTCCACCAATTTTTGTGTCAATAACTTCTTGTAAACCCATTTCTTTTATGGTCATTTCTGCTCTTTCCTTTTTTTCTGAGAGAGACATGGATTGGGGAAGTTGAAGTTGAGCTGAGTAATACACTGCTTCTTTTACTGTTAGGGTTGTCATTAGTATGTCTTCTTGCGTTACATATGCCTGCCATATATATAAATATATATCAATTTAAATTTTTAGGTTGAAAGACAATAATAATCATTTATATGTTTTTTTTATGTTTTTTTATAGTGGATAAATTACGGATTTATTAGAAAAGACAAACTGAAATAAATAGAGAAAAAAAACAATAGAAAAAAATAAAAACAAAAATAAGCAGACTTTTGTATGTTTTTCATTAGGATTAAAGACCACTTGAACGTAAGTTTTTAATTAGGTAAGATGGAGACACTGTATATAATCAGAAGGGGTGAGCCCCACTCGCCCTTTTACTTTGGGCGGAGGAAGAGGGGGCCTGCCCCCTTTTTGGCCGGCAGACTTTTGCGCGCCCCCCTCCTCTCTCTCTCTCTCTCTCTCTCTCTCTCTCTCTCTCTCTCTGTTTTTCTCTCTCTCGAAAGATTTTTTTAATCTCTCTCTAGTTTTTTATTTTTATTTAAAAAAATCAAAATTTATACCAATTAATCCTTATAGTCTAAACCATAATAATTTTTTTTTATCTCTCCTGAATTTTTAAAAAAATATATTTACAAAAAATTATTCTTTAATTTATTGATATTTTATAAATTACTTTATCTGGTATATATATATATTTTTTAATCTATGTTTAGTTTTTGATTTTTACAAATTAATTTATATAATATATAACATTATACTCTTAGCAGAATTTTTGTAAAATATTATTATTTAACAACTGATTTTTATAATATAAACTATAAATTAATTTATAAATAAATTTTAAAAAATAAAAAAAATTAGTAATTGAATTTTTTTTTTATAATTTGTCCTCTACCTTATAGTTTCTAGCTCCGCCATTGCATATAATTAAATTAATTACAAGAAAATAGCTCCGCCATTGCATATAATTAAATTTATTACAAGAAAAAGCAGTTCCACTCTAAGAGTTTTATCTAATTAAATTTAAGAAAAAATAATTCTTAATATATTATTATTTTTATTATTTTTGTTCTTTCCAATCAGTTTAGACTTTCAGCTTGAAATAAGACAATGTAATAATGACCATGAACTTGTGAGTTTTAACTTCATTTTCCATCCTTTTTAATTTTTAAAAACCTCACAACTTGAATCATTTTTTTTTTATAATTTTTCTAAAATAATACACACACACACACGCATATATGTTTAACTGGGCAGCCATATATGTTGATCAAACACATGGCAAATTTACATTATATCAAACAAATTCTTACTGTTCAAATAAATTAAAGTATATATACATATATATACTTATGTTATTTCCAACTTACAGAAGTACCAAAAGCCAACGCTTGTCTCCTGCCATTAACCAATATATTCCCTGTTTGTATCATCCCTGATCCTAATCTTCCTGTAATAATAAATCCAAAACTCTTGATTATATAGACTTGTTAACTACTAAACATAAACATATAAACACAAAAATATATTAATCGAACTTATATTTTATATTTTACCTGCTAAAGAATCAAGCAAAGTGGATTTTCCACAACCAGAGGGACCCATAATTGCAAGTATCTCTCCTGGTTGTGCATATCCAGTTACACCATCAAGAATGATCCTATGAACACCTTTACTGTTTGAAGCCATCACTGTTAAGTCCTCCCATGTTAAATGAACTCCATTTTCATGCTCTCTTGATCCATTGGATCTCATTTCATGCATCTTCACATCCACTCTCTCATCCATCTTTCTTCTTCTTCTTCTTCTTCTTCTTTTGAGTTTTTCTGTGTGTGAAGCTTCTTGTTATTTATAAGGGTTTTTGAGTAGGTCTTTCTTTTTCTATTTTTAATTATAATTTAAATTGATAAACATTTGGAAATTATCTGTGATCATAATGTTGTGAGTAGGTCTTTCTTTGTAGTCTTTTCCAAACTCGTGGAGTTCGGTCGAAGTCGTCGCGAGCTCTATGCGTGAAGCACACGAGTTAGATAACTTTGTCTATTTATATATTTCCATGAATGCCAACAAAACATGTCATGATATGATGTGAGTATAGATATGGATGTTGCGCGCAAGAGGATCGTTACTATAGCCGATTGCTTGTTCTCTAATTGAGAACTCAAAGATCGTTCTGGAAGAAAGAAGTTAGGTGAGAGAAAAGCAGGGCATAGAGAGAGAGAAGACTAGGGAGAGAGAAGTAAGCAAAAGCTGGGAGAATCCTCATACCCCTCCCACTATCATCTTTCATTCATTAATAACATAACAAACCCCAACAAGAGGTGACACATGTCATTTGATTATACATCACTTATAATCCCATTACTCTGCCATTACTCTACCACTAATATTATCAGGATTCCATCAATTCTCTGACAATAATAACTCTGAGATTCCTTCCATGCACTAACATCCAAACACATCCCATCCATAGCCCATGCTCTGATTCTATCCATGCACTAACTCTCAAATCTCTTCCTTCCATGCACGACACGGCCTTACAATCCCATTTTACTTCATGATAAAGTCACTAAACCGGGTTACTTTTGTTGACTGTCTCACGCGCCTTGTTTGACTCTGAGTTCCATCTGCATCAAAGTTCATACACATTTGTATTTTAATTATTTTGTTATCTTATGTGAGTTAAGATTTAATTTTTTTTTGATAAAATATAAATTTTTCATAGAAAATTTTTTACACTAATAAATGAGAAGTTATATATTAACTAATATTGTTTGTTTTACTAGTCAGCTTAAGTATGAGACACAGGAAATAGACTGAAAAATTAGGAAAATATTTTTGATAAATCAGAATATAAATATAATAAATTTAGGGGTTATATACAAAAGTGATATATATATATATATAATTATAAATTTATTTAGCACTCTACAATTTAATTATATTTATTTAAATTGATAATTTTTTTGGAAATTATCTGTGATCATAATGTTGTTTGGAATTAAGATGTGAAGTCGTTGCTTTTATTTGTATATATTAACTAATTTTATTTATTTGACTAGTCATGTTATTTTTTTCCACTTAAGATTGGGACACATGAAATAGCCTAGAAAATTATGAAAATAATTTTGATAAATCAGAATTTAAATATAATATATTTTTTTGGAAATTATCTGTGATTATAATGTTGTTTGGAATTAAGATGAGAAGTCGTTGCTTTTATTTGTATATATCAACTAATTTTATTTGTTTTACTAGTCATATTATTTTTTCCACTTAAGAATATATATATATATATATATATATATATATATATATATATATATATATATATTTTACAAAGTCGACAAACAAAAAAAGCCAGTTAGTTTATGATTATGAAACCTGGTAGTTACCGTTGGGCTAGGCCACTATATTTATAACTTGTTGTTTTTAAATATATAAAAATAAATTTATTTAGCACTCTACTATTTAATTATATTTATTTAAATTGATAAACTTTTTGGAAATTATCTATAATCATAATGTTGTTTGGAATTAAGATGAGAAGTCGTTGCTTTTATTTGTATATATTAACTAATTTTATTTGTTTACTTGCCATATTATTTTTTTTCCACTTAAGAATGGGACACGTGAATTAGACTGGAAAATTATGAAAATAATTTTGATAAATAGGAATTTAAATATAATAATTTTAGGGGTTATATACAAAAGTGATATATAAGTAAGTGGCTTAGAAGTAAATATTATATTAATAATTTTAATAATTTTGGTTAAATTGTTTTATGTATGTTACCTAGATTTTTTAATTCAAGGACAAATTGGATTGAGATATACAAGTTAACTCATATATAAATTTTTGTTTTTTTACAAAGTCAACAAGCAATAAAGTCAGCGGTATTTATAACTTCTTGTTTTTAAATTTATAATTATAAATTTATTTAGCACTCTACAATTTAATTATATTTATTTAAATCGATAATTTTTTTGGAAATTATCTGTGACCATAATGTTGTTTGGAATTAAGATGAGAAGTCGTTGCTTTTATTTGTATATATTAACTAATTTTATTTGTTTTACTAGTCATATTATTTTTTTCCACTTAAGATTGGGACACGTGAAATAGACTAGAAAGTTATGAAAATAATTTTGATAAATCAGAATTTAAATATAATAATTTTTTTTTGGAAATTATCAGTAATCATAATGTTGTTTGGAATTAAGATGAGAAGTCGTTGCTTTTATTTGTATATATCAACTAATTTTATTTGTTTTACTAGTCATATTATTTTTTTTCCACTTAAGAACGAGATTATATATATATATATATATATATATATATATATATATATATATATATATATATATATATATATAATTTGTTTTACTAGTCATATTATTTTTTTTCCACTTAAGAACGAGATTATATATATATATCTTTTTGTTTTTTTACAAAGTCGACAAGCAAAAAAAGCCAATTAATTTATGAAACCTGAAAATACAGATGACAGTACTAGTATAAGAATGTTAGACTATAAAAATAAAGGAATAGTAATAGAAGAACTTCAAGAATAAATCTAAAAAAGAAAATGGACTTAATAGAAGTAAAAGATCCAGAATTGATAGAAAATGAATTAAAACCTTTAAGAAAATATCTAAATCAAATAAATATTAATATAAATGATCAAATAAAATACAGAAGAGCAATTTGGTTAATATGTGTAAGAGATTATATAACAATAAAAAATATATATCAACAACAATCAGAAACAATAATTAAAGTAAATTTAGTAGAATATGATAATCAAGGAAATTGGAAATGGATAACAAAAAAAATATTAAGAAAAAAATTACATCCTTTAGAACATCAACATAGACAGAATACACTAAGAAAATGGAAAAAAATCACTAATAAAATATTATGAATCAATAGAAAGCTATTATACATGAAAAATCTAATAGACTCATCAATTTTGAAATTAATAGAAATTCTGATAAAAAATTCAATAAAATATACAATAAAAAAGGATAAAACTTTAAAAGAAAAAATAAAAGCTCGAAAATGTACTTAGGGCTGCTGGCCACCGGGGTGAGGTAAAGGTTGGCGGAAGCCTTTTCCTCTTGGCTAGAGCCACCCTAGAGGCTCAGGGCATAGAGAAGGAGAACAAGGGAGAGTGAGGTGTTTTGGCACTAGGAAGGTTTTCTCATAGATTCAAGACAGGGCAAGAAGATAAAATGAAAGGATTCTATTATTCTTCCAAGCACCCAAGAAGTTAAAAGAAAATGATTGTCTTATTAACTTGGCTCTGATACCACAGTAACTTCTGGTGTGCCTTTCAACCTACTCCAGGGCTGCTGACCACCGGGGTGAGGTAAAGGTTGGCAGAAGCCTTCTCCTTTAGGCTAGAGCCACCTTAGAGGCTCAGGGCATAGAGAAGGAGAACAAGGGAGAGTGAGGTGTTTTGGCACTAGGAAGGTTTTCTCACAGATTCAAGACAGGGCAAGAAGATAAAAGGAAATGATTCTATTATTCTTCCAAGCACCCAAGTTAAAAGAAAAGGATTATCGTTGGGTTAGGCCACGATATTTATAACTTGTTGTTTTTAAATATATAAATATAACTTTATTTAGCACTCTACTATTTAATTATATTTATTTAAATTGATAAATTTTTTGAAAATTATATGTGATCATAATGTTGTTTGGAATTAAGATGAGAAGTCGTTGCTTTTATTTGTATATATTAACTAATTTTATTTGTTTTACTAGTCATATTATTTTTTTTTCCACTTAAGATTGGTATACGTGAAATAGACTAGAAAATTACACCCTACTATTTAATTATATTTATTTAAATTGATAAACTTTTTGGAAATTATCTATCATCATAATGTTGTTTGGAATTAAGATGAGTAGTCGTTGCTTTTATTTGTATATATTAACTAATTTTATTTGTTTTACTAGTCATATTATTTTTATTCACTTAAGATTGGGACACGTGAAATAGACTAGAAAATTATGAAAATAATTTTGATAAATCAGAATTTAAATATAATAAATTTAGGGGTTATATACAAAAGTGATATATAAATAAGTATCTTAGAAGTAAATATTATATTAATAATTTTAATGATTTTGTTAAATTATTTTATATATGTTAGATTTTTTAATTCAAGGACAAATTGGATTGATATATATATATATATATATATATATATATATATATATATATATATATATATATATATATATATATATATATATATATATCAATCATTTTTTTATAATATATCAATCTTTTCATCATTCAAGCGATAAAAGGCTAGAAGAGAATATTTGAGAAAACATCCATTCCGTGTGATAGAAACTGAAGCTAAAAACAAAATAATGCCTACATACACTACTGGATGATAAAATCACACATCTTTTGCTAGTCTTAGTAATGATTTAGATTGAAGAAGGATAAAAGGAGGAAATCCATCATCTCCATGCAAGGGCTTGTCATCTTGTCACGCCATTTCCAACCACTGGAGGTAACATCACTCCACGGCTCTTTCTATCAACATTGGCCTGCCACCTTTCATAAGATATATATAAGTTTTTGTTTTTTTACAAAGTTGATTCGAACTCAAAGCCTCTCAATCATAGCCATGGATAATAACCATTTGTCTAGGCCACGATATTTATAACTTGTTGTTTTTAAATATATAATTATAAATTTATTTAGCACTCTACAATTTAATTATATTTATTTAAATTGATAAATTTTTTGGAAATTATATGTGATCATAACGTTGTTTGGAATTAAGATGAGGAGTCGTTGTTTTTATTTGTAAATATTAACTAATTTTATTTGTTTTACTAGTCATATAATTTTTTCCCGCTTAAGAATGAGACACTAAGAATGGGACACGTAAAATAGATTAGAAAATTATGAAAATAATTTTGATAAATCAGAATTTAAATATAATAAATTTAGAGGTTATATACAAAAGTGATATATAAAAGTATCTTAGAAGTAAATGTTATATTAATAATTTTAATGATTTTGGTTAAATTTTTCTATGTATGTTACCTAGATTTTTTAATTCAATGACAAATTGGATTGAGATATACAAGTTAAGCTATATATATATATATATATATATATATATTTGTTTTTTTTACAAAGTCGACAAGCAACAAAGCCAGTTAGGGGCCGTTTGGTTTGCGGTAATGATATATTACCACGTAATGAAATTACCGTGATAATAAGATTGGAAAAGTTATATGCCCAGGAATATTATGGTAATTCATGATAACCATGTTTGGTTGGAAACTCATATTACATAGTAATCAACTTGGTAATGTTCTAAATTTTCGAAAATACCCTTGTGTCTACCATTTTGTGCAAATTTAAATTTAAAGTAAAATAAAATTTTGGATAAAAATAATTAAATTTTTGAAGTTGAAGATATAGCTGGCACTATGATAGAGCCCTACATTAGTAACATTTGAAAATATAGATCAAGTTTTTTCTTTACAGGTACTGTGAACATGAATTATAATATGAGAAATTCAAACTGGAGACCTCTCAATTATAACTACGGGTGATTACCATTGGGCTAGGTCATGATATTTTTAACTTCTTGTTTTTAAATATATAAATATAAATTTAGTTAGCACTCTACATGTCACGCCCCGACCTGCGGGCCCACGGGACGCGACAATCCCGAGGAGGGATGCTCTGCCACTCAACCCTCGGGACAACGCAAGGTTGAACAACAACTTGGAATACCACATTATTTAACACAAAGATACCGGAAAGAGATGCAACTATGCACAGCCAAAAAAACAACATCAACCATGACAACAATGATGAAATACAATAGTAACAAGATCACATATGCACAGGGTAGCTATACCAGCAACAACAAGTCTAAATACACCAGAGTTTAAAAGTTGGGATAGATACAAAACATACAACAGGATTTAATACAAACTAGTGGATCCATAAGTCAAGACTACATGCCCATGTCCAAAAGAAACATACATGAAACAGAAAGATACACAGAAGATAGAGCAGCAACAAATGCCCAGCACAGTGCGCATTGCTTCACCTACTACCTGCAACAGTCTAGGAGAAGAAAGATGGGTGAGTAACTAGCGTTACTCAGTGAGGGGAGACTCGCATAACCTCACCAGAAAACGCCAATAACAAGAATAATAATAAAGCATCAAGATAAGCATTTTACCAAAAATAAGATAAGTACTTAGAACATAAAAGTATATGATAGCAAACTTAACATAGCATAAAAAGGTAGGGTCAAGAAAACCCTTCTTAATTCAACAAGATAATAATAACCTCAACTCTTAAAACTCAAAATAATATGCACATCGACAATTCGATAAGAAATGCAAATATCAAAGAAGTATTGCCAAATTGAATTTGCGGGAGACTGTCCCCCGAGGAGAAACAGCAGGGCTTCGCCCCCTCACCATAAATTCAAGATGACAACAACAGAGAAATAGAGCAGGTTAAATATCGAATAAAATACAAGAAACACCACTTCGAGAATACTCAACTCTTGAGTCAAGTCAAGCTTGCGGGAGACTGTTCTCCTAGAAGTGACAGTTGGGCTTCGCCCCCTCACCACAAGTTTGAAATGACCCAAGGTAAGTAACTCTACAGAAATAAATCTCAACCACAGTATAAAAACAATACCCAACAACTCACCCAGCATGAAGTGGTCTAGAAACATCCCTTAGCCTTCGCCGTGGCCACGGCAAGGTTCATGGCCGTCAAGGTGCGCATGCCCTTGACATTGACCCATCAGTTCACCGGTTGGTGACTCCGGCTACCCGATGAATATCCAGTCAGGGCTCTTCACTCTCACCTGAACTGGCCCTCGTAGTAAATAATCCAGTCTACCACGCCACCTCAACAGGCTGGCCGTGGAGACCGCCTACCGTAGTAGGGCATCACCACACAAACCCAATAATAACACAACTCCACGAGAAACACCATTGCCAACAAATACTCAACAATTAACAACACCTTCACATTTCCACGAGGAAATGATAATAGAACACAAAGGAAGCTCAAGCTTTAAAACACAAAGCGATGAACAAAACTCAATACAAGAAACAACATGGAAAACCTCTCGACAATTCAAAATTGAGTTTCAAGACTTAAATTCCACAAAACCAAACATTTCACAACCAACCCCAAGTTTCATACAAAACAAGGATTTCAAATTCATTGAAGCGTGTTAATCACAAATCGGGTGATCGCAATATTAATACCACATAAAGCATTCAAGATCTTTCTCAATAATAATTATCATTCATCAACAACCCAATCAAGTATAAATCGATAAAACCATACTTGAAACATGATATAAATGTAGATAGATGTATATGTGTCTGTGTATGTGTGTTTATATCTAGATATCGGCATTCTTCCAATAAAGCTATGCATAATGATCCCACTCATAGAATTGGCGATCCGCCTTCCTCGTAAGCTACTCTTTGGCTACTCCCTTGCCTAGAGCCCACGCATCTTCTCCTTGCCAAAGCACGACAAACACAATGTTAGCACAAGCAACACAAGAAAACCCTAGGTTTCCCATACCAACAACCCTAACCGACTCTAGGGTTTACTCCTCTAACCCTAGTGGCTATCAAAGGGATCCTAAGGGTTAAAGCCTCACTCTCTAACCCAAAGAAACCAAGAAAACAAGGGGAGAGGGCCGGAGCTACAGTAGCTCCAAAACATGCAAGAATAACACTTAAGGGTTCTTGAGATCAAAGGCAAGCAATCAAGCTAAAAGCTTCTCTCAAGATTCACAACCAATAAACAAGAATGAAAACAAGGATTAAACTCCTCTCAAGGTTCCCAACAAACCCTAGACTCATCATCCAAAGAAGAAGAAACAAGAAGGAAAGAAGAGGAGAAGAGCTTACCTAGAACAACCAAGGGATTGGTTTGCAAGCTCCACAACCAAGCCCAAAATCTCCTCCAAAACCAGCCATAAACTCTCAAGAATGGTGGAGGAAGAGAAGGGGAAGGAGTGAGGGGTTTTAGGTAGAAGAAATGAAGAGAAGAGGGTTAAAATTGGGTTTATAAAGGGGAAAACGAAGGGTTGTGCGGCCCCGCGCAGTGGCCGCACACCCCTCAGCCTGGGGTGCACGGCCAGTGTGCGGCCCCGCACACAGGCCGCACAGGCCAAAAAAAGGGCATGTGCCGGCTGTGTACAGCCCCGCACACCCCCTGTGCAGCCTGTACACGGCCCGAACCCCCTTTAAAACCCTCAAAACTCGACCTAAAACCCTCGGCAAGCCTCACCAACTCAAAACAAAGAGGAACTCACCCAAAACTACAAGTAATTAAACAAGGAATGATAAAAAAACACCGATCTACACAAGAGGGAAAAACCCGAAATACTACACTCTCTTCTTAGAGGGTTGACTCATTTCTGCACCTTTCCTCTTACTCATGCTTTCTCGAACTTGTTTGCCTTCAAGAACCAACTTTTCTGCTAGAAGGACCAACTGCACTACCTCCTTAAAGCTTTGGTTTCCTGTGACTGCCATCCTTTCTCGGACACTGAGGTTCAATCCAGCCTCGAACTTTGAACACAGAACCTCCTCAGAACGCACCAGCTCGGGCACAAAGTTTGCTAAGTCCTTTATCTCTGTCTCAAACTCTGTCACAGACCTGCTACCTTGACTCAACTGCATGAACTCTTCTCTCTTCTGATCTCTATGGAAACGGGTGTAGTACTCCTCATCAAACTCCTTCTGAAAATTTGACCAACTCAAAGCAAAGAGGAACTCACCCAAAACTATAAGTAATTAAACAAGGAATGATCGAAAAACACCGATCTACACAAGAGGGAAAAACCCGAAATACTACACTATATTTTTTTATTATTTTTAGAAAATATTTTTAAAATATTAAATTTGTCATTTTTTTTTGTGCAACAGAATTAGAGTTTTGATTGTTCAATCTGATTAAGATATCTCATAATTATGGAGTATCTTTTATATCTCCTTTTGTCAACTTTCGTAAATGTTTTGATTTGATTTTTCACAATAATGTCAACAAAAAAAAATATAAACTCCTATATTTATTTGTTGCAACTTCTACTTAATTGGCCTTACATGCATTTTCTTGAGCAGCCACGCATTCACAACAACACAAATAAATGCATGTTTAATGTAGCAAATGGCTAATTTATTAAAATATTGTATTTTTTAATTATTTACCAAATTGCATATTTTCGTAATTATTTATGCGTATTTTATTTTATTTTAATATTTTTTTAAGTTAACAGGTCCCACTGTATTATTTTAATATTTAAATTTTATTTTTTAAAAAATAGAAGTCCTCATTAATTTTTAATATTAGTTTTTTTACTTTTTAAAAATTGCAGGTGATAGTAGTTTTTTAAATAAAAAAAAATTACATTCAAATCCTTATAATTTTCATTAATTTTTTTATAATTTATTTTTTTCTCACTTCTACCATGTTATTTCTACTTTCACTAATTGTAACCGACTGTTAATAATTTAAGTATTTTTTCATAATAATAAAATATTAAATATTAAAAAATTTTAACATGTAAAAATTACTCCCACAACTAAACCAAACCTACTTAATATTTTGAATAAACTAAAATAATTACATATATTATAAAATAATTGAACAAATATAATATTTAGGTTACATTATGGCATACGATTTGGACCAGTGGAAATGTGTAATTCGGTAAATAATTAAAAAATTAATATTTTAATGAAAAACCAAAAAAAAAAAAAACAGAGGAAGCTTATATGAAAGTCAACTGGTCAACACGGATAAAAAAACATACCTGAGTCTATTGATCAAAATTGAGTAATTAGCAATCGTAGTGAAAGCTTGTTCTTTCGTCAAAAGTCCCTACGGCCCTTGGTCGGTGTTCCTCTCGACCAATGTTGTCTTCTTTGTTCAGTATGACAAGAATATGAATTTTGGTATATTTAATGTAAAAATAAAATAAAATAACTTTGCAAGAAAATAAAAAAACTACAATGACAAAAATTTTAAAGAAGAATTTATCTCTATATTGATAACTTTTTTTTTCTTACTGAAATACTTATATGTTTTAGAAAAGGGACTTGGAGGGTTTACATAGGCCTCCACTTAACAAATGGATGGTTAAGATCAATTTCATCCAATGGCTTTCATGAATGGAGTAGGTATCACATGCCACCAATAATTCATCCTAACAACCTCCAATAAATAAATTATAAAAAAAATTAATGAAAATTATAAAGATTTGAATGTAAATTTTTTTAATTTAAAAAACTACTGGGATCCGCAGTTTTAAAAAAATTAAAGGTTAATATTACAAAAGTAATGGGACTCTCTGTTTAAAAAAAAAATTAAATATTAAAAAAATACAGTGGGTTCTGTTAATTTAAAAAAATATAAAATACGCATTCTCATAAATAATTATGGAAATGCATAATTTGGTAAATAATTAAAAAAACACAATATTTTAATAAATTAGCTCATAACGAAAATTTAGACTTTTTTTTGTGGCCACAGTTGGTACGACAATATGTGCTCTCAAGATGCATGCATTGTTTGGGTCCCCACTCTTGTATTTATTATTTTGTTATAGTGTGGGACAGTGGAAAAATAATAGTTGTACCAAACCATTTATAGTTAGCTGCATCGAAACTATTATGAAAAGCAAATGTGAGATATTTGAAAAATTTTGAGTTTGAATCTCACTAGATGCAATGGTAAAAAAAATTTCCCAGTTGTGGGTATGAGTTTACTTCCCAAATCCTATGTCATCGGGTGAAGACTCCCCTAGCTAATTAGTTCATCTCATCCGGTTCAATTTGTTTAATTCATGTCAACTGTACTACATCTATGATCTAACCATGCAACTTAAATTATCTTTGTTTAAAGTAAATTTTATCTGTAGAACATCTGCTTATGTTTATTTTTGTAATACAAATTTTAAGACATTTTCGTACTAGACGTTTTGAACCTTTTACCTCATGCTTTTCTTTATGTTATGCTAATTCAACTTGTGTTGTATGCATAGATCCGGCTAATACTGCTGCCTCTAAAGCAAATAAGGAGGAGGTTGATTCTCGTTCGGTCTTTGTTGGCAATGTAAGTTTTCAATGTTCTTTTTTTCCCCTATTAAAGGACATCCTGGACATGCTGGACATGCTTGTACTGGTATGAAATGTCGATTAAGTTATGTTTGTTTGTTTTTTTTTTTTTGAAAAGGTGGATGAACCACATATATTAAGCAAATAGACAGAAACAAAGTACAAACCACTAGGTGTGGTTAGCAAACTCACAACAACCAAACAACACGACGAAAAATAAAGTAAAACGGGGAACATGCCTCCTTAAGCCAACATCCAACACAAACTCCTCACTCCGTGGTCTGACCCTAGAGCAGTTCCATGGACACAGGCAGGTTTGGTAGATGTAAGAGGTTTAAGAAGAACTTCCACACCTTTCTCATGAAAGGACATTGTAGAAAAAGGTGATTAGTAGACTCAATCCCCCCAAGGCACATCAAACAAGTTGCTGTCAAATGCTGATTACACTTCTTCTTTCCAAGTTCTAGGGTTAACACTTTATTATTCCACAACAACCAATTAAACAGGTTAATTTTCTTAAGGCATGGATTTCTCCAAAAAAACTTTGCCCCCGCGTAGCGCAGCCTACCATCATTAAGGAAGTTGTAAAAAGACTTGACCGAGAAGATACCATTCCCAGTGAGCATCCAGTGTTTTGAGTCTCCCCCCTATCATTCCGTAAACGCTCTCTAATCGGTTCCGTCTCCACACAGTTCGAGAATGGAGGTGTCTCTAAAAGATGACAAAGGCCACACACCGCACCATTAGGAGATAGGCACATACTGAAACTTTACGGCCAAACATACATTAGTGCCCTACCATTGAGCCAACTATTCTTGTCCCACTCCATAGTTCCAGTTGGTAATACCATAGTTAAACCTAACCACCGTTGCCCCACTCCAAGAGGAATCAGACATGAATTTCCACCACTAGAAGAAAGAGACCCTACCAGATTGACGGTGGAACAAGTTATGCTTGTCTCTTTATTTTTCTAAATGGTTATCTTATCCTGTAAGCTGAATGATTATGAAGGTCATAATTTCGAAAGGACCATGTTGGTATGTTTTATTGGTTTACCTTGTATTATTCACATTGTCAGTCCTAAAACTTAATATTCAATATTTTCCTCATTCGCTCTAATGTATTAGTTCTTGCTGATGTAGGTGATGTGCTGACTTGTGTTTTCAGTTATAGGAAAAAATATGCCTCCAAGTAGGAGGCACACAGGAGTTCAATGATAAAGTGTGCCTTGGTTATTAATCTTTTTCTATCTACATTTGCGGTTTTCAGTTTCATAATAGCCCATGTGGTCTTAGTGATTGCCCATTTTGATTGATTGACCTCAGTGAGATGATGCTTGGTTATAGGAGTGAAATGGGACGTGGAATTAATGATCGTCTTTCTCATATTTGGGTCTTTCTCATATTTGGATGTACACATGGAATGAAAAGATTATTCTTCATTCTTAATTTATTTTGTCAATTTAATAGGATGAAATACGTCAAAATCATCTAAACTCTATGGCACATATTTCTTTAAGCAATACAATCAAATTTACTCACAGCTTACGAATTTTCGCTACCAAAGCAAATTGCCTTTTTAGCTTTATAGTTTTTAATTGTTCTTTGCTTTCTGTGAGAATCAAAGAAAAATTATCGTTAAAGCAATGGTAGAAGGAAATGTTGTAGGCTGAAATGCAACACCAATTGAGGGGATTGTGCAAATGCTAATGAACCAAACTTCAAAATAGTATTGTTTAAATTATTTCTTACTGCCACTTTAGTAGCAATCTAGATAACCTTTTCAGCAAAATCTAGGTTGGAAATGGCAGTGTCAGTAGAGATACTCACATCCATTTGGCCCATGATAACCAATGCTACTAGGATGGCTTCGAGTGTCTTAGGGAAGTTTCAAGAAGGTTTGGGTAGGGAAGTTGCATGGTTTCGCATGAAAGGTGCAAGAGAGACACATCCATTTGCTGCATGACCACAAATCTTCTATTTTATGGATTTTCTCATCTTTTCTTTTTTATTTTTAGCCTTGATAATTGTTGAGTAGAGAGAGAATATATGAAAGATTAATTTATTAATATTTAAAAAATCTCTACACTCTCACTTAGTCACTCTCTCTCACTAGCACTCTTTTCTCTCACTATGCACTTACACTCTCACTTTCACTCTATGCTTGTGGCTAACCTAGCTTGGATGACTTGTTTGTATGCTAACTTGCTTGGATGACTAGCTTAAGCCTTTAACCCTTATTTATACCAATCATGAGGTGGTTAATGAAGGATCTAGATACTAAGTCAGTTGTGAGATCATTCTTCAAGAATCTTCAAGGAAAGTGCTGCCAAAGTCGGTGATGTCTTCAAGCTTCTTCTAGAAGCTTCACTTTATCACTCCCTCTCAGCACCGACTTCTCTTGAATTGATACTTTCTTGAGTATTCCTAACTGTGCTCGTAAATCTTCAAATTTCTTTGTACTGAGGCCTTTAGTGAAGATATCAACAACTTGCTCTTCTGTAGGTGTTAGCTTCATGTGGATCTCACCTTGCAGCACTTTTTTCTCGTAGGAAGTGGTAGTGTACTTCAGTGGCCTTAAATCTGAATATAGCAGGTTTATTTCTGCCATTCAGTAATCATACTTAAGTATGATTAGGCATGTGGTTTGCAGTACCTGAAATGGCAAAGGATTTCTAGTTGCCATTTTGGAATTTAGGATGATGCATGCGGGCTGAAGTTATTCGCTTGTTCGGCATAAGGAAAGACCACTATGGTTATATGCAACTTTAGATGTGGAAGCATCATTGTATATTGTGGGGTGAGTTGGTGTGGCTATCATTATCTAATTTCTTTTTAGTTGATGGTGACAGGTCCTTTGGCTCTTGCTATACTTGTGGCCAGTTTAATATTAATTTTGTTTCTTTATTTTCAGCCTTCGCAACTTCTATAACTTTTTGTGCTTTGTTTTTTTGGTATGGTGTTATCTTTAACTGAAAGGCTGATCACATGTTCTCCATATGTATGTGCACCGTGTTTAGTTATTTCTGAAAGTCCTAGTAACACCTATATCATGGTTAAAAAGATGAGTGTGTATCTTGCTTTTACCTCTTTCTAGAGCACACATTTACTCTGCTTTTGCTTTAGAACTTCAGTTTTTATTACCGTCTGGGAACTGTCATTAAAATTTTTCTATTTTCCTCATATGCTGATAGAAAACTATCTTATATATAATTTTAAAAGCTTTATTTTATTGTTGAATATTGACAAGGATAAAAGCTTGTCACATTTGTCAGAGAGACAGTTTATCATGCAGAGAATATCTTGTATGAGAATTTGAATGTCATGATTGGAGACTGGATTGCTGATGAAACAAAGCATCTGTTTTGAATGGATTATCTAAAAAAAGGTTCATCTAGCTTCTATATTTACTAGACGAAGGAAACTTCTCCATATAGTAGAAGTTTGGTGGATTCATTAGCGAGAATCCTTAAAATACACAAATACAGTTCTTAGTATTGATTGCTGGGAGTTTATGTAGGATATTTTTAACTGATATTTAGGCTTTGTCAATTCTCATCTTCATCATTGCTGGTGCAATTTTTATTTTATTATTATATTATTATATATATATAAATATATATTTCTTTTTTTAGATAATGTTGAACTTTGGTAGGATCTTTTATTTGAGTTCAGCGGAAGATTTGATAAAATTCCTAACCAGGTTACCTATTAGTCTCAAGGGAAGCTTACAATTTGTGTGTTCTAATTTATGGTTAATGTTGGAGCTATCCTTCCTGATTCAAACTGCATAAATCTGAGTGGAGGAGCAACTTTTCTGATGTTTGGGATGGAAAAGTTGGATGTTGGGCAAGATTTTAATGTGGATGAATAAATATTAGAAGATGAACCAGTGTTACTGAAAATTACTTGTAAGGACTATCACTCCCTTGTTAATCCATGTTGAAACTTGTAAACAGTGCGACCATGACTTCCTAATCGAGATTTTGTTCATTTTCCTTCACTTACAATTTATTCTCTGCCAATATTGTTCTAATTGATGATCTCATGTAGGTTGATTATGCATGCACACCTGAAGAAGTGCAGCAGCATTTCCAGTCATGCGGAACAGTGAACAGGGTCACAATTTTGACTGATAAATTTGGCCAACCAAAGGGCTTTGCTTATGTTGAATTCTTGGAAATTGAGGCTGTTCAAGAGGCTCTCCAACTGAATGAATCTGAACTACATGGTCGCCAACTGAAGGTGACTCACTGTCTTGAGGTTAATTTTATTTTTTCCTTCGTTTTCGTATACACACAAATGTATATCATCATTATACAGGTATTGGCTAAGCGAACCAACGTCCCGGGAATGAAGCAGTTTCGTCCCCGGCGCTTCAATCCATACATGGGTTACCGATTTAGGAGGCCCTATGTGCCGCCATATTTCTACTCACCTTATGGATATGGGTTAGTAGTTGAATTCTGCTGACTCTTCTTCTGATTATCCTGCATGTTTTACTTACACATCAATTGACAAACAAAACATACATATTGCTTTTCCAGGAAAGTGCCCAGATTCAGAAGGCCAATGCGATACCGGCCTTACTTTTAAAAAATCAGATGGTGGTTTCACCATTAATATGAGAACTGAATTTATATTCTAGGTCATTGTCCCAAATAATCTACATATAAATTGAGTGACAAATATTAGCAGGCCTAGTCTTGTGAACTTGTTGGCAGGTGTATCACCATTATGTGCAACTGTTTGTTTATTTCATCTTTTCATCTTTCTTGTGCTAGCTTTCTTGAACTAATTAGAAACAGCTAAAAAGAGAAAAGAAAATTTGTGATAACATTTTATGCTTTTTTTTTTGCTTGATACTTGGTTGTTAAGTGATGTGATGTGTCATGTGTGCGAGATTATATATATAATAAATAAGCTGTAAGCAAATATGCACAAGTGTGAAGTGCAAATGGGCAATGCAAGTTTAATAAATATTTATGTATTTTTAAACAATTTAAATGGTTTTTTATTTTTTTGTGTTTTTAGTTTTTGTGTTTTTATTTTGGTTATCCAGATTAAAAAAAAGTTATGATTTGGTCATGTGATCGTCGTATGTAACATATGTCAAGTTACATACGTCAAGTTAGATGTTAGTTCTGTGTAAAAATATATCATGTTATTAATGGTGTATGTTTAGGTGATCAAATTGTAATAAAAACTTAAAATAAATAATTAAATTGTAATTATTATTATTATTATTATTATTATTGCGTGAGTTTTAGGTTTTTGTAAATGAATATTTTATGGTGTCAAGGTCAAGTAGTTGTTGATAAAATTAAAAGTAAAAAGAAATTATAAATAAATATTTTTGAATGTGTAAAACGATGAGAGAGAGATAAGTTTTAGTAAATGTGAAAACGGCTGCCAACTGTATGTACTGTTGCATGTCAATTCATGGCCTGCCATACATATTGATAGATTTTAATGAATGAGAAATTAGGTACCAACTTGATGAAGTTTTTTTTTTTTTTTTGATAAAACCAACTTGATGAAGTTAAGTACATGATAAAGGGCGAAAAATCAAGAGAATTGATGGGATTTAGGACTCTGATGCTCCTTTTCCTTTGTTTTTTTGCCACCAAAATTACCAAATCAGGAGAAACTTCAGAGGGTACCAGGCAAGAGGATATCCATTCTTAAAGTGCTTTTCTAAAGAGAAAAACCAACTTGATGAAGATTGAAGAGCTGAAGAAAGAAGTTCAAGAAACCCTTGAATTAGAAAACAAAGAAGAAAAGAAATAATTTTTATCCGATGAAAAAAATAATTAAAATCGAAAAACCAGTTTTGCCCAATTCCGGTCAAACCGGGGGGTCAACAGGTTTTTTGTTGGTTTGACCAGGTCAGTTATCACTCAACACATGATATAAACCCGGGCCGGACTGTAGCCCGGTTCTCTATTTATCGATCTAGTCCAGTTTTCAAAACATTATATGACATTATCAACATATTGAAGTGACAAACTATGCAAAATTGAAACTTCTCCAAAGCAATTTATGAACAATATTATTAATTATAAGTTATGTGTGATTTAACTATGTAGTACATGTAGGGCTGTCAAAAGATCAAGTTGTTTGTGAGCAACTTGAGCTCGGCTCGGTAAAAGCTCGAATTCGGCTTGGAATTTCTAGCTTCGAGCCGAGCTCAAGCTTGAATTTTGAGCTCGAAATTAATTTCAAGCCGAGTCGAGCTCGATTGGGCTCGGCTCGATAGCTCGAAATTATATAATAATAATAATAATAATAATAATAATAATTTATTACAATATATAAAATCAACATCCGTCTGCTTTTCCTTGTTATTTTGTTATGTGTTATAATTATAATTTATAAATAAGATTTTAATTATGAGCTAATTGAGCCGAGTCGAGCTCGAGCTTTCGAAAATAAAACCGAGCCGAACTTGAGCTTTCGAAAATAAAATCGAGGCGAGCTCGAACCAACATTTTCAAACTAATTTCAAGCTCGAGCTCGAGCTAGCCTATTTCGAGCTGATTTCAAACTGGGCCCAGCCCGATCAAGCTTGGCTCGTTTACGGGCCTAAGTACATGATCAACACTATCAAAATATTCTTCATTCATGATGTTGGTGTATCATCTTTTTCTCATCCCACGGGTTAGTTCACATAGTTATAGATTGAGTTGGGCAAACCATTCCAAAATATATTTTATATTAATATAGAGTAATACTATATTTATTTAATATATTTTTATAAATTAGTTTTTTAAATAATGTGGATATCAATTTAAAATTTATGTTATTTTTTCTTTTATAAACATAAACCTTTTAATTATAAAAACTATAAAATATTATAAAACATTAAAAATTTAAATCAAAATAGAGTTTTGTATCTGAAATTTTAAAACCTGAAATCTTAATTCTTAAACTCTTAACTCTAATCGCAAATGTTTGCTATTTAGGATTTATGGTTTAGAGATGGGGCTTTCGATTATGTTTATGGTTTAGGTTTTTAATGATGAAAAGAAACTAAGTTTTTTTTTAATAAAAAAATTATGAAAGAAAAAGAATGAATTTGATTATTTATGATTTAGGGTTAAAAGGTTTAGGGAGAAGGTTTTGGTTTACTGTTTATAATTTAAAGTTTAAATGATAAAAAAACTGAGGTGTTTATTAATTTAGTTTTTTATTTAAAAAAAAAGAGATTATGAGAGAAAAAATGACGTGAAAGCATATAAAGATGTCATGTAACATTTTAAAATATTTAAAGGTGAGGTAAAGTATATATGTATAATATTTTATCTGTTTTTTATTTATTAAGGCGTTAATAATTTTATGATTTTACATGGATGAACACAATTTTCTTTAAAAGAATATTGCTTGAATATTTATTCTAGAAAAATTAAACCATATCCAAACAAAGTCAGACAATAACAACGAAAAGACAACATAACAAAGAGGTTCCTATAGAATAGGGCTGATCTTGATTTTCTAGAAGCCAAGGTTCTATCTTTTGTTTGTCTTTTTTTTTTTGTGTTGTATATTTTTTTAGTCTTCACATCTAGTGAACTGTTGTTGTAGTTGCTATTTTCTGTTTTGCCGTTGTATTTTTTGTGCTTTTATGAATGAATGTGATTATAATATATATATCAAACCACTCAATAATAAGTTTTATTTAAAATAAATATATTAATTATTATTCACCCAAAAGAAAAGAAACACTCAAAACCATGAATTTCTTAAATCAAGAGACTAGTACTGAACTTTCAAGAAAAACATACAAAACCAATATAGTTTCATTAAAAAACAGAACAACTTACTTTAGTTTACATTATATATATACATGTATGTGTATTTAAGGAGTAGCTCCAAAAGGAGACATATTAGCAGGCAAAACCATAACTAGCCTTGCTTTGTTTGTTGCCCTTCTTGCAACATAACCTCTAACAATTGGCTTAATTTTCTCAACACTCTTTATAATGATCAAGAACAACACCCTATAGAAAACCACCATCCCAATTAACACTCCAAGATCAACCCACTTTGAATAACTCACATTCATCTCCCAAATATCCTTCATAACATCCTCTCCACTCACAATCTCCATTTTCCCTCCATTCATTCTTTTGAAATTCATCCCTAAAAATTCATTCTTGAAGTACCCTTCATTTGCATATGTGTGGAAGCCAATGTAGTATATAGGGTACCTCCATATTGGCTTGGGTATTTCATTCCTTAGCCGGAAAAAGCCACCAGAAAGCATCATCACACCCTGAATTCCGGCGCCGGTGATTATACCCATTAGATAATCCGGCACGATACTTGCCACGATCATCATCATACTCTCGACGAGTATCATACACACATATAGCACCGCGACAAAGTAAATATAGTGTTCCATTGATCTTTGGAGGCCGGTGAGGAAGTAAGCAATAGTTGCCGGAATGATTGTTGCGATGCCGATGTAAGGGATGGAAGAGAGTGTGTTCCCAATTATAAATGCCGTCACTCCATAATGACCATTTAATCTTTCTTTACCAAATATCTGTATTAAGCATTCGCGTATTATAAAAATTTAAGAGTTGATATTTCATTTCCCTCTTTTCTTTTAAAAAGAAAAAACTGTTTAAGCTATACTAACCTTCATGTCTTCGACAAAAGAAGGGAAGCCGCCGATGGACATGAAAGTCAAGAATCCGGCTACAAACATTAGCATTGAACCTCTAGCCTAATATTTTACCGAAGAAAGTTAGATCAAAACATTTATTGTATAACATAAAGAGTATTTCACCAATATTTACCTGAATGGAAGCATAACTATCATCAATCTTGAAATACATAGTTCCAATGCACAAGCATAGAATAAGATATATAACAAGACGCAACCAATAATAGCCTAAATCTCTGTGCATGTTCACACATGATCTCTTTGTGAGTATAATGCATTGTGTCATGAAACTAGCTTGACTTCCCCTCTTCACAATTTCTCCTTCCTATAAATTCACATATATATATATATATATATATAAGAAAAGAGACATAGATTTATATATTCAAATTTATATTTATATTTATTTAATTAATTTATAAAAATCAATGAGTACCATATGGGAGATGTGTGCCACTCTTCTCTTTGTTTCTCTGCAAGTGTCTGACTTCTTGAATGAATCAACAAGAATATCAATAACTTCACTTGTTGCAAAGATTTTTTCACCGCATTCAATTTCGGTTTCCTAATAAAAAAATAATTCAAATTTTCACTCATCACTTGAGATTAAAATTAAAAAATGATTTTGAAAATAAAAAGTTCTAACCTCATCAAAATCCTTGTTAATTGTTCTGAGGAAATGATCTGATGGATTCCTCATTGATGGACATGGAAAACCATTTCTAGCAAAAAACTATATATAAAAACAAAACAAAAAATTATGAGTTATATATATATTTGAAGAAGCAAATTTGAATAAAAATAGAAAGAAAAAAAAAACTCAACTTAATCAATTACCTCAGTAGCAAAATTAGTCCTTCCAAAATACACAGTTTTCCCAGAAGAAAGCAAGCACAAGTTATCAAACAGTTCAAAAACTTCACTGCTTGGTTGATGAATTGAAGCCAAGACAGTGATTCTCTCATGCTGAGCTAAATGAATAATCCTTTTCATAACATGATAAGATGCAGCACTATCAAGACCACTAGTAGGTTCATCAAGGAAAAGAAGGTGAGGTCTAGTTAAGACTTCAATGCAAATGCTCACTCTTCTTTTTTGTCCACCACTAATTCCTTTTGAAGTTCTTCCACCAATTTTTGTGTCAATAACTTCTTGTAAACCCATTTCTTTTATGGTCATTTCTGCTCTCTCCTTCTTTTCTGATAGAGACATGGATTGGGGAAGTTGAAGTTGAGCTGAGTAATACACTGCTTCTTTTACTGTTAGGGTTGTCATTAGTATGTCTTCTTGTGTTACATATGCCTGTCATATATATCAATTTAAATTTTTAGGTTGAAAGACAATAATAATCATTTATATGTTTTTTTTTAATTTTGATAAACTACGGATTTATTAGAAAAGGCAAACTGAAATAAATATAGAAAAAAAAAACAACAGAAAAAAAAAAAAAACCAAAACAAAAACAAGCAAACATTTGTATGTTTTTCATTAGGATTAAAAACCACTTGAATGTAAGTTTTTAATTAGGTAAGATGTAGACACTTCACTTCCATACATATAATTAATATATATAAGTTAATTACAAGAAAAAAAAACAGTTCCACTCTAAGAGTTTAATCTAATTAAATTTAAAAATATATATATGTTCTTTCCAATCAGTTTGGACTTTCAGCTTGAAATAAGACAATGTAATAATGACCATGAACTTGTGAGTTTTAACTTCATTTTCCATCCTTTTTAATTTTTAATAACCTCACAATTTGAATCATTTTTTTTTTTTCTAAGATAACACACACACACGCATATTTAACGCGGCAACCATGTTGATCAAACACATGGCAAATTTACATTATATCAAACAAATTCTTACTCTTCAAATAAATAAAAGTATATATATTTTCCTACTTACAGAAGTTCCAAATGCCAACGCTTGTCTCCTGCCATTAACCAATATATTCCCTGTTTGTATCATCCCTGATCCTAATCTTCCTGTAATAATAAATCCAAAACTCTTGATTATATAGACTTGTTAACTACTAAACATAAACATATAAACATAAATATATATAAATCTAACTTATATTTTATATTTTACCTGCTAAAGAATCAAGCAAAGTGGATTTTCCACAACCAGAGGGACCCATAATTGCAAGTATCTCTCCTGGTTGTGCATATCCAGTTACACCATCAAGAATGATCCTATGAATACCTTTACTATTTGAAGCCATCACTGTTAAGTCCTCCCATGTTAAATGAACTCCATTTTCATGCTCTCTTGATCCATTGGATCTCACTTCATGCATCTCCACATCCACTCTCTCATCCATCTTTCTTCTTCTTCTTCTTCTTTTGAGTTTTTCTGTGTGAAGCTTCTTGTTATTTATAAGGGTGTTTGAGTAGGTTTTTCTTTTTCTATTTTTAATTATATTTATTTAAATTGATAAACTTTTGGAAATTATCTGTGATCATTATGTTGTTTGGAATTAAGATTGGACGAATTTATGGTGTGTATTGTTTCCAATGTGTTGTTCTGACATGCGTTGGTTGTGCCACATGCGTGGTACGTGCATGAAAGCTCTATGTTTGAATTTTTTGTTGGCCTCGTGCAACACGAGTTAGACAATTTTGGACAATTTTGTCTGCATATATATATATCCTTTGTAAACATCCGTATATTATTAATACATGAATGTTGATTTATACTGTTTGATTGAGATCCAACGATTTCTTGATTATATAAATAAACTATAATTACCGTACTATACAGTTGAAAGTGAGATAAACAGTATTTATAGATAACATAAAGTGAGATACATAATGTTTTAATATAAATCATTCAATCTATTGTTTGTATAGTAATTAAACAAATCATAATCGTTAAACCTCTTTTATATTAACACTTACAGGAAATAAAAAATAAAAACACCTATATTACTAACTGTGGATGTCTACAGACATCTGCATAATACCTTCTCTAATAAGTGAAAAAAGAATTAAAAATAAAAACACCTATGTTACTAACTGTGGATTTCTACGGAAGTCGGCATAATACCTTTTATATATATATATATATATATATATATATATATATATATATATATATTCATGGCTGCCAATAAAACACGTCAAGATGTGTGTACAGGTATGGAATCTCATACATTTGTACTTTAATTATTTTACATGGGCTAAAGTTTAAATTGATTTTCTTGATGAATCACATTTTACACAAATTTTTTTTTTTACTTAAAAGTCGTCGTTTTCGTTCGTACATATATATCTATACATTAACTAATTTTATTTGTTTTATTAGTCATATCATTTTTTTCAACTTATATATGTGACACAAGAAAAAGACAGGAAAATTATAAAAATAATTTTTGATAAATTAGAATTTAAATATAATAAATTTAGGGGTTACATGCAAAAGTAATGTATAAATAGTTTGGCTGAGAAGTAAATAGTATATTAATAATTTTTATGATTTTAATTAGAATTTTATGTACGGTTACCTAAACTTTTTTTTTTTTTTTAATTCAAGGACAAATTGGATTAAGATATAAAAGTAAGTCTATATATATTTATAATAATAATAATTTTATTTAGCACTCTACATTTTTTATTATATTTAGAAAAACAATTTTAAAATATTAAAATATTAGTCATGTTTTTTTGTGAACAGAATTAGAGTTTTGATTGCTCACTTTGATTAAGATATCTCATAATTAAGGAGTATCTTTTATATCTCCTTTTGTCCACTTTCATAAATGTTTTGATTTGATTTTTCGATTCAACAATAATGTCAACAAAAAATATAAACTCATATATTTATTTGTTGCAACTTCTACCTAATTGGCCTAACATGCATTTTCTTTAGCAGCCACACATTCACAACAATACAAATAAATGCATATTTGAAGTAGCAAACTTATAACCAAAATTTAGATATTTTCTGTGGCCACACATTACGACCAAAAAAAATATTATATATATATATGTATATATATTTGTGGAGGCAATTCATTCTTTAACATATGTTGGTCTCAAGATGCATACATCATTTGGGTCCTCAACTCTTACACTTGTATTTATTATTAAGTTAAGCTGTGGGACACTAGGAAAATAATAGTTGTACCAAACCACTTGTGAAATATTTGAAAGATTTTGAGTTTGATACTGGCAAAATGCAATGGTAAAAAAAAATTTCAGTTGTAAAAGTGAGTCTACTATTTAAATCCTGTATTATTGGGTGAGGGCTTATAAGTTTGGATAACACACTCCCTGATTTTATTGCATTTTTTTTTTCAAAAAAAGTTGTATTGTAATATAATATTAACATAATTTTTTTAAATAAAATTAATGAATTTTTTATCATAAAAAATTAAAATAATAATAAAAAAACTCAACCAGTGTTACTGTGTATCTATGGAATAATAATTTTATTTATCTTGTATTTTAAATATTAATATTGAAAAATATATTTGAAAGTTATTGTAATATATTATTGTATTATCAATTCTTCCTCACATTCCCAACTCAACCATATATTTTTTTATATTTTCTAATATATAAATAACAAAATATTTTTTTATATAAATATAGATAAGTCACTGAATCAAACCATGCTAGATTGAAAATGAAATACAAATGCTAACGATCTCTTAGTCTAATAGTATCGAGTCCTCTGTTTAAAACATTCATGTCATATTGAGGAGATTGATTGAAATCTCAGTTTATGCATGGTGAGAACGCATGTGTTGACGGATTAACTATATATATATATATATATATATATATATATATTCCTTTTCAATAACTTTAAAAATACTTTAATTAATAATAAATATATTATGATTATTGTCTTTAAATTTGATGAATTTGGCCTCATCTTGATTGACAAGACATATTCTAAATTTAAACTGTTTATAATGCTTAAATTATCGGATGCTTAATTTGTTTAAATGCTTAATAAATATTTTTATTTACTGTTCAATAATAAATACCTTGACAATTGATATAAATCTGTTACCTACTTTCTTGGAAGATAATAATAATAATAATTATAATAATAATTATAATTATTATTATTATAATAGTGTTTTTAATATGCTATTAGACCTTAACTAGGTGAAATGGACTGTTCATTGTTTAATAAATTTCATTGGTTCAATCTGCCATTATGATTTTGTTGATATAATAAATAATAAATAATTACTTAAAATAAAAAATAGAATGAAAGTACTAATTCAAAGTTTATAATTTAATTTATAAAAAGGTAAGAGTGAATAGTGTTATGAATGGATGCGTTAATAATATATCTTGATTAAGAAGACATATTCCAAATTTAAATAGTGAATGATGCTTAATTTGTTTAAATGCTTAATAAACATTTTTATTCATTATTCAATAATAAAATACCTTGAAATTTGATATAGATCTATTACCTACTTATCTTGAGAATAATAATAATAATAATAATATTCAAAGTTTATAATTTAATTAAAAAAAAAAGTAAAAGTGAATAGATTATTAAAACCAGTTGAACCGTCTGCACCGGTTTTAAAATATTATATATATATTTTTTAATTCGAATCATTTTTACAGCTCAAAAAATTATTTTTAAAGATGGTATTTAAGCACATAATATTTATCTTCCGTAAAAATGTAGAAAAACCTTGAAAACAGAGCTCATTCTTCACCGATTCTGCTTCACAATCTTCAATCCTGCAGTAGCAATCCTCCCACAAGGTTCTTCAAATCCATCACAGTGAGAAATCACAAAGATACAAGAAATCAAGTAGAGAAGGAATTGGGAGAAGAAAGAAGCATTGGTTTTTCATTCATACAATTCAAGGTTTTTCATCAATCTTACAATGAGCTCAAGGCTCTGTTATATAGAGACTGAGCTGGCACTAGCTGTAACTAATTGATAGTTGTCCTAACAAACACGCCAGCTGGATTACAGTGTAATGCAAATGATTAAAATTAATTCATTAAAACTTTAGTAGCATATCTCCAACACCCCCCCTCCCCTCCCTCTCAAGTTGGAGGGTGGAGAGGAACTAAGTAACCCCCAACTTAGAAAGTAATAGGTGATGTTGAGGTCCAGACAAAGCCTTAGTGAAGATGTCTGCAAGTTAAAGCTGTGTAGGTACATGTTGCAATGTGATTTGCCCTGCTTGTAATTGCTCCCTGACAAAATGGCAATCAAGTTCAATGTGTTTGGTTCTCTCATGAAAAACAGGATTTCGAGCAATATGAATAGCCGCTTGACTATCACATTTCAAAGGCACTGGAATCACTGAAGGTACAGTAAGCTCATCAAGTAACCTAGTTAGCCAAGCTAACTCTGAACACACCCTTCGCATAGATCTATATTCAGCTTCAGCTGAAGAAAGTGAAATTGTCCCTGCTTCTTTGATTTCCAAGAGATAGGAGAATGTCCCAACATTATATAGAAGCCACTCACTGATTGTCTGGTTTGTGTACAAGTTGCCCAATCCGAGTCGTAATAAGCTTGAAGAGCAAAGGAAGATTCTGAATTCATCAAGAGTCCTTGGTTTGGATTTGTCTTTTAAGTATTTCAGTACATGAATTGCTGCTTCCAAGTGTGATGAATGAGGAGCTGACATAAATTGGCTTAAATGTTGTACAACAAAAGTCAAATATGGTCTAGTGTTTGTAAGATAATTGAGTTTCCCAATTAGTCTTCTATAAAGACTAGCATCTTCAAGAGGTTCACCCATATTGACAGTCAATTTTAAGCCAGGATTCAATGGACTAGATGCTCCAGCAAGATTACTGCAGTTGAATTCAGTCAGCAAGTCTAATGTAAACTTCCTTTGAGTTAAAATAAGATTCTGTCCTTCTTGAATGGCTTCGATTCCTAGGAAATAGTGTAACTTTCCTAGATCTTTGATTTTAAATTGTTGATCAAGAAAAATTTTTAGACTACTCATCTCTGATTCATCATCTCCTGTCATTAAGATATCATCTACGTATATGGCCAGAAAGGTTATTCCAGAAACTGTCCTTTTGTAAAACAGTGAATAATCATTTCTAGAATTTTGATAGCTTCTTGTTCTCAATGCTTCTGATAGCTTAGAGTACCATTGTCTTGAAGCTTGTTTGAGCCCATACAATGATTTCTTAAGTTTACACACAAGCTTATCATCTTGTACTGTTAGACCAGAAGGAATTTTCATGTAAATATCTTCATGTAGGTCTCCTTGGAGGAACGCATTATTAACATCTAGCTATAGTAATTTCCATTGCTTCTTCACTGCCACAACATTTAAACTTCTAATTGTAGTTATTTTCACCACAGGGGGAAAAGTCTCTGTGTAGTCAATGCCCTTTCTCTGTGTAAAACCTTTAACTACCAATCGGGCTTTGTATCTTTCAACTTCTCCAACAGCATTATACTTTATTTTGTAAACCCATTTGGAACTTATTGGTTTCTTTCCTTTGGGAAGAGGAACTAATTCCCAAGTATGATTTGCTTCCAAAGCCTCAAATTCATTTTGCATAGCCTTGTCCCATGCAGGGTTACCAAATGCCTCCTTATAAGTTTGTGGTTCATGCAATGTGGATAGTAGAGCAAGCATTTTTTGGTTTTGATGTTGTAAAGTAGAGAAACAAATATGTTTGTTTGGCAAACAAGTGTTGGTAATAGTGTGAATATAGTTTTCAAGACATGCAAAAGAACATTGTGTATTGTTGGTTCTGGCACTATTACAAATATAATCACTCAAGTAACTTGGAGCATTGTGTGTTCTAGAAGATCTCCTTGTGACAAGATGATCAGAAGAAGAAGAAGAAGGGTAGGAATTGGATGCAAAGTACATGAATTTTGCATAGACTCCAAAGGTGTTGTGAAAATAGTATTTCTATGAAGAGTAGAAGAGCCATAATCTGAAGCTAAAAAAGAATTCTCTTGAACAGAATTTGGTAAATGATTTGAAAATAAGGTATCTTATGGGAATGAATGAAAGGGAAAAATGTTTTCATGAAAGACAACATTTCGGGTAACTGTAATTTCAAAGGAATCAAGAAACAAGACTTTGTATCCCTTTTTATTAAAAGGGTTTCCAAGAAAAATGCAAGGTTTAGCTCTAGGCTGAAACTTATCTTTGAATTTATCTATATTTGTTGCATAGCAAAGACAACCAAAAGGTTTAAGATGAGAGTAACTTGGAGGAGAATTAAAGAGAATTTCAAAATGTGTTTTATTGTTTAAGATTTTAGAGGGAAACCTATTTATCAAATATGTTGCTGTTAGAAGACACTCCCCCCAATATTTAAGAGGAACTTGAGACTGAAATAGAAGAGCCCGAGAAGTCTCTAATAAGTGTTTATGTTTCCTTTCAACTATTCCATTCTGTTGAGGAGTATGAACACAAGAGGTTTGATGAACAATACCTCTTTCAGCAAAGAATGCCCTTAGTTCTAAACTTCCTCCTAACTCCAGTGCATTATCTGACCTGACTTGTTTTAATCTAACCTTAAATTGTGTCTCAATCATTTGAATGAAATTTTTTAGATTAACAGAAGCATCCTTTTTAATTGTCAGTATGTATGTCTAAGTGGCTCTACTAAAATCATCCACAATAGTAAGAAAATATCTATATCCTTCATGAGTTTCAGCTTGATATGGTCCCCAAATATCAATGTGTATTAACTCAAACATCGAGGAAGAATGTATATGGCTATTAGGAAATGGCAATCTGTGTTGTCTTGCTTGTGAACAAATATTGCAAATGATATTAGATTCTAGATAAGCCATTAGAGTTTAGAAATTCAAGATGTTTCATTTTATTAAAAGGGAGATGGCCTAGTCTATTATGCCATAGGATGAAAGAAGTACAATTATTGTTAGAACGAAAAAACATTTGGAAGAAAAGAACAAATAGAATGTGAACATTGTTCACTGCAAACAAAATCAGAATCTAAAGTTGGTTTGTGTGTTGAATGTGCTCCTTGAGCGAATAACAGGTACAAGCCTCTGTGAGCTTTACCAAGAACCTGTGGCATCTTCATTGAAGGGGCCTGTAAAATACAATGTTCAGAAGAAAAGATGATGTGGCAATTCAATTGTTTAATCAATTTGCCAATGGAAAGCAAGTTATAATGGAAACTGGGAACAAAAAGAACATCTGAAACCAAGAAATCATCTGCTAAAAGTACAGTACCAGAGAAGGAAACAGTTATTTCTTGACCTGTAGGAAGAGTGATTGGGAAAGGTTTAGCCAAAGGTTTTAAGTTTTCAAAGTAGGATTTATCATAACACATGTGGTCTGAGGCTCCACTATCAAGAATCCAGGAATTTAAGGAATTTAAACCCTTGCAGCTACTGCTAAACATGTATGAACAGTTTGAATTAAAAAGGAGATCAAAAGATGTACCTGCCATAGGAACTGAAGAAGAGGAAGCTAAATTTACACTCCTACTAGCATTGAACTTATCAGCAACTTCACCTTGCATTGCAGCCTTAGATGAATCATTCAACATCATTAACAGTTTGTTAAGCCGAGTAGTCAATTCTGGTAAATGAGTACTTTCTGAAATATGTGAACTTGGGATACAGTATGAAATTCCTCCTTAAAGAGAAGCAGTAAATCTTTTGTCCTTGTTAAATTTCTGATGATTGGGAAACCCATGTAACTTGTAGCATTTTTCTTTAGTATGTCCTGCTTTTCTACAATAGTCACAGAATAATTTTCTATATTCTGTTCTGTTCTTATTTGATCCTTGACTATTGTTCTTATTAAAATGAGTGTTGTGGTTGCTAGAAAAACCAGCATTGAAAGATACAACATCTGAAGTGAATTGTCCACCTGAACCTATTTCCCTTTGCTTCTCTTCTTGTATCAGTAAAGAATAAGCTTGCCTAACTGATGGCAATGGCTTCATCATCAAAATTGTTCCTCTAACAACAGTATAGCTCTCATTTAATCCCATAAGAAATTGCATCAGTTTTTGACCTTCTTCCAGCTTGTGTAATTCCTGTGAAGCTCCACAAGAACATTGTGGTAAATTGCATAAAGTTTGGATTTCATCCCATAGACCCTTGATCCTGGTGTAATAGGTGATGATATTACTTGAGCCTTGAGAGATTTGAGTCAATTCTTTTTAGATCTGAAACAGTTGAGGACCATTGAGTTGACCAAATCTTTCTATCAGTTCAAGCCACATTTCACTAGCAGAACTCATATACACAATACTGCCTGCAATCTCACTAGACAAAGCATTAAGAATCCAAGAAATAACCATGCTATTACACCTCTCCCAGTTCTAATATTCAAATGAATCTGATTCAGGTTTCTTCAAAGTACCATTTACAAACCCTAGTTTGTTTTTGGTTGTCAAAGCAATCTCCATAGCTCTTTTCCATGAGCCAAAACCCAGCCCATTAAAAGGCTTAGATACCAAGATCATGCTCGAATTGTCCGAGAGTTGAAGGTAACAAGGACCAAGAAAGAACTATAAGCCATTAAAAAAAACTTGCTAACAAGACCAAGAACCAGAATAGATCACAAGATTCAAATGAAAACTCAAGAAAACCAACAGATCTAATAGATCCAATCAAGAACAATGCTAGATCACAAGATCTTCACAAAAGATGACTAACAACCTTTCTCTGATACCATGTAGAAAAACCTTGAAAACAGAGCTCATTCTTCACCGATTCTACTTCACAATCTTCAATCCTGCAGTAGCAATCCTCCCACAAGGTTCTTCAAATCCATCACAGTGAGAAATCACAAAGATACAAGAAATCAAGTAGAGAAGGAATTGGGTGAAGAAAGAAGCATTGGTTTTTCATTCATGGAATTCAAGGTTTTTCATCAATCTTACAATGAGCTCAAGGCTCTGTTATATAGGAACTGAGCTGGCACTAGCTGTAACTAATTGACAGTTGTCCTAACAAACACGCCAGCTGGATTACAGTGTAATGCAAATGATTAAAATTAATTCATTAAAACTTTAGTAGCATATCTCCAACAAAAAAAGATTTTTTTTTTAAAAAAAAAATCAAGATTGAAAGTAAGAGATAAATGTTTATTAATATTAATTAAAATTAAATATTTAAAAATTACATTTTTTATGAAAAATAATTGATGTTTATTATTATTATTATTATTATTATTATTATTTTAAACATTATATGCTTATTTATATGATATATTCATATATATTAAATATTGAATCTTGCATAGTTTGAATTAAATTTGGTTAAACTTAGACAAATGAATGTCATATAAAAAAGTTGTTTTGGGCTTCCTTTTTCAATTGAGAGTTTCTTTTGTATATTTATTACACTCACTTTAAAAGCTTGTTTATTAAATTTTATTATATTTACAAGAATAAATTAATAAAAAACGAGTATTTTTTTTCCTTGCATTCTCTTATTTCTAATTCACTTTACTTTAAAAACAATTTTTATATTTTTTATTATTTTATTTTTTTGACAAAAAGGACAAACGCCACCTCATAAGAGGTAAAAAATAGATAAATTCAGTGGTGCATTAATTACGGTGACTTGATCAATCTCCTCATAATTTATTAACTGGCTAAACGTCACATCACATGGAGCGATTAGAGCGTTATCACATGCACACTCATAAGATTTTTAAAAATCAAACCGAGCTACTGTAACAACTTTGTAGTTTCAAGGATTCGATCCTAAATCTGCTCATTCATCATTCAATTAACAATCCACTCCACTTGGTAGTAGTTATTCTATTTTATTATTTTAAATATAAATTACTTAAAAATCAAGTTCAAAGTTATATATGTGTGTGTAAGTATAGTCACAAGAAAAGCTCCATTTTGCTTGGGCCGGCCGGATATAGAGCCCAAATCTTCTTTGCATTCGTGCTAAATATTTAATAAAGTTGGTACTATTTTAACAAATTTAAGTTTTGCATCCATCTTATTAAAATTTTGATAAACAAGTTTATTAAAATAAATGCATGTCCAGCCATGTGTGGTATGATCAATGATAATAAAAATAATGATGATGATGACATGGAAAATTACTTATCGTTCTTTAACTTTCATGATGAATCCATTTTTTCAAATCTTTCGGTCCTTATTAATTTTTTTTTTCACTTTAATCTTTATTATTTTAATTATTTTGAAATATAAAAAATATCCTCATGTTGCTATTGCCAAACAAAGCCTCTCAAAGCTTGTATTTTTTACACTTGGGTATATGCATATTTATGCATGGGTGAGCTCGTTCTTCATGCTAAGGCGCAAATGCATCAGTAAACTCAACATCATTTGAGCTCACTAGACTAAGGCGCACTAGTAGTTTAATAATTTTAAATATATTTAAATTTAAAATAAATAATTTTAAAATTAGTTTATTTTGATAATACAAAAATTTTAAGAATTTTCTACAAAATTGGAACATTAGGAGGGATGTCTTATTATTTTTCTCTAAAGGCAATAATAATAATAATAATAATAATAATAATAATAATAATACGTTCTATTAAAATTGGAATATTAGTGATTTAAAAAAAAAATAATTAATATTTTTACTTGAATGATTAAATTTTGTAAAGCTTTTTCCTTTGAACAAGTGTAGAGGAGTTAAATATAAATAAGGAAAACTTCAGGGGTTACATGAGAAAAAAGTCCATCACATTCTTGGATCCGATTAGAACTGGATCCGTTAAGAGCCATACCCGTTAGGTGTGATCTCTTACCACTGTCCCTTTGTTACCGGGCCCCAGATTTGCCAGATAAGCAAGGGCAAAATGGGAAAATCACTACGACGAGTTGACGACAACTCAGTGTTTATTGAGTCCGTAAGTATAAGCTTCGTCTCACCGCTGCATTAAAAAAGATTCCCAACTTCAAATTATTGCTTTACAATTCAATATTAATTATTAATTATTCAATTAACAGAGTTTTTAATGATATGAGAAATTGATATTTAATATTGGTTAATATAAAATTATTAAGATATATTTTTATAAATTTATAATTTTAAACTATCTTTAAAAGAGATAATGTTGATTAACTCGGGTGATTTAACTGTTTTTTCTGGTTTTTTTTGTTATTTTATTAGTTGGTGTCACCTCTAGTGATCTGGTTGGTTGTGAGTTCTTTGTTTATCTGTTTATTCTTCTTTAATGCTATGTAGGTAGTTTTATCTATTTTTTTATTTTTTTATTTAACTTTTAAAATACATTGAGATTTTGTTTATATAATTTTAACATTTATATTTATTTCTAAAAAATCATAATAGTAAATTGCGATTAAGCAAGTTATTTATTAAATATAAAAAAGTGGTGTGCATAAATAAAGCTTATTACGAGTACAATGTAACATTTCACTTTGTTATTTAATACTTAACAAAAACTACTTTGTCCAAATTTGAATTTAAATTTTTATTTTTTTTAACAAACGCCACCTTTGAAAATGATCATCCAATCAATGCATCATCATCTTGTGACTTGGGCCTACCGCAATAGGGGCAAAGACTTCGTGCTATTAACTTTGTGTTATTTTTATTTTTATTGCTACTTTTTAAAATATGTATTCTAAATTATTTGTTTGAAGACAAGTTCAATATGACAAACTAATTTTATTTGAGAGATAGCTAATTTTAAATTATTACAAAGACAAAAATAAATTGTATTAACAAAATATATATATATATATATATATATATATATATATATATATAACAATACAAAAACCAGCCGAGATAAAATATAGATTCAACACTAATATTTACACTTTAGGTGGTGTGTATTGTTATTTAAAATTTGAAAAAAAAAAAAAACCAACTCTCATACACACTGACCTCTTAACCTCACCGACGGTGATCATATCTCGTACGAACAAATACTACTGCAAATATCTAAAAGACTACGAAGGGTAATTTTGTACTTTCACATGTCAGCTCTAAACTTTACTCTTTTCCGCGGGCTCTCGGAGCTCTTTTTCGAGAGAGAGCTTCATTTCCACAAAGCGAGAGCTTGAGCGAGAGAGGGAGGAGTTCGCCGGCGGTGATTAGGGCTTGGATCCAGCTTGCCGGCGGCATTGAGATCTGGTGGAGTTGCGGCAATGGCTGCTGGAGCGGAGAGGATAGACTTCGTGTTCAAGGTGGTGTTGATCGGGGACGCAGCGGTGGGGAAATCGCAGATCTTGGCACGGTTCGCTAGGAACGAGTTCACCATCGATTCGAAGGCCACCATTGGCGTCGAGTTCCAGACCCGCACTGTCGTCATTGATCACAAGTCCGTCAAGGCCCAGATCTGGGACACTGCTGGCCAAGAAAGGTAAGGGAGAAATCTAAGAGCTTTGGATTTAGTTCTTCATGTGTAAAGTGAGATCTCGGAGTTATGGGATAGTGTATGATTTAAGTAGTGAAGATTGGGATAGAGATCTTGGAGTGTTTGTGAGTTAATGGAGTTTTCGTAGATCTTTATTGTGAGTAATTGCGGTGAAATGCTTGTTATATCATTGGCTTTATCTTGATTTGAGACTGTTGTTAATCGTTGATGAGCATTTTCTTTGATTGATTTCTTCATACTTTATCTTTATTTTGGGAAAAAAAACTTTTTTTTTTTTTTGGCCTTCTCTTTTCATTGTTTAGACCTTCACATTGTATGATTTGAATCTGAGATGTGGATTTTTTTTTAACTGTGTGTATTAGTTTAGTGTTAAAATCAAGTATTGTACCATTTGCCTTCTCTAGCAATCTTCAATTGTGGATGTGATGGAATGCTTTCAGGAACACTTGAAGTTAAATTTGAATTTGGTTGATTGATTATGCAACTATGATCCTAAATATGAGTGAAGAAATTAGGTATGGTGTGATTCGAACTTTGGTCATTGAGTGGAAACTCTTGTTGTTTGTGTTGTTGTTGAACTTGTATTGATTGAATAATTAATTGTAACTGAACCTTAGTAACATACAGGCTCAATAAAGGATCTAATTAGTGGTTAGGATTTTGCTTTATTTTGGACTGCATTTTGGTATTTATCTTCATTCAAATCTCGTTATGCTATTTTCAATTATGAATTAGTGTCAATGAGGCTGGTAACTAAAAGTTTCAGATGAGCTTTGTGAGAAGTGAGTTATGCATTTTCCTTGAGAAATTTGCCAAGCATTTTATGCTTGTGTCTTATTATCATATTTATGAAACTGATGCTGTTCTCCCATTTGTTTAAATTGTTATTGGACTAAAAAAATGCGCTCATTTTGGTAATGATTCGAAGTCTTTCATTACTGTGGTTTGTGGCTTGAATGAATGCCAAAAGGCGTGATACAGTTGAATCACTTGAATTATGTGTGATCCTGAATCAGTAATGATTTAATCTCATATTTTGAAGGATTAAAGGCTTACAGTTATTGGCCCCTAAAGTTTGGTTGTTGTCTCTTTTTGCCCTTTAAATAAGAAAAGTTCATTTTGGCTCTAAACTACACAATTTTGTTTCATTTTGGCCTCATAAGTCCAATGCGGCAATCTGAATCCACATTGGATAGAGGGGCCAAGAATAAACAAATGTGTGTAGTTCAATGGCCAAAATGGACTTCTTATACAATAGGGGCCAAAATGGAGATATGGCACATACTTTAGGGGACACTGCTTGCTTCAATCCCACTTTTGATAACCTTTGGACAATTCGATTATTTTCCTTCTGAAAAATATAGTTATTTGATTGTAATTATTGTCTTTCTTGTATGTGACTAGACAAACAAATTAAATTTTGAATATATGAGGCTTGTTATAGATGGAATGGAATTTGTCTATTTCTTTCTCATTATAGTGTTCCTAATTATTTAATGCCTTATATGAATTACATATTGCTTCAAATCTCTTTCGCTGGTCAAGTGTCATAATAATTTTTCAAATTTAATCTGCAATAGTTCCATGCCAACTAATTTTGTATTCCTTACAGGTACAGGGCTGTCACAAGTGCATACTATAGAGGCGCTGTTGGTGCCATGCTTGTTTATGACATAACCAAGCGTCAAAGCTTTGACCACATTGCAAGGTGGCTGGAGGAACTGCGGGGGCATGCTGACAAGAACATCGTGATCATGCTGGTTGGTAACAAGAGCGATCTAGAGGAGCAACGAGCTGTACCCATGGAAGATGCAAAAGAATTCGCACAGAGGGAAGGTCTCTTTTTCCTAGAGACATCAGCATTGCAGGCCACTAACGTTGAAACTGCTTTTATCACTGTACTTACTGAGATCTTCAACATTGTGAGCAAGAAGAGTCTGGCAACTCAGGCCAATACCGATGCACCAGCAGCACCTCCCTCGGGGAAGAAGATTATAATCCCGGGTCCTGCACAGGAGATCCCGAAGAACAAAATGTGCTGCAGAGCAGCCTGATTTCGCATTCTTTTCTTGCGCCACGGTTTTGATTCATCTTTTACTTGCAGGCTTTGTGATAGCTGTATTACACAGATTGATTCGGTAATGCTCTAGTATATTTTTCAAAGGGAGTGGATTGTTGAACGTTGGAAACTTGGAGGACATTCTTATATTATGCAATTGCAATTGAGATAGAAAAGGGTCTTCTGTGATGTTGATGTTATTGTGTTTCATATGTCAATTGTTCCAAACATCTGCTCTGATGTTGAGAAAGTCTTTGTCAATTCGTTGAGCTCTAGAAATTCTTGTTGGTTTTTTGCAATAACCTGAAATTACAGTGATGCACTCTGTTTCTCTTCATTTATACCCCTACAAAATTGGATATACAGTTGACTACTTTTATATGACAGGATCTTTTTACTCCTAAAATAAAGGGTGTTCATTATTTTTATCAGGTGCATAAATATAACAATTATATAAATAAATACATTTTCAAAATATAAATTTATTGTCTGGGTGATTATAAATCAAAATGGACAAAATAATCATGATATAAACAATAGAGTTCTATGCATACATAGGACATTCAATGCAGAAAGAGATACAAATAAAAGAGGTAGTAAAACACAATAGTTATGAGTATATATAAAAAAATTTAAAGTTTATGAAAACAGAAACCTAATGAGTAAATGTGTAAACTAATGTTTTACACACATAGAAAATCCAAGGTTGAACTGGAAATCAGTCAACTTCTCACAACATTTAAGTTATTTAAAGGTTGAGCAGCCAAGGGAGGTGCAAACATTTCACCACTCTAAAAAAACACAACATCCCTGATGAATTCTACTTATCAGAAAATTTCAAATCAGTTTACCAAGTTCATTATTTAAGCAAATAAATTACAACACACATTACCAAACCTTCAATAGAGTTTGCGAGAAAACAAAATCTCATCGTATCCTCTGAATTCTCCAGTCTGATATTTTTCATGAACAAATAATCAGGTCATCTTCAATAACTTCATCGTTCCAATGCCCTCAGCTAATATTATCCAGCTCAGCTTCAAAGTCGTCTGTTGATTCATTATCTACCGATATCTTTTTGGCCTCGGCTTCTGAGTTAGAATTATTCTCCTTATCCTCTGATATTGTAACCTCAGACGGAAATCGTATTGAAAGTCTTTCACGAAGTTCCTGGGCATCCAACTGCGAGACCATGATGCTGAGATTGGTCTTGCCTTTCCAGCAAACAATGGCGATGGTCGAAGCATCCAGTAGAATTTCATCAATAGGTTTATTTCCTGCAAAGCTTGATATCAGAACACCACTGAAATTCTAACCAGATGGTTCGAAACATATCCAGTGAACAGAATCCTCACCTTCATTCAGAGTGACGACACAACAACCAGGCATCAGATTTGTCGCCTTCTCTCTGAAATCAGAATCAACGAAGTCAGGAAATTTAATTGTCCTGTATTGTAGTAGGTGCTGGAAGTCAAGTAATGATGCATGTAAAATCTGTTTGCTGATATATGGAAGCAGTAAAGGCAATCCTTCTGATGATAACCGGAATGAACACAGTGACGAGCTATCTTTTGACGCTTGCCGCTCCTAAAAGAACACAAGGACCTAATTATCAGAATAATTATGAAAAATATATCATGATGTAAAATTCCAAAAAGATTGATAAGTAGCAATAAACTCAGAATTTAATCCAAGTGCATAACAATACACAAGAAATAAAGTTCAACTTACAAATGTCTTCAAGCCCAGGGAGGTTATCTTAAGTCGCTGGCCGACTTGAAAGTTGAGTTGAAGGATGTCATGAACTGATTTTGATATGTAGTAAATCCTCTTCACATGATTAGCATCGGTGTTTCTAGTGACAAGGTGACCTTCAAGGGGAAAAGATTCACAGATGCCATAGAATGACCTTATACTATCAATAATTGTTTTTTCTTGGAAAAACACTACAGGATCAACACCTCTCCACCTTCCTTGGATCTGTAACTTGCCCTTTGAAACTTTTTCATTCTCACCAATATCAGTAGGTTCCACTTCTTCTAGATCATTTTCTATATTGTTTAATTGATTGGATGGTAATGTTGGCTCAACTTCTGTTGTCTTGAGTGATGATTGGTCAATTTTGGAACTGTCATTTGAAGGCTCTTCAGCTGAAGTAGGGTGATGTTGATCTGGAATACATTCAGATAACTTTGTCTCTGCATTCTCAACTTCAAGGTTCTCGTTTGAGTTTCTTGGGATCTTCTGTTTCCGCTTGGTAGATTGACTAGTCTGATTTTCAGGAACAGCTACAAGGAAAGAAGAGGCACCCATTAAATTGACAATAATACAATATGAGGGTTTAAAAAAAGATTCAGTTTTACCTTGCAAAGGAGAAATTTTCTTGAGAACAGCAATGAAAAAGGCTCCGCTGTTCTGATCATGAGGAACAATCCGCATGCAACGTTCCAAAGGATAATTTGAAACTTCAACTTTGGTTTCACCATCCAGATCTTCTGGTGATCTGCTCATGCCAGAAACTTCATGTACAATACTCACAGCTTCTTTCATGTCAACAGCAGTCTCAATAGTTTCCATGTTGTTACCACCATCATGACTCAATTCCAAACTACTAGCATTTTCTGTCCCAGTAACAGCATCAATTGTCACCGTCTCTTCTTGCATGTTATCATGCTCTGTCTGGTCCAACTTGAAGCATTGATCAGAAGGGAACATACTAGGTGTAATGACACCTCTCCTATATCTAGGTACGTCTCTATATGAAGCTAGCCAAAGACCTCTATCCCGCACCTGTGAATTTAGGAACAAAAGAATTCTTAAGTAGGATCTTCCATGGAAAACTCAAAGAAGTAGTGAAGTAGAACCTAAGGAAACAAGAGTTTTTCTCAACCAAAGATGTGATCAACAACAGAGCCATATGCTGCTAAACTGAATGAACTTTAAGTTGCCAGATGAGCAAGCAAACAGACTACAAGAATGGCATTTGTCTACAACTCGAATAACTGAAATGAAGGTTCGCATATCATAACTTCCCCAGGTCAGATTATTAAGTTAGAGCAGTCATGTCACATTCTACGATTGTGACATGAATCTGCTTTTTCATATTGTTTAGATTAGTTAGAACATGTAATCAATCATCAAATCAAATGAGAATATGATCTAATACATGCTGTATTATAACCTTGGACGAATAAGAAGCTAAGAGGAAGGGCAGCATATGACTATTCAAAAGAAAAATAGGTGTCTTTAGATTGTAAACTCTTGTGGTTATGTGGGCAAAAGACAAATCATGTGCATGTCCAGTAGAACACAAGAAAAGCAAGCCAATGAAATCTCCAATAGGAACCCTAGTGAACCAAATGAAGCAGTAGATGATATAAAAAAACAAATAAAGCATAATGGCCAAAAATAAATCGGAAGAGTTTGACCTTCCATGTTTTAAGGCCTGGGCGGCGAATCAACTCAGGAAGCTCCCCAGAAACATCAAGTAACTCAACTGAATCCCCACTTCTCCGAAGAACCTACAGATAAAGACATTCATCCAAGGTGATGGGTGAATAAGTAGATGACAAGTTTCATCTGAAAAAAACCAGCATACAACAGCTCATTGACCAATAAATAACAAAACATAAAAAGTTGAAGGTTCTAATAAATTCTGTACAAAAATCAAAGACCAGTGGCAGTGATCACAGAATCTGCTCTGCAGCTAGATAAAACTAAGAACCAGCTGGAGCAAAACAAGTTGTTGACAAGAGGCCATTAAACTTGGCGATATTGCCCGCGCTACTGAGACGCCATAGAAAATGTTCAATTGCTATATCCCACCCATATTTTGCCGTCCCTCTAAGTCAAACCATTAGTTCCTTCTTTTGCCTAATATCTGTTTATAATTTGCGGTACAAAGTAAAGCTCACCCAAAAAAATCCAAACTCACTTTTTCTTTTGTAAATGACAGTAAGCAAAAAAAGTTATTTCTCAATCATATCATATGCCAGTCATCATCTGAAAAATGCTTATGGTAGCATACATACTCTTCAAAATCCTCATACAATTTTATACATACAATATCCATGTTGAGATTCTCTGGGAACAAATGCAAAATACAGTCAAGACTTCCTTTGCTAGTTTATGATACAAATCCAACCATAATCATGATAGATCACATTTACTCTACATTCACATCTTTTTAACAATAAACTGTTCAGCCTTACAGCTTTATTTGATAATGTATTTTCTTATTCCAGAATAATTTAAATTTTGAATGGTAAATTCAGATTATGGTCCTTGTTACAGAATAGGGTGGTTCAACCACAATTACCAGTGCCCTCCTAGACTTTAATGTTCAGCAAACTACTTCAGAATAAATCATGAAAAAAAAAACAAACAATTTTTCCCAGAATAAAGGAGCATGGCAATATCAAAGGACATAATAAAAATGCTTATCATGAAGTTTGAAGACAGGTGATAACTTCAAGCAATATATCAATAAATCAATAGCAAGGCAATGACAACTCTGTTAAGGAATATTAATTAACCTCAGCCACGACAGCCTCATTTTCAACTGGATTCATAGAGCAAGTAGAATAAACCATTCTTCCGCCAACTTTAAGCAAAGCTAGTCCTGCAACAAGTTACACCATATTAGAGTCAATAGGCCATAGCCACAAGAAAACCTTGAGCAACGGATATGGATCTTACCACGCATGGCAATGTCTACTTGAAGACGATGAAGCCCATTGCCCATCCCTGCATTCCTGGAAATTTTCATGTATCTGATGTAATGATACAAAGAATTAAGAACATCATTCGTCAATTGAAAATAAACATAAAATTGGCATACCATTTTCTCCAGATATCAGGAGCCTTACGCAAAGTGCCATCACCAGTGCAGGGAACATCACATAGCACACGATCAAATTGCAAAGTATGTTTTCTTGCCTCTTCTCCTGTAGAATTCTCTGTGCAACTTTTTAATGAACAATTTGGGAAGTGCTGAGCTTCATGATTTGTCACTATCAAGTTAGCACTGCACATCCTTTTTGTTTGATGGATAAGGAGATTGCACCTTTGTACATCAACATCATTTGCTATTACCTACAATATCAGCAAATACAGACTATAAGCAGACAAAATACTAGCATGAATTTTTCTAAGATCCTGAAGATCCTATCCAGTAGAGGGACTTGGTCTAAATAGTCTTTCATCAATGAAAGGGAAAAAAATGTACCAGCCCATTAGGAAGTAATCCAGGTTTATCTAATTGGTGTATCATTTCAAGCAATTGGAATGTTTTGGATCCAGGAGCTGCACACACTATAGAGAGATCAAAATGTCAGCTACTCTGAAGTATAATTTAATATTCTATTCCAACAATGATTTTCAAAAAAAGTGTTTTATGATAAATATATAGTGGTGAAATAATATGGAAAGAGAGCCATAAACACAATTATCATTCCAGATAGAATTGGTTTACAAATGCAACAGAACTAAAAGCTAGAGACTAACTTACTGTCAAGTATATGGTGATCTGGAAGAACATCCAAGAAAAGTGGAGGTACCTGGAAAAGAAAAGCAAGAAAAATCAGAACTATAGAACCAAATATTGTGTAAAGTTAATGTGTGAAAATCTTGATCATAGTATACAATAAATAAAAAGAAGTAACTTAATCGTGAACACAAACTGCTGCGACACAAGCACTTTATGCGTACCATGCTAACAGCCTCTTGTCTTGTTATGTTCCCAACCTCATTCTCCTGCTTTAAAAATTCATGGAACCTGAAATCCAGAAGAGAATGTGTCTGATGGCCAAGAATCTTTTTTTCCTTTCCAAAGTTTCTCTTATCAAGCATTGAGGAGTATTGCCAAATATCTTGTAGTGAGGAAGCCAAAATACACGCGCGCGCTCACGCATGCACAACACAAAGATGCATGTTCACAATACATGCAATTAAGTCATCCTCCAAAGCATGATGATCATTGTAAAGGCACGTGTACAATTTTCCAGTTTGGAAAAGATCTATAAGCATGATCAAATAATGGACTAAGAACCAATCAAACTTCTCACATTCCAATTAAATAGGAAAAAGCGAAAGGGGCAAGCACCTCTACAGCACAGGGCCTACCAGTTTTGTCTTTCCCATGAATGAAAAAAGAAATTGTAAAAAAATGATAGAATTAGAAGCAATTGATAATTATGAATGAAAGGAAAAATGAGTAGAATTTTCACAAAGTCCTCCATAGCATATATGGTTGGATGCATGTAGATGAATGAAGGAAGAGGGATCACCTCTCAAGGGTTTGATTTTTCCTTAGCTGCATTCTGGAGAAATTTGAATGCCAAGCTAGTTTCCCGGGATACCAAGGCAGAGGTCTAATAGCATCTATTTCATTCTCATTGTCAATCTGGTAATGTCAAGTTATTCAGAATGATCAATCTGGTAGCAATATTTTCCAGAGTCATCTGATATGTGCTCAAGACCAATAAGAGGCATAATTCAGATGCATACCTCAGCTTCCAAGGATTTCATGAAGTCATCTTCCAGCTGAGAAAGAATATCGTGGAAAAATTGACCACTGTAAAATAATGCCATGAACCATATAAGCTATAAAGCATAAACAGCAGCTCCAAAAATCACAGTAAATCATGTGGGTAGAAAAAAATTGATGATCATTAATTTTCAATAAAAGACACAAGAACCGTTATACAAAATGGATTCAAATAAAAACCACTACATGTAACATATGCATGCCAAGCAATATTACCTAATAATCATTGTTCAAGCCATGAACCACCTAGTCATTGAAAATGGCAAGAAAATATCACAGCATGGAACAGCACTTAAAAATAAAGCTTAATACTGATCCAGACATTTCAGATAATTTATGATACCTTACAAAGTGAATATACTTAAAAAATCAAAGCCACTAGCTAAGAGTAACATAACCAATGGAAATCAAAAAGTTAGAAAGCAGATAAAATAAGAAACCATAAATAACAAGCAACAAGATATGTAAGAAGTTAAGGGGTGAGGAAGGTAACCTAAGAAAATTTGAAAGACTTCCATGAAGATTACTTAACTGACAGAGTAAAAAAGAAAATTATCAGACACAATACCTGGAATTGATTCTAAATGCAGCAGGCAATGGTTTTCGGAGGACACAAATAAACTCTTCCCATTCATTTTCAGGCACAATGCCTTGAGCCTATAAAACATAATGTTAAAAAAGGAAATATGAGAAACAGGCGAAGAATATTTTTGTAAATTATATAGAACAATTTGCAAATATTGCTGAAAACACCTAGTCATGAAAGCACTGTAAGAAAAGGTATCAATAAATAGGCAAATAACTGGATATTAATCTTACATCAGGAGGCCATAAATAGAGAGCTAACTGGATGAGAAGTCATAAATCATAATCAAGGCAATGTAAAGGATATATTTAACCTTTATGACTTCTAAGCTCTTGCCCATAACACTTCAATGTAAAACAAGGATTTCCAAAGCTCTAATTGTTATCATTTATTATGTAGGATCTTTACTTATAAACAAACTTCCAAGAAGAGCCCAGCACCAAACGTGATTGGGGTTGAACAACAGTGGATGCAAATACAAAAATAAAATCTTACATCAAATGCTAGCAATCACACTTAGCCACGTACAAGTAATTTGCCCCATGGCCTGAGGCAAAACAAAGACAAAGAAAAAAGGAGCTAAACTACTATAAACATCAGTATTCACCCCCTATTCCATTCTACAAATTCAGAAAAGACTATCACTTTTTTTATAGTTGCAACAATAACCAGTCTAAAAAAATCAGTTTTTCCCCCTAATTAATGCGTAAACTCAGATATGTAAAATCTTCAGACGAATTTGATGATGGTTTTGGAAACCATCCAAGAACGAAATTAATATAAATGCACATGAATTAACTAGAAGCCATGGATCAGCAAACCCATCTAAAGAACAGGAACACCATGGAGATCAGAAGATTAAGGAGGATAACCTTGTAGTACTCTTCAAAGCCAGTGTTCTGGGTGGCAAAGGGTTGCCAGGAGGGGTTAGGGTTAGGGTTCTCGTCAGAGGGATCAGAGGGGCGCGTCTTCTTGGAGGCCTCGTCGCTTCCGTTCTTGTACTTCCAGACGTTCTCCTTGCTCTGCTTGAAGTGCTTCCGCTGCGTGCGGCCACGCTTCTGACCTCCGCCCATACTCGTCGTCGCCGTCGCCGGCTCTGCCGCCGCCGCCGCTCTGGTGCTTTGAGATTCGGTTCTTCGCGGGTTGGAGGCGAAGCTAAGGACTGAACCCAAGCTCTGTTTTAAGGTTAAAGAAAAAATTCCATAGAGGTCCCTTACATGCTGTAATTTCTTCTTATATCCCTATAATTATATTTTTCATTTAGGCCCTCCAACTCAAAGGATTGAAAAAAAAATTATGAAATATAAAATTTTAGGTTGAATATTTGGCTATGTATCTTGGCTCGTTTTATAAATTTTTATAAAACTTGATTATGTATACAACATACAGTAGTTTTAAATATAAGTGGGGGTGTAAGTCAATAATATTAATTATAAAACTGTCAATAGATTTTTTTTTTTTTTTTTTTTTGACAAATGCGACAAATGCGCATATATAGTTAGGGGGCATGTGCACAACTGAAAATTAATCTGGCCATATATCCTCACCCTGTAGTACAAGAATTAGTTGCAAAGCCACTCCCACATCAAAAACTTTTTGACAATGCTACATCCTAAAATTTTTATAAACCAAGCTTTACACAATATGATCAATATCATTGGACCAAAGGCTCTTTTACGGTAATAAATTTTGTTTTAGTAAATTTTTAAAAAATATTCAGTTGAAAGTTTATTAAATATATTATATAAAATTTGAGATGTAGAAGGCCTAACACAAAACGTTGATTTTAAAAATACTTTTAATCAAGCATTGAATAACTCAATGGTAAGATAGGGGATAAGGTTCGAATCCTTTCTTCGGCAATACTGTTTATATATTATTTTATGCACTATATGTTCAAGCCAATACTCTTCATAAAGTGCTATTTATGAGTTTGGTTGTGGGTCTTGTGGAAAAAATAATAGTTTCATCCCTTTAAGATTGTAGGGCATGAGGATTTTTTGAGGAGGTTTATAAACTTCTATAAATGATACATCTCTTTACTTGTTTGTCCCTTTGAAAGTCCCTTAAATGAGGAGAGCTTCCCTATTAGTACAAAAAAGAGAGAAAAAAAAAAAAAACCTTTTTAGTCTAAATCACGCTTCTATTATTTATTTTCACATAAAACTCAGACGTCGTTAATGGAATTTGATAAGATTTGCGTGTAAATTTTTTGAGAAATGGGATCCTCATTTTTTTTCTTTTTCAATAAATGTTATTGAATATGAGATGTCCATGGAAAGAAATAATAATAATAATAATAATAATAATAATAATAATTAACTGTGCATAAGTAACTTTTTGGTTGTATATAAGTCTAATGCACTTTTTCTCCTGCTCGAGAGTCAGCTCTGGAAGTGATTTTTTTTTTTATAAATTCAATAAAGAAATAAAAAAAAAAATGTATGTCCACATCACACAAATGGAAGCACAAAAATCACTTTTACAACTGCTGATGTGAATCTTGGACAGATTGAGAATTTGGCACCAGGGTGTCTGATGTGCGGACTTGAGGCTGTCCTATGGTGTCTTTTGTTGTTATAGCTTTGATCTTGTACGTCTACCACATCTAGTGATTGTATTTTGCTTTTATTTTAATTGAGGTGTTTTATCCACCTTTTCAAAATAAATAAATAAATAAATAATCATTTTTACAATAACTGAGTTAATATTTTATTTTTTACTAAAAATTAATCTTGCAACAATCATAAGTATCAACCATTTAAAAAAAAAAAAAATAGCATTAAAAAAGCCAAAAGTAAGTACATATGAGAGAAATGGAGGAGGGTGTACATACCATTCATTGTTAGTGCGGGTAGTGTTAGCCAATTTAGTTAATACATGGGCGGCTTGATTTACTGTCCGTTTAGCAAAAATAAACTGTAGATTTGTAAAGGATTGCATAAGAGTAAGACAATTTTGAAAGATGATCGCCATGGTAGAATTTTGGGAAATCCTTTTAGAATTTAGTTTGGTGATAATGGAGAGGGAGTCTGATTTTAGGAGCACATCATGAATAGTACTTTGTACCAACCGAAGAAGGTGTCCTGACATGCAAGAATCTCAACTAGTGTAGGGTTGAAGGTGAATGGAAGCGAGCCATGGATAGCGCTATGGAAAGAACCTGATTCTATCTTAAATAATGGTACCAAAAGATACGAGACAATTTGGTATGCTAAGTGAAGCATTGAGGTTGCATTTAAGACGATTAACAGTGTTTTTTTTTTTTTTTTTTTTTCACATGAGGAACAGACAGCCCGTAAGCCCTGTTAGACAGTAGGGACGTGCACAAACTTCGGTGGAGCAAGTGGAGGCAGGGCTCACACTCACATGGGCGCTGGGACCCCCCACACACAACCACCGCTCACAACTCCCAGAAATGTGCCTTCACCTGAAAATCGAACTCTCACCACTCGGTGAAAAGTTTTATCTGGGACTCGTGTACTAATAATAGACTGTGTAATCGTTGGCAACTAACAGTGGGTTTGGACCAATGAAGATGGGTGCTTGTTGTCACTGGAGGATGAGGGGGTTATTCATATACTGATTGCCATTGACTGAAAAGGTGTAAGCCTTGTTGGACTTGACGAGGGGAAAAAAAACACTACTGGACTAAAGAAAATCAGTGCAGTTACTCTATATGCTTTCTATAATGATAAATTAAAATATGTTAAGAGGGAGAAAGTCAAATATTATTATACTCATATTATTTTTGTTTTAACTGTTAGAAATCCTCGCTTATGCCGTCCTATGACATAGTTCGTTTATTTTATATATATATATAAAATTCATATGTCATGAATCTCTTTTTTATTTTAATATCGTTTATAGTAAAGTCAATGTATCAATTAAATTTGTCCACTTCCTTTTTAGTTTAACAGGAACTAGAAAAGACAAACTTTGATTTTCATTCATGGATATATTTATTTTTTAGATTATATAATAGAATTATTCCCATCAATGCAATTCAATTTTAGTTTAACATTATATTGTATTTGTGTGACATCACCAAATACCAAAAATAAACATATTACTCCCTATGGTCCTTTATCAATTTTAATTAATTCATATTAAATAAAAAATCAGTTAAAATTAATTGGTAATATAAAATTTATAAAAAATTATATTATTTATTGAAGATTATTTTTATTTAAAAAATAATTTAATAAAATTATGTAGTTAAATATGATTTATTAAAAGATGTAGAAGTATATTAAATATGAATATCAAAATTTTAAAAAAATATATTTAATGCTTTATAAAGTAAAAACAAAAAAAAACCTAAAATGAAATAAGTAAAGAAGATCTAAAAGAGTATTACATAGTTCACGAAAGCCACTTCATTCAAAGTGGTTAGTGAGTAAAAATAAGTCTCTCATGTAACGTACAGAGTGGTGAGGGTTTGAATTCTCGTAAAACTTAACTTATAGATGATATCACAATTTACACTCACGTGGCATAGATACAAGTGCTTGTCAACTTTTTCACAAAAAAAAAAAACATTTCATTCACAACAAAAACCTAATTAATATCATCACTTACAATTCCATTTGTGCCAAGATATAAATTAAAAAAAAACAATGAACACTTGATATTAGAATGAAGAAACGATGTCTATTTCAAAATTGCATAAAAAAAATAATTAACTGAAATATTTTAATCAATTAATCAAATAAAATGTAAATATCAAATAATAATAGAAAAAAAAAATCCAACTTAAGGGCAATCATAGACAATGTCCTTTCAGCTTCTAATACATGTTCATCTCATTTTATAAATTTATCTTTTATTTATATATATTTTTTCACATATAATGCCCTCTTGGATTCTCAGTACTTGTGAAACGATAATTCTATCTCCAAATACGTTTCCCATAAAAATCACTAAAAGATTGATTGGCTGACGTGGCAACCTAATATTGGCTAGTAAAGGTGTTGGGTGTTCAACCACCACATCAAAGCTACTTGAAGTTTTGTTACGCGGCGAGTTGCATTTGATAAGAATGTGGACACGTGTCAGATAATTAATAACCCTTGTTGGTAGCCAATAAAAAGATGCCAAGTTGCACGGCAGGATGAGTGCGCTGTGTTTTGGCTGATACATTCGATCCATTTCCATTAAAGGGCATTTGCATGTGCACCCAAATAAAACATAAAATTACAAAGTAGATCCAAAAAAAACAACATTGTTTTTTTCCGTTAACAAAATAATCCAAACCATGTGCAAACAGTGTGCACGGCTTCGTATAACATAAATATTGCTTTTCTTCCCTCTTCAAATAAATTTTATCTATTTATTTATTTTGATTTTCTAAAATAGGTTATTTTATTTATTTTAGTTTATTTAAAATATAAATATAGGTATAATGTGTAAATATCCTAGGATACTCATCAAAATTTATGTTATCATAATTTATACATAAGTTTTTCGTCATTAACAAGTTTTTCGTCATTAATAAAAATTTATTATTAACATGATATATATATATAGTTGACAACAGTGCCGTGAAAGACAAACAGATAAAAACAGATAATTAGGATGTGTTTGATTTGTTTTTTTTTTTTGTTTTACTGTAATTTATAATAGAAATAAGGTTAGATGGTTGCGATTAGTTGAGTTACTGTTTTTACAGATTGAGATCCAATAGTTAATTATGAACATTTACAATGACGCACTATATATATATATAAACGGAAAATACTAAAGTATATATAAATATACGGATGATTATGGAGCATTTGTTTATGTACACAAGCAAATGTCCATTTTCAAGGAGTATAGAATAAAAAACTAAGTATGACGTGGCGACTCTATACTGGTCACAATAGTGGGCCCAAACAGCATATCAACATAGGAATATAAGGTACAGCAATGGAAGACCAACCAACAAGACCCTGCCAAGTGGCGCACAACCGCGTCATTCCATTCATTCATAAAAGACCACAAACCGTGGCCTCGAATTACCCAACCCTTTCACTCTCTCTCTCTCTCTCTCTCTCTCGTGCTCTCCGCCACCGCTCGCCGGCGATCATGGAGAGCTCCGTCCTTACCCGCCCCTTCGCGCCGCCTTCCTCCACCGTCCTCCGCCGGCCAATCTCCATCCGCTCCCCGCCTTCCCTCTCCCCTCTTCGTCTCGCTCCCCGCTCCCTCCCCACCCTCCGCTCTCGATCCCTTCCCCATTTCCCCTTCCCCAAGACACATCTCCGTCTCCCCCCCATCTGCGCCTCCTCACCCTCCTCCCCACCTCCAAAACCCACACCGGTCCCTCTGTCTGGCGCTAAGCCATTACCGCTAGCGATTTCCATCGCCATCGGTCTGGCCGTCCGCTTTTTGGTGCCTCGGCCTGCCGAAGTCTCGCCGCAAGCTTGGCAGCTTCTTTCCATCTTTCTCTCCACCATCGCTGGCCTCGTCCTTGGCCCGCTTCCTGTTGGTGCCTGGGCCTTCCTTGGCCTCACCGCCTCCATCGTCACTCGCACCCTTTCCTTCTCCACCGCCTTTGGCGCGTTCACTAATGAGGTGATTTGGTTGATTGTGATTTCATTCTTTTTCGCTCGCGGATTTGTGAAGACTGGCCTTGGAGACCGGATCGCTACCTACTTCGTGAAGTGGATGAGGAGTAGCACGCTGGGATTGTCGTATGGGCTTACTGTCAGTGAGGCTCTAATTGCTCCCGCAATGCCCAGCACGACGGCTAGGGGCGGCGGTGTGTTTTTGCCGATTATCAAGTCGCTGTCGCTCTCCGCCGGCAGCCGGCCTGGGGATCCATCAGCGAGAAAGATTGGATCATATTTGGTGATGTCGCAGTTGCAGGTGAGAATCGGCCTTTAATTGGATTCCCCTTTTATTTATCTATTTTTTAATTATTGCTGGTTAAAGCTAGCTCCATCTCATGCTATAGATACGCATTTTGTTAAAAAATCATTATTCTTTATTCATCCAAAATTTCATGTTTACTTACCATTAGTTAGATGAGTTGGGACCTTTCTTTTGATTTTTACTTGAACACTGCAAGTGGTTTTCATCTCCAATTGACAGATGTAAAAAAAAAGGGGGGGGCTTTTATGCACTTTTCATGTTAAATTTTGGCATCAAGCTTGAATCGTGACCCTAATAGTATCAACTTTATAGTAATCTTTGAGGCATTACAGTATGTGGATGGCTTTTTTTTTTGGTTATATTCTGATGCCTTGAGACCACCCGTTTGATAATTAGACTTGCTACCCACAACTAAAAAATGGGTGCCATTTATTGAGAAATAATCTGGCCTTCTGTGTTCCTTTTGTATAAAATTAGCATTTGATTCACCTGTATATTTTTGTCTTGTTCACTTGGTTTTGAGATTCTTGTTCTGCGCAGGTAGGATAACTGATAACGCAACCACTGTTTGTTGTTTATACTGTTCTCTCATAGTTACATGTGGTCTCTTTGAATGACTTTGGTGTTCTAGTGTTCCTTCTTTTTCTTATCCAGGATACATAAGCTATGTGTCTTCACTTATTTCTTGCTTGTGTTTGATGCATGGCAGTCAGCTGGTAAATTAAGTTCTCTTTTCCTTACCGTGAATGACTCCTGAGTTCTAGTGTTTGTTCTTTCTCTTATCCAGCATACTTGAGCTATATGTCTTTACTTATTTCTTGCTTGTGTTTGATGTATGGCAGTCAGCTGGTAACTCAAGTGCTCTTTTCCTAACTGCTGCAGCTCAAAACTTACTCTGCCTTAAACTAGCGGAGGGACTTGGGGTAGTGATTGGGAACCCATGGATCTCTTGGTTTAAAATTGCAAGCTTACCGGCGATTATTTCACTTCTAGCTACTCCATATATTCTATATAAGATCTTCCCACCTGAAACCAAAGACACCCCTGATGCACCTGCTATGGCCACAAAAAAACTGGAACAAATGGGACCTGTAACAAAGAATGAATGGACTATGCTTGGCACCATGCTTCTTGCTGTAGCTTTGTGGGTCTTCGGGTATGTACCTTTTTACCTTTGTGATAGAACCTACTTATGTGTGTGTTAGGAAGCAGTAACTTATTGGTTCATCCCCTTAATTCTCACTTTATGCACTAGGTTAGCATCTCTACTGTCTGCTCTAAAACTTTGTTCCACTTATACACTGTGAATTGATATTATGGAAAGTGACATAGAATTCTTATGTGATGAGAGGGAAAGTTGTTAATTGCAGCCATTTTGATATTTGTGCGAATTCACTTATGATTGCCTTTCTTACTTTCCTAGTAGTAGAAATTCAGATAAGATATTGGAAAAAATGAAACAAGAGGGATGCGAAGGAACTTAAGATAAATAATAAATAATTGAGATATTGGTTTGCTTTATCAAAGGCATGCTCGTTTTATTTTATTCTGTTCATTCTAGACTCTGAAACATAGCCAAATTTTGTTTTCCCTGTAATTATTATTTTGCTTTATGTTGAATTGTATGCTAAGATGCATCTAAAATATTCTTGAATGATTATATTGTTTTAAGAGTAAAATGTCCAATATATGTTGCTTTATTTGTTGTTCCTTTTCTATACCTAACAAGTCATCGGTTTTTGCACAGAGATGCTTTTGGTATAGCAAGTGTTGTTGCAGCTATGCTTGGGTTGTCCATCCTTCTCCTTTTAGGTGTCTTGGAATGGGATGATTGTTTAAGTGAGAAGTCTGCGTGGGACACTCTGGCCTGGTTTGCAGTGCTAGTTGGCATGGCTGGGCAACTTACAAATCTTGGGATTGTGCCATGGATGTCCAACTGTGTTGCTAAAGTCCTTCAATCTTTCTCATTGAGCTGGCCAGCAGCATTCTGTGTTCTTCAAGCTTCTTATTTCCTCATCCACTACCTGTTTGCTAGCCAGACTGGTCATGTGGGAGCCTTATTCTCGGCATTTCTAGCAATGCATTTAGCAGCTGGAGTCCCTGGTGTATTGGCGGCGCTTGCCTTGGCATATAATACAAATCTTTTTGGTGCTCTGACACATTATAGCAGTGGGCAGGCTGCTGTATATTATGGAGGTATGCTTTCTCTATAACTAGCTCTTGCTGTTTCACAGTCAGGTTTGCCATGGTTTTAGAATCTAGTTGAAACTAAGGGCAATTGATTGAGGCACGTGATGATTTTGAAGTGATTCTGCCATGTTTGAATTATCATAATTGTTTGGTTAAATTCATGAAGAAGAGGAGATAAAATATTATTTAGCAGAATTAAGTATAACCCAACAACCCATTCGGGTAGATTGGTGGTATTAATCTATTTGATTAATCTGACCTGGTTTCATTTGATTTACATATCTAGATCCATTTTCAATTAATCATATGATTGAATTAGTCCAATTGATTATAATTCAATGTGGATTAGCTGTATACTTGAGCAAAATTATTTCTTAACTAGTGGAATGACCGTGGATTTGATTTGATTATCCCTATAGTATGTTTATTTCTTAACTAAGTGAGATCACCTTAATAAAACATGATAGATAATAAAGGTCTTATGCTTGCTAAATTATCTAATTTTACCTTGCAACTTTGGTTTCTCATATTATTTAAAATTAATCCAGTTTTATATCATTGGCCGGTTTTTTTTAATTATTCTGAAAAGATAGACTGAGAACTGACACAAACAAGTGACTAAAAATGGTTTGACCTGGTTTCATTTGATAAAGGTGTCTAGAATCTCTAGATCCTTTTTCAGCAAATCATGACTGAATTTGTCCAATTGATTGGCTTATTTTTGAAAGGATTTATCATATAATTACCAAAATTAATTCTGAATGAGTGTAATTAATAATTATTAACTAGTTTTTAATTATTATAAAAAGATGGACAGAAAACATGAGTGAAACAACAGGAGTAACTAAAAAGGGTTTGGTTGTCATCTGGATTGACCTGAAATTCAACACTTGCTTTTAAAACTGCAAAAATAATTTCCCACTACACACACTGGGTTATGTAACCATTTGTTCTGGATCAATCATGGTTGCCAATTCATCCTTATTGATGAAAGAACAGTTAATAAATTAGTTGCAGGTGTTTTTTTTTTAAATTTCTGTGATATTCTGAATTTGGCATCAAATTTCTTCCTATGTGTTTCTTCATGCTATATTGGTAGCAACATTTAGATCATCATTGGGAGGTGCATTATATTTTCAGATAAACTCTGTCTGGGTTCTGCTATTTATTCTCCACACATACTTATATATTTTCCAAGAGTCGAGTCTAATTACTTTTCTCCTCTGTTTTTTTTTCTTTGTGCAGCGGGTTATATAGAGCTTCCTGATGTATTTAAATACGGCTTTGTTATCGCCTTGATTAATGCTTTGATATGGGGAGTAGTTGGAACCTTCTGGTGGAAATTTTTGGGTCTTTATTGAGCCAGTAATCCTATAAAGTTCATTCTAATTGTTTCTTCAAAGGGTAAGTTATTTCTCATTCATTAGCAATTTTAGCTGTTGATGTTCCCTGTAATTTTGACCGGGAAATGGAACTTGAGCTTATGCCATTGTCAGGCTATGTGCTACTGCTCATCAGAGTTGAATTTTATATTTTCTGTCAGTATGTTCAAATTCCTTTTTGTTATATCCAGCCTCATTATATGATCTTCTTTTCCCCAAATGTTTAACCAGTTCACACATGATATATGTGAATGCAGAAAGAAGTCCGACCAAGGGAAAAAAACAGTTTCACAAGGTTTTAGAGAATTGTGATGGTCCAACTTTTGATTAGTTTTAGAATCAATTTTAATTCTTTTATTTATGTAAGTAGGGTTTGTACACCAGCTGATTTTGATCGAGCTGGGCCCTGCTTGAGCTCGAGATTAGCTTGAATATATTTGTTTGAGTTTGACCCGATTTAAATTTTGAAAGATTGACCATAGGTAGGTTTAGCTCAAAACTGAAATCAAGTAAATTTTAATTTTGAGACCTTAAGTCTAGCTCAAAATCTAAAAATTAAAATTGTTCTCTATAGTAAACAATATATAGCATTATAAAGAAATAAAACTCACATTTTTTAATTGGAGTTAATATGCATCTTTATAAATACTATATTAATATATATCAAATAAAATATTCTAATAATATGTATTAATTGATTATTATTCTTTTTGAACTGTAGAGCCGTTTCGATTTTGAGATCTAATACCAAGCTTAAGCTCAAGTGTTAACAAGGGCAGAGCTCCTACTTTGCGCAAACAACTTGATCAGTCCTACTTATGTCAGGATTCTTAACTACCTATCCTTGTGGTGGTAATCTGAAACATAATGGACCCTAGACAATGAATTGATGATAAATATGGGGAATGTCAAGAATCGAAAGCATGTTTATCAGAGTTTTGTTGCCTAAGGAGGTCTTAATATTAAAGGTCCACTTGCAGCTCTTAAAAGCCTTTTTCTTTTAGATTGTTTGAAATTTGCTCTGCTTTTCAGTATTTTCAAGATCTCTGTCACCTTGTTTGGAATGTGGATGCAAACATGATTCTTTTGGAATCTGGCCAAGATTTTGAATCATCCTAATCTTTGCATGAGTTAAATTTTTTTTTTTCTGGTTTGGATAAGTTATTTTGATGTACTGGTTCTACTTATAAATAGTTCATCAGTATGAATTGCCAGCTGAGTGATTCACATAAGCATGTGGATCTTTGCTTTCTATATAGCTGAGAAATATCCGAATTATATACTGATCCTTTCTAAAGTTTGAAATGACACAGATATAAGATATTCAATTGTGATCTGAACTTTATATTGCTGATGATACTATCTAGTGCTACATAACCATTTCAATTTCATTTCATTTGTTTATTGTTTTATTGTGTCAAATGAATCAATTCCAAGTCATGCCTTCATTAGTTTGCAAGTCTTGTCCTTCATTCTTGACAGGCTGTTTGTTTGATGACATGAGATATGAACAAGTGTAGGACTATACAAAAGTAAACACACTTGTCCACCATTAGAAAAGGGAACCTATCCCTTATATGACACAAGCTTTTCAATAAAGTTAATAGCACCTAAAGTGTGACCTTTGCCATGTACTTTATATGATTGTGATATCTGTGTGCTTGAAAGGAGGAATTGAATAAAATTATTCCACCTTTCCTCACCAAACCTCATAGAAAAACAAAGGAACAGATACAATTGATATACTTTAGTTTATATAGCTTCCCCACCCTCAAACTGAAGCCTATAAGCACAATGGCCAAACACCTGCTTGAGCAGAAGAAAAAGAAGAAAGAGCTACTTACTTTATTATTACTTTACTTACCTTAAACTTTAGGTGGGCAAGGAAAGGAAGCAAGGAATCACTTTTTAATGCTTGGGGAAAAGCTTTGAAGGAGTGGTGGGACTTTAACTTTGCATGCAATTCCAAAGGATGGGGTCACATACTCACAATTGAGGGCTGATAGGACATTTTGTTCTGTGTACCTGTGAGCTTTTTTTTTTTTTTTCTGATTCCTTTGCCAACTTGGAAAGTTTTGTGTCATTGTTTGATAATGAGAGGACTCCTTTCATTGTTTTTAGCTTATCATGCTCATTATCTCTTGTGCTACTTCATTCACTCTGATACCACAAAATGCTCTCATGATCTCATCTATACTTATTTATTTTTTATTTTTGCAATGGACTTCACTCTAGGGTTTTTGTGTTTGTGGTTATAGGGAAGTTTGACAACTTCCCTATGGTCACTGCAGGGCTCTATGTGCAAAAACTCTTGCACTTTGTTGTACATTTGTACCTCTTCTTGTGATTGATTTCGCTTGATGTTATCACAAAATTTTGATTTTTTTTTTTTTTTTTTGGGTAAGTAAAATGGTAAGAGATGGTTGAAAATTTAGGGTGGTGGCCAATGTTACTCATAGCCAATTAGTACTGGATTTCCTGCATGCGGGCGAGCCAAAATGAGGGCCAAATTTCTGCCACGACATAAGCACACATATATGTTTATAAAGCCCGTGCATATATCCTAATTGTGGCTTGTTATTTATAGCTTATTAGCATCGGATTTCCTATCTACGTGCGGGCGAAATTAAGACGAAATTCTTGCCACATGGTAAGGGCGCATGTATGTTTAGAAAGCCCATGTATATCGTAACTGTGGTTTATAAAAAAAAAAGTTTATTATAAACTAATAGTTCATCCTCAATATATATGTAATTCTTGCTTTTACTACGTCTCTTTTTATTTCATCTTCTTCTTTATATCATTTATAATAAATGAGAGGATATTTATAACCACTCAAGAGAAAAATAGATAATTAGGATTAATTCTATCCAACGATCTAAGATATATTAATAAATGAAATAGTAACAGTGATGGCGGCTGGTACAATAAAACATGAGCACAATTGTTATCAAAGCGTCACTTCTACAGTATTCATAACAAGGTTGTGTATGTGTCTGTGGGCTCTTGTGAACATGTATGTGTGTGTATATATGTGGCATAAATAAAACACTGAAAATCTACTTAATATGTATTAGAAGAAGTATTTACATTAATTTTGATTTTGATTGGTTGGCTGACAAAGATCTGTTCCCTATCCATGACTTTGATGGGATTTAAATGGCTTTTCATGGCTCAACATGTTGTCCTTTACTATTCCCACATTTTAAGTTCTTTTTTCATCTTCATTTGGTGTTGGGTCTCAATCACTTTTGGACCCACCATAGAACACTAATCTACATCAAGTATCATCTCTCTCTCTCTCTCTCTCTCTCTCTCTCTCTCTCTCTCTCTCTCTCTTGATGGAGATAAGGGTTTGTCCATAATGTATAACCTTTTTAACTTTTTGTATTATTTGTAATCACATGTAATGTAATCACTAAAAACAATAATTTAGATTTAATTAGGTTCTTTATAGCTGATAATATTTGATAAGGGTTTGTCCATAATGTATAACCTTTTTAACTTTTTGTATTATTTGTAATCACATGTAAGGTAATCACTAAAAACAATAATTTAGATTTAATTAGGTTCTTTATAGCTGATAATATTTGAGTTGCCTTGATGTTAAGTTCTCTGCTGGTTTCTTTTTTTTTTTTCTTTAATACTATTTTAGGAAACAAACCAATATTTCACTTTTTTTGTTCTTTAGACAGTTTGTTTTTATTATAGATTTTTTCAGATCTCTAAATCAAATTATGATTTAAAGATCTCTTTTTACTTTCATGTTCATACTTTAATTTATCATTTATTTTTGGTCGGCCAATAAAATCTTTGAGTAATATATCTGAAACTCTAATTTTGATTTTGAAATGATTGTTTGATTAATAAAATTTTTAATTTACAAAAAAATATGTAGAAATATAATTGATGTAGTATTAGTTATAAATATTTTTTGTATATTAAATAATAATATTATTAGATAAGTTATAATACTTAAACACAGCATCATCTTTGATTTTATATAATAATATAGTGTTTATGTCTCTGTCTTCTAGAGATCCTTTTTCATTGTAAGATTAAAAGTTCATGTTTACATTTAAAAGCTCTTTAAATTTTTTTAAAGAAAAAAAAAGGATAAAAAGGGAGGAATATTATAATGACACTGCTCCCAATGATAAGTTCATGGGAAATCTACATGTCCTTGCATACTTACAAATTATTGCTAAAATCATGCTTGTGAATCAAATAAGACATCTGATTGCTCATCATGATATGCAGGAAAGTAAATCAAAAGAGAACAAATAAAAAAGAAAAAAAAAAAGAAAAAGAGCACACAATCCCAAGTCAGAGAGAAGCCATTCAATCAGTGCCACACTTTATTCTCTTTTCTCTCATCACCATGTGACAATTTTGGTAAATATTAATTTTATATAAATATATATAATATATAGGGAAAATTAATTTTAGTAGATTTTTTTAATACACTTTTTTTTTTTTTTTTTTTTTTATCGTTGCAGCTCACTTCATAAGTTTATTTTATCTTACAACATATATTTTTCGCTTAATAATTAATTTCTGCTTAATAATGCATGTTTACGTGTAACTAAATAAGTTTTTATTTAATATGTTATATTTTTGTTTAATATATTTTTTTAAATTTATTATCTGACTTTCCGTTTAATATTATGTGTTTCTGTTTAAAAAACCGAGAATCCTTCCTATTAATGTCAGTTACCTTTATGTTAGAGTTACTCAAAAGTAAGCTATCAGAAAAAAAAAAAATTTTAAATACCCAAATTTGAGAGAGTCAAGTGTGCATAAAAGAAACTTCCAAAGGGGTTTTAACAATTACAAGTATATAATATTTCCATTATATAAGTTTACTATTTAATAATTATAAGAAATATAGGAAATAACACTTTATGGGTCACATAATTTTGGAAATAGTTTGTAATAAATTTGCAAGTAATTTTTTTTTAAGATTGGTTTAAATTAGTTTTATTGAAATAACCCTTCCATCCTTTTCTTGAAAGATTCTCACAATTTTATTTTGGGTAAACCACACAAATAGTCGCTAAACTATAGGGTTATTCCTGTTTTGGTCATTGAACTTTAAAAAATTCTATTTGGGTCACTAAACTTTAGTTTTGCTTTCAATCAAGTCACTAGGGAGAATGCCGTTAACGGCATCCTGACGTGGCAAGCCATGTCACTAAAGTTCAGTGACCTAAATAGAATTTTTTTTTTAAAGTTCAGTAACCAAAATAGAAATAACTCTATAGTATAATGACTGTGTGGTTTATCCTGATTTTTTTCCAGGTTTTTGTTATAATTGTAGTGCAATTTTTCTTGTAAAAATGTATTTGTAAATGTATGAAACAATATATACATTCAGTAAGTCAACTGTTGAATGTTCAAAAATGACATTCACAAAACACAATCATAGAAGAGATGCATGATTGTGGATGCTAACAATTGACCATCTAAATTACTAGTAAGTGCTATAAAACCTCTATTCAGTTCAATTTTAATGGATTTTCTACTTTATTAATTGCCATTGCTTTGTGTTTCTCTAGGTCAAAAAAGCTAGTAGACCTTCTGCAATGCAACATGCAAACCAACCTTCATCTAGAAGGGCACAATCAGGTGCAAGACAAGAGGTAATAATTGATCTAAATTACTTAGCCTTGTGTGACTTACTACTGTTAATGTGTATTTTTTTATTTAAACCCCAGGAACATAATCCAAGTAGATAAAGCAAATCAACTCCACAACCTAATGTGATTATTAGATGTATGCTTGATGTACAACCTTGTGTATATTGTTGTTAGCACAATATATATATTGTTGTGTATATTGTTGTTAGTCTTGTGTGACTTACTACTGTTGTTAGCACCCACAATCATACATCTCTTCTATGATTGTGTTTTGTGAATGTCATTTTTGAACATTCAATAGTTGATTTATTGAATGTATATATTGTTTCATACATTTACAAATACATCTTTACAAGAAAAATTGTATCTACAATTACAACAAAAACCTGGGAAAAAAATTAGGATAAACCACACAAATAGTATAGAGTTTTTCTATTTTGGTCACTGAACTTAAAAAAAATTCTATTTAAATCACTGAAGTTTAGTGACATGGCAAAAAACATGTGACATGGCTTGCCAAGTCAAGATGCCGTTAACGGCATTCTCCCTAGTGACTTGATTGGAAGCAAAACTAAAGTTTAGTGACCCAAATAGAATTTTTTAAAGTTCAGTGACCAAAACAGGAATAACCCTATAGTTTAGTGACTATTTGTGTGGTTTACCCTTTTATTTTATTTATAATTCACTTTTAATGGTTTATTTCCATATATTTTAGTGACTATTTGTGTGGTTTACCCTTTTATTTTATTTATAATTCACTTTTAATGGTTTATTTCCATATATATATATATAACAAAGGCAGGAACCCAACCTAGGCAATTAAACGAGTTTCTTTCTTCTATGTTTTTACCTTCTACTTTCCATATAATTGATAAAAACAAAAAAAAAACAAAAGTAATTTCAATTTTAATATAAGTATAAATATTAATTATATTAAAAATAAATTTTGATATATTTTATTAACATGACATTGAACCAATTGATCCAACCATTGAATCGTTTAACCCGAGATCAGAGATTTGCATGTGTTGTTTGCAATCTGGATTAAATAATATTCCTAAACAATATGTATTATATGAATAATAATAATAATTAGGAAAAATAATTTATAAGTCCCTGAATGTTTCAAAACATCTCAGACAGACTCTCTAATATTTACAGTCTCTTTTTTTTTTATAATTTATTTTTTAGTTAATGCAACTCATTCTGTCATTTTATTCTATCTTACAATATGTACTTCTCACTTAAAATATATAGTTTTTGTTTAACATTACATGTTTTCATATAATCACATATATTTTAATTTAATATTTGACTTTTTTGTTTAATATTTAAACTTTTCACTTAACTTTACGTATTTCCACTTAAAAAACCGAGAGACATTTCCGTCAACATTAATTACTTTTATGACATAAAAATATAAAAGTAAGCTATCAGAAAAATGAGAGATTTTTTGAAAATACTCAAACTTGATGGGACAATATGTGAATAAGTGAAACTTAGAGCGATTTTTATGGTATTTTTTAGTAATAATTATTAATGGCATTGCAATTTCTTCTAATTATTTACTATTAATCATATGTTAATAAAAGGAAAAAAAATTCAATGCACCAACCCCAAAAAATGTGCATGTTTATAGTATGATCATGAATTCTAAACATCATGATCTTCCAAATTCTTCAAAATATTTTCAATTGACTTTCTTTGAGGATTTGTTCAAAACTATCCAACATGCACCATTTAATTTCAAAACTTAAAAAGTTTTTCCTTTTCACACCATGGTTTTTTTAATTGCTTGTGAATCATGTGAATAACGTGAACCTCATATTAAGTTATATTATTTATTATTTTTGTTTTTTGCTCATATGCCCTTCTAAAACTCATAATTGCGCAAATACCCTTGTGAAAGTCACAATTACTAATATACACTAATGAAAAGCAAGATTTCTCAAGAAATTATGGACATGTCTTCATCTTTCTTAATTGAAAAGGATTAGCCACTAACCATGCTCTAATCGTCATTAAATCTTCCAAACAGCATATTAAAAAAAAATGAAGATTTTCTTTCTCATTGTTTCCTTATTTAAACAGACATAGTGCCCAACTTTTTTTTTCCCCTAAAAAGACATGTTTATAATCTTTTTTTCTTATATATATATATATATATATATATATATATATATATATATATATATATGCAAGTATTTTAGCAGATATTAGGGTAAATTTTTTAGTATGTCAGTAAATTTTGGCTCATTTTCACTTTGATTATCGAATTTTAATTTATATCAATTTGATCACTCAACTTTAATTTGATTTCACTAAATATGATTTCAGTCCCAAATGAATGATGCGGCTCTTTTCGATTATATGGATACCTCCAATAGATTTAATATTGTGTAATATAGAGGACTGACTCGGATTTTTAGACAGCAATGCAAGAAATTGGGGGTTGAAAATTTTGATTTATTGCCCAGTAAGATCAAATTAAAATTGAGTGACCAAATTGATATAAATTGAAATTTGGTGAATAACGTAAAAATGAGTCAAAGTTTGGTGATCTAATAAAAAATTCACTCGCAAATATTAATTTTACAATGTTTAGCAAATATATAACTATGCAAAGCTATATTGGTGATTGCTTCTATAAAACTCAAATTAATTAAAACTTATAAAGCATATTTTAATATATAATGTTTAAAAATAGTTCAACCCATCAACTTATTTATTATTAATAATATCCAACGTGAATCATTTATAAGGCCAATCTATTGATATTTGAAAAAAAAAAAAAATTCCAATTCCTCTAAACATTCTGAAATACTGATTTTGATTGGTTTAGGGAAAACGTGCCTTTTGTGTTTTTTTCATTAAAAATTGTATATGTTTTTTTTAAAGTATTGGGGGAAAATATATATATATAATCAAAGACTGTTTTCATAAAAAAAAACCATTAAACACTGTAAAACTACATAAATAAATATTATTTAGTAAAAAACCCATCCAAGCAAATCAAAATATGATCCATCTATTTAACATGTTGATCCAATCTATCAACTTTTTATACATTTCATAATAGTTTATAACACTCATATTTTTATTTAATAAATATGGATAAATCACATACAGGACGGGCACAAATAAAAAGTGTAAATACAAGTTCTACAGTACTTATGCTCTCATTCCACGTAAATTAAAATTTAAATTTTTTTTTAGAAAAATATAAATACTTTACATATATAAAGCTCGATGCTAATAGATCAAATGATGGTTGACAAATTTTATTTTATTAAAAAAAAAAAACTTATCTCCATTTCATTCCCTTTGAACCACATAACATTTCATTTCATTTCATTTAGGCTGTTCTCTCACTCTCTAGTCCTTTCCTCACCTTCACTTAAACCATAGTTAGATTCATCTCTATGTTGCAAACCTAACCCATCCCCAAACTCAACCTCCTTTTTAATTAATTAAATTAAATTAATTAATAATAGTAATAATAATATTTATATCACTCTCTTCCCCTTATTCTGCTTCTCTCTGTAAAACACACACGCACAAAGACATACATACAAGCACAAATCCCAATTAGGCCATGGAAAAACCTTTGAGATGATCATGAACCTCTCTTTCATGATTTTAATGGGCTCTGAAAGTCAAGAGATACATGCTCACCATATATAGATCAAACCAAGAGTGAAACCTCCTTCAATCCCTCATCTTTACCACCTTATCTCTTCTCTCTCACCTCCTCCTCTGCTCTTCTTCTTCTTCTTCTTCTTCTTCTTCTCTTTCTAAACTTTTCTAAACCTTGTTGTTCTTCTTCTTGGTGGTGCTTTGCCATAGCTTGTATAATTAAGCAAGACATGAAGAGAAGGTGTTTGAGCTCACAACCTTTGGGAGATGGTCTTCTTGCTAATGATGGAGGTCTCTCTCTCTCTCTCTCCTTCTTTCTCTCTTTCTTCTCTGTTCTAAAAACATTATAATTCCTCTAAAATATGACCATATAAAAGTTTCTTTAAAATTTTCCTTTGATCAAACCTTACAAAATGCATTCTTAAATGTAACCAAATTCTAAACTTTTGTACTAGTTTCTGATTTCACAACACCAAATAAACTTCTCCTCCTCCTTTTACCCACTCTCTCTCTCTCTCTCTCTCTCCATCTTCTTCATCCTCATCATCTTCTTAGAAAATTCAAGCTTAGTTTGTTTGTTTGTGTTTTTTTTTTCCTTTTAAACAGTATTGAATTCTAAACTGAATTGAACCTATAAATTCTTTTGGTGCAGAAAACATCATCAACACAAACAACACAACAACACTCTCCTTCCAACCCATCATCACCCAACAACAACAAGACCAAGAAGAAGAAGAAGAAGATGAAGACAACTACTCATCTGAAGCACTATCTTCTCACCACCACCATCATCAACATCATCATCATCATCATCATCAACAACAACCATCAATGCTTTCAGACAAAAAACGCCGTCTTTCCCCATCCCAACTCCACGCTCTTGAACAAAGCTTCGACCTTGACAACAAACTCGACCCTGACCGCAAACTCCGTCTCTCTCTCGACCTCTCCCTCCAACCTCGCCAGGTCGCCGTCTGGTTCCAAAACCGCCGCGCCCGCTTCAAAACCAAACAACTCGAACGCGACTTCTCCTCTCTCCGCTCCTCCTACAACTCTCTCCAACTCCAACTCGACTCTCTCCGCCACCAAAACCATCTTCTCCTCTCCGACGTACGTACAATAAACTACTACTCCTCTTCTCTCTCTCTCTCTCTATATATATATATAATTATGTTGAAGCCATGCATGCATGCAGATAAAAGAGCTCAAGAGAAAGCTTGAAGAGAAGCAAACAACGTCCAAAGGAGGAGGAGGAGGTGGTGGTGGAGGATCGTCGGACAGTGATTCTAGTGCAATAATGAATGAGAAACAAAAGAGTGAAGATCAGATAAAGAAAGGGAATGAGAATGAGGATCAAGTTGTGAGATTTGAGGAGGAGATGGAAGAGCCTTGCAGTAGTTTCTTCAACGATGAACAACCACCCAGTCTTCTCAGCTGGTATTGCTCTGATTGGTGTTGATGATAATATTGTGAATGTTCAGGGGGTTTTCTGCAAAAATTTGAAAAAAAAACAAAAGTTTTGTAAAATATAGAGTTGTGCAGGGGCTTTTCCTTAATTTTCCTTAAAATAAGTTCCTACTTTCTCTCTCTCTTTTTCTCTCTAGAGTTTTATTATGTATATAGCTTTTATTTTAATTATTATTATCATGAGATAGGAATAAGATCAATGCTGGGTTTAATTGTTTTATTATTTTTATTTATTTATTTATCTAATTTCTAGTTATTATTATTATTATTTGTATTGATGATAAGTTGTTGGGAAATGGGTTCACGTGGCCACGCGTGGGTGACGTCCAGGGTTTGATATATATATATATATATATGATAACAATAATATATAATATATATTATTATTATTTATTCATGAGATGGGGTGTTGTTTGAGGGTGGTTTTGTAATTTAGTCCCTGACAATATGATAATTGTGTTTGTTGAACTTTGAGGGACGTGAAAGTAACACTATTTGATAACCGAGATTTTTGTCTGCAGACTTACTAAACACCGACTTCAAAGTCAATTTGTTGCTCTGCATTTCAAACTAGTCCTTTTCTTTTTTTTCTTTTTTCTTTCTGTGTAATTATAAAATTTCTTGGAAGGAGCTTTTATTAATTTTGCACTGATAAATTACAAAAATTAATTATTTTTTATAAAATTATATCTTTTATTTATTTTTATTTTTATTTTTCAATTTTTTCACTGATGAGCTCAGTCTAGCTCATCAAAGTATAAGAAATGGAGAAGAAAAAGATTAATAAAACAAAACATAGAAAAAATGGTAGTTAAAAAAAATTATGTAGTGTTTTTTTTTTAAAAAACCTAAGGATTTATTTGAGTACTTAGGAAGTAGCTAATTTAATTTTTTTTATGATAATTACGTATTATTTATACATTAGTTTTGGAGTAATGACCAATCCTTATTTTGTATCAATTTGGATCGGATGCAAATGATAGAATTAATAATAGTTTTAAAAATTCTGATTTTATTGATATTTATTTTATATTTCAAAATAAAAATTAACAATAAAATTATTTTCATTTCTCTTTCATTAATGTGACACTTCATGACCAATAAATCTCAAGACATCTTTCACTCTTTCTCATGGTTGTCATTTTCCAATATAAAATCATAAATTTAAATTTAATATCAAGATATCATGGTTGTCTAAATATAATCTCTCTCTTATATTTATAAATTTTTTTATAAGATATATACATATTATTATAAGATTGAATTTAGTTTGCTATAACAAGTCAAGCATGGGACTCAAATAGAAACAAGAGGTTCATTAGAATTCTATTAAGTGTTTTAATTATATATTTTTAGGGTGTTTGTTTGTAAGAGAATAAAAAATTTCCCAATTTTTTTTTTAAAATGTTTCTTTCATTCACATAATCAAGATTTTCCAAATAATTCATATGTTGAAAAAAAAATTAGTAAAATATAATATTATTATAATTTTATATAATTTTTTCTATCACCCAAGTTTCATTAACATACAACAACAAAGTAAGATTTAAATAATATACCTTTGGAATATTAAAATATTACTCTTACTAAACCCATCACTATCCATGTTTTAATAACACAAAACAAGCATCACCCATAATTTTTTTCTCTTAATAAAAAAAAATTTTAAATTGGATCATGATAAGGATTAAAAAATAAGGTGATATTGCAACTTTTTATTTCAACCTTTTTTTTATGCATTAAATTACTCCACCACAACAACCATCCCAAGTGTAACCTCATGAATGAGTCTCTCATTCACACAAAGATATAAATATGAACACATCCCATTTTTCAACAAATTAATAATAAATTTGTACCTTTAGATAAAAAATTAATAATATAATATAATATAGTAATGAAACTAGAGTGGTCACATAGGATTCTCTCATTAATCAACTTTATAAATAATCCCATGATTCTCTCACTTAAATAATTCAATGAGGTTTGGAAATTGCACCTTGTAGTGGTTTGCTTGTCCAATGGTTTTTATTGGTTGTTTCATTCTTATTTTTTTTTAATTCTAATTTCTCTTTTTCTAATCAAATAGTTAAACATTCATCTTGGGTGTGTAGCATCACTAACCAAATGACTTTTACTTATTGCTTATTATGGTATTGTTTTAGATTACCAAAAATAGATTATGATGTTCAAAGTTTGGTGCTAATCTAATATAAATGAGAAAAAGGTGATAAAATAAAATAAATGCATGCTATAAAATTATATATATATATAGGTGAAAAGGTTAGATTTTTGTTATTTAAGTTTATGACCATTAATAATTATAAAAGTTTAATCTTAAAGTATGTTTTGTTATTTATACATGTTATTCATTTGAAAAGTAAGGTAACAAAAAAGTTTCACCTGAGATTAACAAAAGCTGGTATGAAAAAAATATTGTTTCAAACATAAAGAAAAATGAAGAATCTTAATATAATGGTAATAAATAATATGGTTCATGAAATTGAAACTTTTTACCCCTATATATATATATATATATAAATTAGCAGAGAATCACACATTAAAAGAAGAGCCCATGATTGGGTCTGTGTCTCACTGGCTTTGCAGCTTTTCTAATTATTCTTTTTTCACTCTAAGTCCCAAATTTTGTAAATTATTTTAACTGCGGGGTTAAAATGCAAAAAAAAAAACTCACCAAAACTCTCCAGTGGCTACTAGCAATAAAAAATATAAATAAATAATTTATAAATGATAATAATAATAATAATAATAATAATAATAAAACATAAATGAAGAAATAGGCAATCTCGTCTGTATCTGTTTCTCATGTCACTCTCTACCTCAGGCTTTTGGTGGTCCTGATTCAGTTTTTTTTTTTGGAGGGACTTGTTTGCATATTTTTGGCGTTTTTCGGCCGGCAATCTATTGTTCGCACATGGATTACACACGTGCTTTTCGTACCTGCCCACCAATCACAATATTCTCCTTTTTTATTTTTTTATTTTTTTCCTCTTTAGTTTTCCGAGGCATTCCAAATTTTTCATCACCTTTGGATTCACATCCTTTTCTATTCTTCAAAAGAGCTTAAATTCATGAAAAATACACTTTTATATGTGTATGTATATAGATAGGTAAACATAATATGTGTATGTCGTTAGAGTAATTATTTTTTAAAAACATTTGATGATAGTTATTAGACGATGATCTACAACTATAATTTGTTATAAAAAAAAGTATAACATTACTATTTTACTACACATTGTTGTTGTAAGATACTGTTTAATACTTTTTGGTTTGTGCATAAATGACGGTAATGATTGAATTTACAACCAACATTTTTAGAGAGTCAAAATTGAGTTAAGAGATGTTCATTTCAAAGAAAATGGGAAAAAAAAAATGAGAGGAAATAATCTCGACTTCTCCTCACTTTTAATGTTCATTTATTCTAAAATGGAAAAAGTTCCATGTAAAGTAGATTTTGAACTAAATCCATTTTAACATTTTTTTTTATTAAAATGGAGAGAAGTAAATCAATATATAAAAATTTATTTCCTCTCGCATTCTAAGTCTTTTTTAACTCTACATAACAACTAAATTTTTTGATTATATTATCACTTTCTAACAAATGAACATAAAAAATACTGAAGGTGATATCATTTCCCTCCATTTTCAGAAAAACCTAGTTCCCCACTTCAAATCACTTCTCTCTCAAATCAACGGCCAATTAATGTTTCTTTCCAAAAAAATTGTTTGAATATTGCTTGATTAATCCATTTCATCTTGATTTTAGGGTGAAGTTTTTGTTTTGTTTCCCTATAGAGTTGTTAACCAATGTTTATACACTTGTAATTGCAAGCGTATTACTTTGAGTGGTGAAATGTAAAAGCTGCAAACAGTGGGTTATGGGTATTCTATTTTCTAGCCACAATTTATATGTATATTCAAAGATGATTGTTTACATTTCCCATAATCAACTGCATTTTGTGAACAAACAATCAACTCTCAATGTATGTTTCAATATACTCTCCACAAAAATGCGTTCATTTGTGTTCAAGTTCAGTGAATTCAAGCCATTAATTTAACAAATTCAATGATGAATCCCAAATAGATGGGACATGCTTATTTTCTATTTTTTAGATCAATAGAAAAAGCTTATATAAAACGATTTCTAATTCATCAACATTTAACTTATTTTTTTCCATTTTACCCCTTTTTTTTCTATCCATTAAAATTATGAATTTAAAATAATATTTTTTAAAAATATATTCTCTCCGTCCTTTTCTACTTGTCAATTTTATCTGATTCATATCAGTTAAAAAAAATAATTTAAGTTAATTGATAATTTAAATTTTATAAAAAATTCTATTTATTTTCCAAAACTACCTTTACTTAAAATTCTACTAAATGGTATATATAATTTAATGCTTAGTTAATTGTGATTTATTAAAAATCATATAAATATATTAAATTAAAAAATAAATTTAGAAAAAAATTATTTAATGTTACACAAAATTTTTAAATAAATAAATAAAAAAAAACCCGAAGAACGTATTTAATATGTTAATAAAATTAAGTTTGAATTAACTTCTAATTAGAGGTATTAGATGTATGTGAACAAATTAATTTTTTTTTAAATACGAAAACCTTATAAATTAGCGTGTAGACACAAGAAAGATACTCTAGCTTAGACTTGGTTGGAAAATTCAAATAGTGAAGCCAAGTCTAGCTTTCAGTGTCTTAATGCAAAGAATGCACCAATTTGCACATTTTCTAAAGTAGTGGGCCTAGTGCATTGAATTAGAACAAGTGCCTGCAAAGTCCCAATCCATGACTAGCATAGTGTCGTCTGTCATGAATTTAATGAAAGAAAGAGACTTGCTTACGTCCTGCTCTCTTTATAGCCCCTATGAAGCCACTTATTAAACAAAGGACATAGGTCTAGGTTCTAGGCAGACTTCCTGTCACCTAAGCTAATTTCGCATACAATCAAGATGCTATAATAATAAACATTATATATATGATAAGCCTCTGCCTTAACTTTATTATCAAATAATCAACAAACAACCAGTGAAAATAAATTCCCCAAACTTACATATTTGATTAAAGCTATGAGTTAGGTAACCAGAACTAATGTCAGATTTTAGAGAATTATATACAAATTAAGAAAAGAATATTATGATAAAATCTCTTTTTCATGAATTTTCAACCATTTTTCCTCTTTCCCTTGAAAATATTTAGAGTGATAGATCATTAGATGAGGTTATCACTATCATTTTTGTCACCTAGCATGGACAAAAGGCACTTGCCAGCATGCACTATTCACATCATAAGACTACCAAAACTTCATGTCTGAGACAACACAAGAATGAGTATGTTTAATAGAGTTGGCAGTTCTTACCTTGCAGAGAAGAAACCACTTGCAGGCTGTTTTATTAGGCTGGGCTGGTGTTATACACCCATCAGAAGCAGTTAACTTTCCCTTCTTCCACACAAGATAGTGACATTCACATCCTCAGGTCCACAACAAACCATGTGGCACACACTGCATAATCTGCTGTGTGGCGGGGACAACACAATGCAGCGCTATTCAATCTCCGTCCAACAATCTCTATCAAGAAATCTACATGTCTTCAGCCTTGACTTGCATGCACCTGGCACATTAAATAAACTGTGAACAGAAGACCAGAAGGAAAGAGAAAGCAAATGCTAAAGATAACAATGGCAACAACAAGATACTTCTGGTGATGCCTGACTTGCCATATCAATTGCAGGTAGGAGGGTGTCCAACTTCATATGAAGATGACAGCAACCTAACCCTAACCATCAGTACTAAATCACTTTATGTCATTTGTATCACTGGGGGACCATAGAATTAAGCATGCATGGCAGTGCCTCTGTTGTTCACCAAGAGATGCTATGATGTGAAGATTGCCATCACAGTCATCAATTGTCCTGGTTAATGGGGATGCTTACCACTATAATACAAATCCTTCCACGTTACAAGAACTCATTCATTGATTGACCTGAGCTTCTCAAGGATTAATTGTTCTTGCCTGGCATCTGTATGTATGTCAAGAAATCCAAAAAATAACAATCTTATAAAACATGTTAAGACAAATGCAAGCCTAGAGGATACACTCCTGATCTGGGTTGTCTGTGAAGTTGGAATGTAAAGCATTCCCAACAGTGTCCACAATGGCAGATGTTGTCATTGACGATTCCATGCATAAGATTGCAGCAATTGCATCAAGCCTGGTGACCTCATCTCTGAACATTAGTCTTGCATGGGCTATGAGAAAACAGATAACAGTTATAATAACAAAAATATGATATTGTTTATTGGCAGAAAGAAATCTATAGCATACCTTGGGCTAAACGGATCAAACTCTCAAGCATGCGAACAGTAATTCTGGCTGCATAAAAAGAGTAACCTCATAGCGTATGTACATTTTGTTCAAGCACAGCATAATAGTTACTGACCAGCATTTTGTGTCCCTGATCTTCGTTGGAGTTGATAATAACGTGAAATAACTTGTTCTGATTCCTCGGTCAGGACCGGTTTAAAACGTTGTTTAACATAGTAGATATACCTGAAGGATATCAAAATTTGTTTATAGTAATCAGTAGTAAGAATATGGTGTAGATCAACACAGCAGGGAAAAAAAAGGCATTTCTCTGCAAGTAGCAGTGTAAGTCCTTAAAATTTACAACATCTTTATTCACAAAATCTGATCAACTCCAACACATTTAACAGTGACAAAATAAGATAAACATATCAACACATTATTATCTGCAGAAGTCAAAAGAGATACAGAGCCAGAATTGCTTCACCACAACACTAACCCAATTCCGACTTGCATGTATTACACCACTCAAACAATCAACATCTAGTGATATCAATGACACATAAGGACATTTTAGGCTAAACACAAACTTTCAACCCAGAACAAGTGTCAATGTCATTCACGAAGTACTTGAAAGATCATAAAATCCGATCATATCACACAATATCTTTGTTCTTCATAGCATCTGCCAAACCTATTGTTAGCGATAGGGTTGATTCAACAACTCATTCAGATTCACGAAGCTCCAGCAAAAACTCTTTTTATTTATCAAAGTTTATCAAACATCTATAAATGTATAGACACATGCCAAACTCACGAAAGAAAAATAAATTGAGGATAAACAAACCTAAAGACTAGAAAATTCAAACTCTCATCCGTCTAAGCTAACAGAAGAATACAGCGTGATATGAGAAAGACACTATAGCTTTAATTGAAAAACAAAACAATAATACAAAGCTTCAAAAAGAATAAAAGCTAGCAGTACGATACACAGAAGATGAGATTTCATAAATGACAACTTCAAGGCATTAACCTTTAATCCTTATTCTTCAATCAATTATATGTCCCAGAAAAGAAATTGACAGAAATTTTGGAGTAAACAAAGAAGGAATATCATTACAGCTCAATTTGGAATATTATTTGAAAAAAAAAGTGCTGACATTCAACTGAACTGTATAATAATTTATTCAAATCATACGGTTAATGTCTTGAACGTGGAGGCAGGGAATTTATGAATTTTAATATGGACCAGTTTTACATAATAGTTCGAACAAGGCCTTCAACCATGTATGGCCTCTTTATGCCCATCTGACCATCTCTTTTTCAATCCGAAAGAGTCACAATCATTGTTATCTATCTTGATACATAAACATGATTTATCATATAATTCCTCCATGCTTGACTAAGCCTAGGGGCTTGCACCAAAGCAGAGTTGGCAGTTGAGCAATCACATCATAATAGCTCATTTCTTATTTCGTGGTGTAGAGTGTGTATGTCAACATCAATGGAATTGCACCTTTAATTGTTTCTAAACCCAACAGATGATTTATCCCCAACAGGATTCATGGGGGATTACATATGAACGTTAAGAAACTTATGCGCTACCAATGTAGGATAGGATATCAATGGTTGTGGTTGTGCGTGTGTGTGTGTGTGAGAGAGAGAGAGAGATGAAAATAATACAAGATTACCTTCTGAGCATAGGAAGTGACCAGACCTCCCCTAAGTCCTCATCACTATTACCTCTCCTTGGTTCTCCTTTCTGGAAGTTAAAAATAAATAAAGAAAGAAAGAAGCTCGATGATAGTCAAATATTTCTTTCTCCTAGTAATATGGGCTCAGAAATGTAACCAACATGCCTAAGTAACATGGCCAGCCAATCAAGTCAATCATAAATCAAAACGTAATTTACCTCAGCTAGAATATGAGATGAAACAATGGCATCCCATTCAGGGTTCTTTGTATCCAAGAGTACAAGGACAATGTCGAATCTGCTCAACAACGGTCCTGATAATGTTGTATTGACAGATAAAGCTGAAAGTATGAAATTTGCGCAGATAACAACATCAATTAGTCAAGAACTCAATTTTTAACAATAAATGGCTGGGTGTGTTATTGTTAGCAGCAAGCATGATCATGAAGAACTACGATTTCAGTAAAGGGTCTAAAGTTGATCAAACTTTGACTTAGTTAATATGAAGTAAAATAAGTGTTGTAAGATTAAAATTATTCTTTAACTAATGATAGATTTTTATTGATACTAATAATTCTTAAAGTTAATAATTTTTAAAGTTAATTACTTACTGTAATATCTTAAATTAAATCTTGGAAAAAGTGACAGATAACCCTAATCCAAATTGTAGTGTTTTGCTGGAGATGGTGGGATAACCAGGATATTCCCCCAACCAAAGGTAATACAATATGTGACGAAGATTAAGGAGGTAAGACGTCATTTAATAAAATAACACATAAGATCAAGAAATCAGCTAGACACAATGAAAAATAACTTCTTGTTTCTTAACTAAACCATCATGTGTAAAGCATGAAGCAGCAAAAAAAAAAAAAAAATCACTTACATTTTAAATCAACTATAAAGAGATGAGTTATATCTAGTTAATGAGAAGTCACATAACTCTGTTAGAAGAGGTCAAATTGTTGGTCATATAAGCTAAAGACACTAAGCCACCACATTTACGACACAAGTATGTATAAGTTACTTTAGATTTAAAATATCTGCATTTTGCACATCTTAGTCCTTGGCTCTTAATGCTTAAAATTATTGAGTTTGAATATATTAGTTCCAACAACTAGGATTCTATGTCATCATTGAATTTTCAAGGGAACTTTAGAGAAAACCTTAAAAATATCAATGCAGAAGTCACAAAAAGAACCATACAACATGGTCAGAATTATCAGAAACAATGTTTCTTTTCTAGATTAAAAAAAAGTGAAAGGGAGAAGATGAATTACATTGATTCGGATCATATTGTCCTTTAGGATTAGTTGCACCAAAGACAATTGTCCTTGTACTTAAAGTTGTCACAAGGCCAGCCTGAACAAGAAAAACAATGGTTAAAATTTCCATTAAGCTATAAATTGTGTTGACATCAAACTACAAGGGTAAAAGTGAGAATACAACATAGCATGTACAATTTTTTTTTAACCCCCTTTTAATACTTTGAAAATTCTTGCCTTATTTGGCATGCTCCTCACGTCAAGGAGATGAGATCTAAAAATGCAAGGAGGTTTTCTAGTGTTTATTTATTTATTTTTATTTTTTTTTGGAAATTTGAAAAAAAACATAAAATAAAGAAGGTTTTGTGGGTAATTTTGAAAGGTGAAGAATGGCAAGCAATTTTGAAATTCTCAAGGAGGTTAATAAGCAAAAACCAGATGATTTTGTTCGTTTAAGAGTTTTTGTAGGTGCTAAACTTTCCTGGCTGATAACTATGGAAGATGGATGATATAGTAGATGAATGTCTAACAATACACACACATGACTAGTGAACTCATAACAACAACCCAGATACGCTTTCATTGAGTGAATAAAGCTCTTTTTTTTTTGCAACCTCTAATAGACTTAATAATCAATAAAATTGGATCATTAAAAAGATAGGGATTAGTTTCAGTACTCAATAAATTTGACTTTCATTTTGGTGTTTCACGCAATCTAAATTTCAGCTCGTCTCCCAACACCAAGCACTTGCCCCAAGAAAAAAAAAAATAGAGTTCTTTACAAGTCCCTTCCAACATTCATGAAGAATGTGTCAACCAGTGAAAACATGATGATAATGGTGTAAATCATTGAAAATGCGGTTGTCTTTACTTCAACATATGGATTGCTCAAATTGACTAACATTAACTTCTTTTATTACAGCAATCTCTCGCTTGCGAGGAATGCGTCCACAATGACTAGAAAATTTCTTCATGGCTAATTGGCTTTAATTTTGACTATCTTCACTGAAATTAAAACTTGAGCAATTTATCTTATGTGTATTAGACTCTAATACCATTTTCAGCATTCAAGTGTGAAACATAAGAGCCAAGAAATTGTGATTCAATAAATTGGTCCAAAGTGTATTGCACCTCAAACACTTGCTACTAAGCTATGAAGGAAGGCAAAAAAATCTGAATGATATACACTTCTTTATAGGGGTTCAATTAACACATTTGGCTTCCATCCTTCGTTCAAAATTATACTTGCAACAATATTGTCTAGTTTAATAGCCATTCGTGTGTTCAGGAGCAATCAGACCTAGTCATGCGCATATCCCAGGCAAAACTTCATAGTGTAACACAGAAAAACACAGCTACATACTTCAACTAAGAACTTCACAAGTATAAAATAGCATGCTATATATACTCAAGAAAACAAGAATTGGACAGTACCTTAGCAACACTTATTGTTTGTTGCTCCATCGCTTCATGGATAGTTGCCCTATCATGTTCCCGCATGCTGCACATGAAGATGAATGTTATTAAAAACTTTGAGGTCAATACATAAGTAGATTAGGAGCTTAAAGAAGCACCTCTCAACTAAAATGCCACACTTACCTTTAAAAATTAAGAATAACAACATTTTTAGCTTAACAAAATATGGTTAATATCTAGTAAATGAGCACCCAAATGCTGAGAGTTTTTGACATATACATATCAAGCCCTTGGAAGGTTCCATTCTACAAGAATGATACCTATCATAGTTGTAAGATAATGTGAGAAGAAGCTCTATCATTCATTAGGGCAACAACCTAATAAATAGATACAAGAGTATGTATGTGTGGACAGGGAGATACAAGGTATATATAAATATACATTATACATAAAGGTATATTACTCTAACAAGCCCTCTCAAACTCACGGCAGGTCGTAAACCGTGAGTTTGTGAACTATGAACTGAAATCGAGCGACAGTCTGTACCTTAGTGAAAAAATCAGCAAGCTGCTGTGTAGTGGCAACATACAGAAGAAAAATGGGTTATTTTCTTGTGTACGTACCTAAGTATGTACTTATTTCAATTTGAGCACCTCAATTTGATTTCATTTCAACGAGAGGGCAGTGAGATGATTCCAGTGAGGGCTTGCTGATGTGTCCGCCAGGATGCAGCCGTGGATTTAATTTTTCCACATCAGATGAAGACGTGGTTTGGCCAGCTAGGTCACTTATCCAAATAGCGGCCCTTCTTGCCACAGAGGATGCCACATCTGCCTCTCCCTTTCCCGTTAGCGTTGCCTTAGAGAACACCAGCCATTCCCCTCCTCCTTTGCTGCTTTGCTTGCCAGCCATCCCTTGGCCATCACTCATTTTACCCCTCCTTTTCCCTAGATCAGAGACCTATAGAACGCCAGCCAACCCTCGGCCATATACCAGCCTCCATTTGCTCCTATTGACTGTATCATGGACGTTAATTGGGCGATAAGGCCCCCGGACTTAGGATCTCCAACTTATCGTAAGTACATTGGTAATTTGTCATGAAATTAGAATTTTATATCAATGTTAGGATCAGTGGTGCTTGTGTAAATGTGTTTGTGTACATTGATTGATTTGTTTTTCTTTTAAAGGCTATGGTTTTTGTAGTATTGAATGGTGATCGTTGATGATTTGCATTCAGCTTCTGCAACAGATGTAATTCTAATGCTAAAGTGGCTACTTTTATGATGCTTAACTGCTTAACTGCCAACTTTTATAATTCAATATGATGTACTCTTTTCATACTATATTTATATCTATCAATATAAATATTAAAGAGTGGTCATTGCAATTGCAATTTAAAGTTCAAGTACAGACAGGACTAAGATGAGTGAATATGATTTTTGCATATAGAATGAAATCTGAAGTATGGACAAATTTAAATGCTCCTCTCCATGACTTCCTTTGTTACAATAAGATTAGCATGAGATACGCAATTGTGGCCATTTAATCAATTCCATGTCTGGCTAATTATTGTTGGGAAAATTATATTTCAGCACCCGGCAGTGATTACTTCACAATAAAATTGTCTTACATAAGTGATGAGATGCATAAGTGGGAAAGCATGGAGCTTGCTGGCTATATTGATTACTGTTGCATTGATAAGATGTCTAGATTAGAATTGTTAGGCATGGCCAAGGAATTGGGTTTGCAAGTAGAAGGTTGCACATTTTGGTGGCTGAGATTTAATGGTAATGGCTTGGGTTTGGCAAAAATAAAAAATGATGCAGATGCCTTGGAGATGGCTTCAAATGTTTCCCAAAATAAGCTAATAAGTATATATGCCAAGGTCTGTAGCATAGGTGCAAGTAGTGATGCTAATGAACCATTTGTGGAAGAAAATGTTGACCTGCAAGATGTTTCTCCTGGGAATGATGCCGAGCAATAGGTTGAATTTCAAAATGTTGATATGCAAGATGATTCTGCTGGGAATGATGCTGAGGAATAGGACATAAATGAGAATGTTAATATGCAAGATGATTCTCCTGGACAACAAGGACAAAATGATGAAGGGAGTGAGTTATATAACTCAGAATATAGCTTTGACAATGAGGAACAAGACATAAATGAGGGCAATAATGATGTCATTGGGCCTGCTGTCACGGGGCTTTTTCACATGCTCGGTAAGGTCGGTGCCTTACCGAGGGGAAATGGCCGAAGAGGCCAAGCTAGGCCAAAATCCAAGTCCAAAGCAAGTGATGTCCGTGCAATCATCCTAGCGGTGCGTGGGAGTCGCACATGACTAAGGATCCTAGCCGGGAGTGCTTGATCAGCAGCGCGCAGGGAGCGATGCGCGTGGCCGAGGACCTTGACCGAGGGTGATTGATCAGGGAAAGGCCGAGGGGCCGAAGATTGGCTGAGTATCGGCCAATCAGCCGGATCAGGCATAAGTACCGACATGTACGGTCGGCCGCTTGATCAGGTGGGCGTGAGAGGGCTCTCGCCCAGCCGTGAGCTAGACAACACGTGGTGAGGGGTGACGCAAGCGCTGAGCGCACCGCTGAGCGCAGGGCTGACGATAGCCAGGGGATGCGCTGGACTGACAGGACGTGACTCGCGCAGGGGCGCAGGGCACGGCGCGGGCAGGTCGGGCAGGGCTCGGACTTGACAGGGCTTGGCCGGTGTTGTCGAGGCTCGTGGTGTAACCTTGACCGCTTTCTAGAGAGTTTAAGTTTTTCTCTCTTATCTCCGGTTCTCTTTCTTGTTTTCCTTGTCTTGTGGGTGTGGTTGCTTGTATCTTTGCTTGCAGGGGCGCACAAAGGTGCGATTCTTGGACTTAGGCTGGGCTGGTGCGCGCGGTGCGCAGCCAGTCGCCGCACGGGCCGAGTAACGTCGGTCAGACCCGTGACACCTGCCATGGTTAGACATGCAAGAAATGAAGGAATAGGAGCAGGATGTCATGTTCATGAAAAAGAAGAATTTAACTCTGACTATGGAGAATCTGGCTCATGTTTCCATTCAGCTTCTTCAACAGATGATGAAGTTGTAGGTCCAAGCAAACCAAAATACTCAGAGTTCCAAGAAGAAATTGACATGAAGGATCCAAATTTCACAGTTTGAATGAAGTCCAACAGCTTTAAGCAATTTAAGGAGGTTGTTAAGAATTATGGGATTAAGAATAGATATGTTATGAATTTTAGACTCAGTAACAAGAAAAGATGCAAGGCAATTTGTAAGAAGGGCTTGTCTTTTCTACTTGTCGGCAGCTCCTATGATCAAAGATAAGGAGACAATTCAAATTAAATATGGGATTCTCAAGCATGAGTGCACTAGAGACCATAATGTAAGGCATGTGAGTGCGAAATGGAGTGCTCAAACATACATGACTTAATTAAGGGCAGATCCTTTATGGTTTCTGGCAAGCATCATTCAAGCTGTAAAACAAAATCAGGAGGTTGAGGTTACCAGACTAAAAGCATGGAGGGCAAAATCAATTGCTCTAAGGTACTACTATATTTACTTCATGTCAGTGCCTATATTAGTGCATGTTAACAATTTATTGTTGATTTGTTTACACCATTTTATTTTGTCCTGCAAACAACATGTTAGCTGGCGATGAGCATGAGCAAATGAAGAGCTTGTATGACTGTAGGCTTGAGCTCAGGAAGACACACCTAGGTCCACTATTAAATTCAAATGCCACGAAGGTGTTTTTGAAGGGATGTATGTTTGCTTGTCTCCATTGAAGGCTGGATTCCTGGCAGGATACAGACCAATAATTTCAGTAAATGGTTGCTGGCTGAAAGGCTTGTTTGGAGGGTAACTGCTTTCATCTGGGGGGATAAATGCAAATAACTGCATCTATCCCATTGCATGGGCAGTGGTGGATAAGGAGAACAATTATAATTGGAGATGGTTCTGTGAAAGTAATTTGTGAGTTAGTGAAAGTTCTTGGAACTCTCATTTTTCTTGGAACTCTCACATGTCTTGAAGTTGTCTCCTATCTAATCTAGTGTTTTGTCTTGTTCCTAGATTATTAAAATATCTTTACCCATTATCCATGTTTTCAATTGTATTTTTTTCTTAGTGACTCAATGCTAGATATATGTAAAAAAAGTTTGAGAAAAGAATGAAAATGAAGCTCTTCTAGTCTTTGAGGAGTAAATTTCAGCAGTTTTTGCAGAAGTTTTTCTTCCTTTCTCTAACAAAATCTGGTATCAGAGCTAAGTTCCATGTCTTCTATGTCTGGTACCATGTTTTCTTGCTCTCAAAGTCAAGTACCTATCGTTGAGGGAGAGAACTATGGATACTAGACTAATCAAATGCGTTTCTTCTTCATATCTCGTGATCTATGGAAAATTGTTAAAGAAGGATTTGAAGAATCCACAAGCAAGCACAAGTTTAGAATCTTCCTTTCAAAGACAATCTTAAGACAAAGAAAAGAAAAAGAAGAGAAAAGAAAAAGAAGAATGCTCTTGCTCTGAGCTATTTGCATCAAGGGGTCAGCAAATCAATTTATCCGAGACTATTTGGAATTTCCAGCGCAAAGACTGCATGGGAAAGATTTCAAAAGAAGTTTCAAGGCAACAACAAAGTTGTCTCCGTTAACTTACAATCCTTACGGAGAGATTTTGAAAATATTCACATGAAAGAAACCGAATCTGTAAGAGATTTTTCCTCTAAAGTTGCTGAAATCATGAATCAAATTCGGGCATATGGAGATGCTTTGGAGGAAAAGAAGATAGTTCAGAAAATGCTTAAAAGCTTGCCTTCCAAATTTGATCATGTAGTTGCAGCCATAGAAGAGTCAAAGGATCTTTCCACTTTGACTATGTTTGATTTATGTGGTTCTTTGGAATCACATGAAGTAGAATAAAGAAATCATTTTCCCAACCCTTGGAACATGCTTTTCAGTCCAAGGTAAATGTCTCTAAAGGTGAAAACCAACTGAAAAGAAACAATAATGACTAGGACAGAGGTCAAACCAGCCAAGGAAGAGGTCGTGGGAGAGGACGCAACCATGGAAGAGGCTTCCAATCACAACAACATAATTCTGGTACTTATTGTATCATTTGCAAAAAAAAAAAACAAATCACGCTTCGGCAGATTATTATCATAAATGCAAATAATGCAAAATTCCAAACCTCCCAAAGAGATTGCTGGCACCAAAAAGAAAAAAGACAAGAAGCCAATTTTACAAAAGAACGTGAAAAAGAGAAAATGTTCCTTACTTGTTTGAATGCTTCAACAAATGAAGATAAAGTATGGAATGTTGATAGTGGTTGTAGCAACCATATGACCAGGAATAAGGAGATATTTGCGGAGCTTGATGAGAGCACCAACAATCAAGTGATTTTAGGAGATGGAAAGGCCGAGAAGATTCAAGGAAAGGGTGTTGTTGCTGTTAACACCAAAACAGGCCAGCAAAGGTACATTCATGATGTCTTATATGTGCCCAATCTTGCTCACAATTTGCTAAGTGTTGGCCAACTGATTCAGAAAGGGTATCAAGTCAATTTTGAAGGCAAGGAATGCAGAATTTTTTATACTAAAAGCAACTGTCTTATGGCCAAAGTGGAGATGACTACCAATAAAGTCTTTCCTTTTTCCTTATCATACTCTAGAGACATGGCATTGCAAGCTAAAGAGGATGAATCTAATTTGTGGCATTTAGACATGGCCACTCGAATAAAAAAAGGCTGCATTTGCTACAACAAAAGAAGATGGTGATTGGCCTACCAAAAATTCAAAAGTGTGATAAAATTTGTGAAGGATGCATATATGGGAAGATGCATCATCTCCTTTTTTTCCAAAATCAGCATGGAGAGCCAAAGCTCCTTTAGAGCTCGTTCATGCGGATATCTTTGGTCCTACTAGGATCCTTTCTCTTGGAGGAAAAAAGTACTTCCTTTTATTTGTTGACAATTTTACCAGAATGATCTGGATTTATTTTTTGAATCAGAAATCAAATGCATTCAGATATCTTCTTGGAGTACAAGGCTCTAGTTGAAAAGGAAACTGGCCTCCAAATCAAGTCTTTAAGAACTGATCATGGTGGAGAATCCATATATCACCCATTTATGGAATTCTACAAAAAAGAAGGGATTAAAAGGCAACTAACTGTTAGTAGGAGTCCCTAACAAAATGGTGTTGCTGAAAGGAAAAACTGCACTATTGTTGAGATGACACACAGTATGTTGAAAGGAAAAAATCTACCAAACATTCTTTAGGCAAAAGCAGTCCATACTACAGCATATATCTTGAATCACTCTTCCACAAAGGTAGTAAGAAACAAGACTCTATATGAGGCATGGACTAGAAGAAAGCCACAGATTGGTAACCTTAAAGTGTTTGGCTATCCAGCATATTCTCTTAATAAATCTCCATCAAAAAATAAATTTGATGAGAAAGGAGAGAAGTTCTTATTTGATGGTTACAGTGATGAATCAAAAGGTTATAGATTGATTAATCCTGTGAATAAGAAGTTAGTTGTTGCACGGGATGTTATATTTGATGAAATGGCAATCTTAGAGTGGAAGGAAAGCTCTCAAAATGCAAGAAATATTCCTGATTTTGCTCCTGCCGAAAGCTCTAACGCAGGACATATTTGTCAATCACAAAATTCCAATTCTTCTTCTAAAAGTTAAAGTTCAGAGTCAGACACCATAAATGTCAGTCCTGAACCTGCAGAACCTGTTCTAAGATCTACCCGTGATAAAAAACAACCGGACAAGTATGGAGACTTTACAAGTCATTATGCTAATGTTACCAATGAGTTTGCATTATTTTCATATGAACCTCAGAAATATGAAGAGGCTGCAAAGGATGAAAGTTGGGTGAAAGCTATGGAGGAAGAAATAGTCTTGATAGAGAAGAACCATACTTGGGAGCTTGTAGATCTTCCAAATGACAAAGATGTTATAGGGCTGAAATGAGTCTACAAGACCAAATTTAATGAAGAAGGAGGCATTCAAAAGTTGAAGGCCAGATTGGTAGCAAAGGGTTATTCACAACAACCCGGGATTGATTTAAATGAGACATTTGCTCCAGTGATAAGAATGGAAACCATCAGAATTGTACTAGCCATTGCAGCACAACTTGAATTACAAGTCTATCAACTAGACGTAAAATCAGCATTTTTAAACGGAAAGCTTGAAGAAGAAGTGTATGTTGAGCAACCTCAAGGCTTTGAAATCAAAGGGAAAGAAAAAAAGGTGTATCGGCTAAAGAAGGCATTGTATGGTTTGAAGCAAGCTCCAAAAGCGTGGAACAGCCGCATTAATCATTACTTTCAAGAAAATGGATTTCAAAGAAATCCTAGTGAACCTTCTTTATATATAAAGAGGGATGGACAGAATTTCATCATAGTGTGTATTTATGTTGATGATCTTATCTACATGGGAACTAATTTGAAGTTAATTGCAGATTTTAAAAGCTCCATAATGACAGAATTTGAGATGACAGATCTGGGAATGATGAAAAATTTCCTAGGGATTCAAGTAAAGCAACAGAAGGGAGAAATCTTTATATCTCACGAACAATATTTGGTTAATCTTCTGCATAAGTTTCATATGCAGAATTCCAAACCTATTGCTACACATTTGGCTATAAATGAGAAGCTGAAGATGGAGCTAAAAAGGTTGATGATGCAATGTTTAGAAGCTTGGTTGGTTCTCTGTTATATCTCACTCACACCATACCTAATATCATGCAACCAATTAACATGGTTGTTAGATTTTCAAGTTCTCCAAGCACTTTACATTTTGCTGCAACAAAAAGAATTCTAAGATACTTGAATGGAACCAGGAAACTTGGAATCAAATACATGAAGGAATCTAAAAGATCATTAATTGGATTTTCAGATAGTGATTGGGGTGGATCTACAGATGATAGGAAGAGTACTTCAGCTTATATTTTCTGTATTGGATCAAATATAATTGCTTGGAATTAAAAAAAACAGCAAACTGTTGCTCTTTCTTCAGCTGAAGTTGAATATTCAACAGCTACTGAGGCTGCATGTGAAACTATGTGGTTAAGAAGAATCCTTGAAGATCTTGGGCAGAAACAAGATGGTCCTACGGTGATTTATTGTGATAATATGTCAGCAATAGCAATGTCAAAGAAAAGCTGCTGTATGAGTGAATGCTTTACTGAATGTTCATGTAATCTTGCTCTTGTATGAATTATCTAGACAAAACGAATGAGTTTTGATCCTTGTTGTCAATAAGAAAGTTGTTCCTTATCCTTTGAACTTCCGATATAGTGAGTATCAGTGTTTTACTGAATGTTCATGTAATCTTGCTCTTGTATGAATTATCCAGACAAAACGAATGAGTTTTAATCCTTATTGTCAATAAGAAAGTTGTTCCTTATCCTTTGAACTTCCTATATAGTGAGTATCAGTGGTATCAGAGCTCGATTGATGGTGTTTTGTAGGTAATTTCTTATGTGCTGTTGTTTTTTATGCAAGTATGGTGTTTGGTGATGAATGAAAGAAAGACAGAGTATGTGTTGCTGTAATTTGGTGAAGGTGTGGAAGGTATATGTAGCTGAAGTACTAGAGTCTGGTGGTCTGAGTAATTATTGCTGGTGAAGGAGTTTAGGTGGTGGTTTTGGTTTGTTGTATGTGTAGACTTCATGGCCTCAGGTTCTTCTACTTCATCTACACCAGATATTTCTCATTCATTGTTGCCTGCGTTTAAAGGGGAAGGATATGAACATTGGAGCTATCGTATGAAGACCTTTTTCAGATCACAAAACTTATGGAAAATTGTGGAAGATGGTATAAAAAAGAAGGAAGCAAAGGATAAGGATTTGGAGAATGATGCAAAAGCCTTTTTTCTGTTGCAGCAGGCTGTAGATGAGACTATTCTTCATAGAATACTGAGATTTGAGACAGCAAATGAGGCATGGGATCATATAAAGAATAAGAACCAAGGCACTTCTCAAATTGTTTCTATAAGACAACAAACTTTGAGGCAAAGGTTTGATCTTTCATAGATGAGAGAAGAAGAAACAGTGCATCAGAATTTCACTAGAATACTGGCTGTTGTTAATCAAATAAGAGGAATGGGAAGTGAATTAAAGGAAGCTGATGTTGTGTTGAAAGTTATTAGAAGCTTGTCTTCACGGTTTGTGCATGTTGTGACATCTATTGAGGAGGCAAGGGACATGGCTACAGTGAGTTTGGATGAATTGAGTAGTGCTCTTCAAGCTCATGAAGCAAGATACAATCAGTTCTCTGAGAAGCATGAGGACAGAATGTTTGTTGTTCAAGGAGATGCAAGAGGCGGTAGATTTGTGCAAAGAGGTAGAAATAGAAGTTTCAAAGGAAGAGGCAGAGTGATAGTAATTGGAGAGGCAGTGGTTCTGTTGATCAAAGGCAAGGTGGTTGAAGGCAACAGTTTGTTTCTGATGGAAATTCATGGCAGAGAGGCAGATCTGGTTCAAGACCATTTGGGAGGTTTATAAGAGGTCAAAGACAGTTAGGTGGACAAAGATCAAAATAGAGGTGGTTTGCAAAACATACAATGCTTTAATTGCAAGAGATTTGGCCATACTTAATCACATTGCTGGTCTCAGAATAGGAGTTTTAAAAGGGGTTCAACTTCAAATTCTCAGGATGATTCAAATTCAGGAGAGTATGGAAGCTTGTTTATAGTACATCAAAGGAAAGATAATTGTGATTCCTCAATATGGTTATTGGAAAGTGGGTGTTCAAACCACTTAACAGGCAGAAAAGAATTATTTCATAGATTGGATGAATCAGTGAAACATGTTGTGAAGTTGGGTAATGATAAAGAAGTTGAGGTGCTAGGCAGAGGCTCAGTAATGATCAGTATGCAAGAAGGAATAAGAAGGTCATACATGATGTAAAATATGTTCCACAGTTGGCACATAACTTAATGAGTCTTGGACAGTTGACAAATTGTGGTTATGCTATGGTGTTTCAAAAGAATCAATGCAAAATTCTGAATGGTGCAGGTGAGCTGGTGTTTGTGGTACAAAGAAACAATAATAATCTCTATCTTATTGAATTTAATTCTTATGCTAAGCAAGTGAATTTGGTGAGTAAAGAAGAAAATTTCTCTTTATTATGGCACAAAAGATATGTTCATTTACATTTTCAAGGGTTGAAAGTTCTAAATCAGCAGGGGCTTGTGTTGGGCATGATGCCAAAGATAAAGTTAGTGGAGTGTTATGAAGATTGTTTGTATGGCAAACAGACCAGACTGCTTTTCTCATCTGGAATTTCATGGAGAGCAAAGAAGAAATTACAGCTTGTACATGCTGATGTGTGTGGGCAAATGCAGACAAAATCACATCGAGGCTGTAAGTATTTCTTATTATTTGTAGATGATTGCACTGGAATGAGTTGGGTGTATATGCTCAATCAGGCCAGAAATTAGGCCAGAAATTAGGCCAGAAATTAAAGATTTTGAGAACAAACAGAAGGGGAGAGTTTGTCTCTAAACAGTTTGATGGGTTTTGTTTAGAGCATGGAATTAAACATGAATTAACCATGCCTTATACTCCTCAACAGAATGGAGTAACAGAGAGGAAAAATAGAACATTTGTTGAAAAAGCAAGGAATATGTTGAATTCAAGCAGTTTACCAAATGTTTTCTGGGCAGAGGCTATAGTCACAACTGTATACCTCTCAAACATTTCTCCCACTCAAGTTGTTTTAAATAAAACTCCTCATGAGGCATGGTTCAATATTAAACCAAGAGTGAAGCATTTAAAAGATTTGGTTGCCTAGCTTATACACACTTGCCTGCTTAGAATTTGCAGAAATTTTACAGAAGGTCTTGTAAAGGAATATTTATGGGCTATTGTACAAATGCTAAAGGCTATAGAATTTATGTGCCAGAATTTGGAAAACTGGTGATCAGTAGAGATGTGAAGTTCTTTGAGACTAAATTTTGGCAATGGAATGAGAAGAGGGCATCTGCTGAGGCAAGTATGTTACCAATTATGAAAATAACTTTGAAATCTGCAGCAGGAAGTGAGACTAAACATGCAGAGAGTTCAACAACATGAGATAGCAGGAATAGCAGTGACCTTAGCAGTAATGGGAATGGATCTAATGGACAATCAGAGCATCATTTTGATTCAGGAGTTGATGAATCACCTATACAAAGAGTTAGAACATTGAAAGAGATTTATGAAGGCTGTTTGTATGCCTTGACCATTACTGATCTCGAGACATATGAGCAAGGGTAAGTTTCACTAGTGGTAATAAATGTTTCATCATTATAACGCTGTGGCCACAAAACTATTCTCCGGTTGCACTAACGGCCACAATGGCATGTTTGGGGGCTATTTCCGGTAAAGTTGATGACGTGGCCAAAAAACACATGATTTACGTGGAAAGCCTTTGTGGCCACAGCGTTATAATAATGAAACATTTGTAGCCATCAATGCAGCCAGAGAATAGTTTTGTGGCCACAACGTTACAAAAAAAAAACATTTGTGATCACAGTATTATAATGATGAAACATTTGTGGCCACCAATAAAACTACCCCGAAGAAGCAGTGAAGTCTAAACACTGGAGGCAAGCAATGTCTGCAGAAATTGACTCAATTCAAAAGAATGAAACTTGGAAACTTTGTGAATTACCATCTGGCAAGAAGAAAATTGGAGTCAAGTGGGTGTATAAAACTAAGTTGAAACCAAATGGAAAAATTGAGAAGTTTAAAGCAAAACTTGTAGCAAGTGGTTATTCACAAGAATATGGAGTTGATTATGAGGAAATATTTGCTCCAGTGGCAAGGATGGACAAAATTAGAATGATCTTGGCTCTTGGTGCACAAAGGAAGTGGCTAATTTTTCAATTGGATGTTAAATCTGCTTTTTTGAATGAGAAAATTGACGAAGAGGTATATATGTCTCAACCTAAAGGGTTTGAAGTAAAAGGTAAAAAAGATCAAGTATATAGGCTGTTTAAAGCACTATATGGTTTGAAACAGGCCCCGAGAGCATGGTATGAGAGATTGGATACCTGGTTTCTTTTACAAGGCTTCCATAGAAGTCTGACAGAGCACACCTTGTATAAGAAATTTAAAAGATAGTCTGAAATATTGCTAGTGTGTATTTATATGGATGATTTGATCTGTTTGGGGTCATCAATTGAAGCTGTTAATCAATTTAAAGAAGCCATGAAGAAAGAGTTTGATATGACAGACTTGGGTGTGATGAAATATTTTTTGGGTTTGGAAGTGAATCAAAATGAAAATGGTATCCATTTTTTCACAGAAGAAGTATGCCAAAGATTTATTGAGGAAATTTGGTATGCAGAGTTGTAAATCTGTGGGGGTTCCAATGACTCAAAGCACAAAATTGCAGTTGAATGATGATGCAGAGAAAGTTGATGCAACTATGTATAGAAGTTGGTTGGTAAATTGTTGTATTTGACTCACACCAGGCCTAATTTAGTGTATTCAGTTAATTTGCTTTCAAGGCATATGGCACAACCTACAAAATTTCAGCTTGGGGCTGCTAAACATGTTCTGAGGTATGTGGCTGGCACTTATGATTATGGAATTCAATATAACAATAATGTGGATTGTGTACTTGAGGGTTATTATGATAGTGATTGGAGTGGAGATACTCAAGATAGAGCACATCTGGTTTTGTTTTTAATCTAGGATCAGATGTAGTATGTTGGTCATCTAAAAAACAAGAGATTACGGCGCTTTCATCTACAAAAGCTGAGTATATTACCTTGAATGCAGCATGTTGTCACAGTATGTGGATGAAAAAGGTTTTGATTGATTGTAATGTGAATTGTGATGTTGCAGACCATATTTGGTGTGACAATAAATCATGTATAGCAATTGCTAAAAATCCTACACTTCATGGTAGAACAAAGCATATGGATGTGAGGTTTCACTACATTCGGAAGCTTGTAACAAAGAAGAAGATTCAAGTGAATTACAGTTCTACAGATATACAAGTGGATGATATTTTTACAAAGTGCTTGAGTGTTCAGAAGCATAGACAGTTCAAAGGTGAAATAGGAGTCTGCCAGCTTCAATCAATGGGGGATTTTGTTGGTTATGATTGAAGAATTGAAGAGATATAGAGAAGAAATAGTAAATTGGGATGAATAACTGAAGCTGCATTTGTCCTGGTGATATAACTTTTGATTTGAAGGGTGTTTGTGTCTTTTTAGGTGTTCAAATTTCTGTTAAGTTTGTTAGATTGAGGCCGGAGAGAAATCAAAGGCTGTGATTTGTTTGATCATGGATGGAGAGTAAGTTCAAGGCAGTACAGAGAAGCTACAGTGTGATCAACGGCCAGGATTGACTGATCGAGAGAAAGGTATAAGTTCGAGGTAGGATGGCTTAAGTGGTCTAGTTAACGAAATTCAAACACGTGTAAAATGACTAAGCTAGTTCAGTTCTTTTTGGGTACCCAAGTTCTGATACTCACTATATAGGAAGTTTAAAGGATAAGGAACAACTTTCTTATTGACAACAAGGATCAAAACTCATTCATTTTGTCTGGATAATTCATACAACAGCAAGATATTCACTCAACTCTAAAAAAAAAAAACAGCTTTTTTTTTTTTTTTATACATAAGTTACAACTTGGGTACCCAAAAAGAACTGAACCAACTTAGTCATCTTACACACGTCTGAATTTCGTTAACTGGACCGCTTAAGCCATCCTACCTCGAACTTATACCTTTTTCTCGATCAGTCAATTCTAGCCGTTGATCACACTGTAGCTTATATTTACTGTACTGTCTCGAACTTACTCTCCATCCTTGATCAAACAAATCACAACCTTTTGATTTCTCTCCAGCCTCAATCTAACAAACTTAACAGAAATTTGAACACCTGAAAAGACACAAACACCCCTCAAATCAAAAGTTATACCACCAGGAGAAATGCAACTTCAATTATTCCTCCCAATTCACTGATTCTTCTCTGTATCTCTTTAATTAGGGCAACAACCCAATAAACAGATACAAGAGTATGTATGCATGAACATAGAGATGCAAGGTATATATACATATACGTTATACATAAAGGTATACCACTCTAACAATGGTATTAAAAATGAGAAATTTTTAGAATTAGAAAAGAGCTTGACACAGTATTCGTTAGAACTTTCAGCAGCAACACTTCCTGAGATATGAACTGTACTTTAGCCTCCTCATAAGCAGCCATATGAACTGCATTCTAATTAACAACTTCAACCATTTGAAATATCACCTAAAGCAGAGAACCTGACCTATATTAAGGGCAACTATTACCCAGAACTTATACAACCACTAGTATTTAACATGGCTACTAGATGTCTCATTTCACATGAGGTCAGGTAAACAATCTTTTACACAACATACATAAATGATTACAAAACCAAATTTTCCAGACCAACCAATAATCATCATATAAAAACAGAATTGGCTTCATATCCATATGCCCAACATAGTAGCCACAATTTATGTTTGTTGCAAAGCCTCTTGAAGTGCAAATTGCCTAAGTTTACCTCATTAAAAAAGTACTACAATAATTTCATTTATCTATATATAATGAGAAAAGAATCAATTAAATGTCTAATCATTCTTTCAGAAGTTGTATTTCAACATACCAATTATTTAAAGAGTAGAAAACATGAAAAAAAAAACTTCAATGATGCAAAAATGATTATAAATTTATGCAAATTAAATTAATAATGATCATTTGAATCACACATTTGTGAACTATTCAAAGTACATAATTCCAATGCATCAAATAGATTTGATAACATTTTTTTGGCATGTCAATTGGTTTATTGAAGTTAAATATCATATCAAGAACCATGATGCGGCTGAAGAAATAGTTGCCTTCAATTGACTTAGGGTTGCAAATGCCTGATATACATCACTAATTGAGCACCCACAACCTTCTAAGATGCTGGTATCTCTAGAAAACCATATGATGGCATTTGGGACTAATGGTCTTGGCATAACCAGCAAGCTAAAAATAATCCTTACTTAGATCTTCAGTCTGACAGCCAACAGATACAAGTCAAGTCAAATCTCACTCTCACCATATATCTCGACACTTGTGGTTTCATTTGTATGATACTTCCGGTTCATAATTTCATTTGTGTTGTACTTGTAGGATCTCAAATGGCAAAATTCAGGGATCTGATGGTTTCTATGTACTCAATTGTGTCATAAAGCAAGAGTTTCATTTTGCAAACATAAGTAGGTTCTTATGTGGCATTGGATGTACCTACTTTGGAATCCTCCAAGATTCTACAATTGCAATGGCTATTGACACATTTTGAAGATCATAGTGCCAATAGCATAATGTAGAAAACAATTGGATCCTGATGCTTTCACAAATATAGGGTTCACACCTTTGTTTTCTCGGCATTTTTCTATAATCTTTCGTAGCATCACTAGGCAAGCGGTGTTCTTTAAGAAAATCTACCTATACAATTGCAATAGAGTAAAAGATGGCATTAATAATATACTTGAAATGTAATTTCAGTTATTAGATTGAGAAGAACTAAAGGAAGGGTTAAGATGGATAACATTGAGATTGGCAAAAGAAGAAATATTTGGTACTTGGGCTCTATCATTCAAGAGGGGGTCTTTGGAGTATTATGTGGTCGTAAAATACATCTTAGATTGAAAAATAAGTTTTTATAGATCAATTATTAGGTCATCTATGATGTATGGGTCAGAATGTAGGGCAATTAAAAAACAACATTCTCAAAAGATGAATTTGGCTAAGATGAGAATGTTGAGATAGATGTCAGGCATTAATACAAAAGACCAATCAAAGAATGAGTTTATCCGAAATGAATTAGGAGTGGCACCTATTAGTGATAAATTGAGAGAGAATCCTTTATGAAAGTATGAACATGTCATTAGACAACCAGTAGATGCCCCATAAAAATGGTGGAAATGCTTCAAGTAGAGGGTCATAAAAGAGGCAGCCCTAAAAAGTGTTACGTAGAATTTTTTTGTAATGATATATTTGTTTTTAGTTTATCTAATCCTTTGGCTTTTGAACAACATGGAAGGAAAGATTCATGTAGTAGACCCCAAATGGTTGGGACTAATGGCTTTTGTTCTTGTTGTTGTTGTTGTTGAAAGCTTCTTTATTGGCATGAAACTCTAAAAGTAGAAAATAAGCAACAACCAGATTTTGATAACCAGTTGGAACAGTAGAAAAATTCATGGATGTGATAATTTATGGGCTTGAATAAGTTTTTCAAACCTATCAAATTCATCTATGCAACAAAGTCCTCCATCAGCCAAAACAAGTGCCCCGGCCTCTAGCATCCATTCACCTGTCATTATTAAGTTATAAATAGATAAGATTATACAAGTAACTATACATATAAGGCACATAAAAAAGAGAGTTGGTGAAATGGAAATGCATCAACAGAAAGATATAGAAAACAAGTCATAATTCTATTTTCTTGTAAAGTATTTTTTTCAAGTAGGGTGTACATAATCACATGATACCTCCATCCTTAACAGCAGTGACAGTTAAACCTGCACTGGTGCTCCCCAACCCAGTAGTGATCACAGCCCTATTGCTTAATTTAGCAGCAAACTTCAAAAATTGAGATTTGCCTGTACCTGGCATTTGAATTGTATCATGGATTAAAAAAAGAACACACACACAACACACACACACACACACATATATATATATCAGGTAGAACACACTGTTTTTTAGCAATTCAAACAAGTTTCATGAATCAAAATAGGAAAAAGCTGGATACTAGTTAAGATAATCATCTTCATTAACAAATGAATATCAATAATGGTACTCTGCCCAAACAGCGGGGGCTGGGAACTTCAACAAAAGTTTAAATATGTAACTTCTTTTCCTTCAAAAGCAAAACTTCATCCCCAAAATGCCAATGGCAAATCACATGTTAATATTCTCATGAATAGACAAGATATGACAAGACAGTGGATCATCCTAAACAATTAAGAGTTTGTTCTAGGAAGAAGCACTAATTCCATCCTACTAGTTTGGAGTCCATTCACCAATGTTGTTTGCTTCAATAGGAGTCTCTCTGTAATTTCTTATTTTTATCGTTACTTTTATTTGTAGATAGGTAGAGTTATCTTAGATCCTTTTAAGTTTTTAGGGTTTCCTTATATGATCATATATAAATATCAATAAATTAAAGTAAACAAACCATGTTTGATTCAAAATTGATTTCTCTCTCTTTGGTCGACTCCATTGAAATCCTTAGACATTTTCTCTGCCCCTGATTTGAGTTTTAGTTCCCTGTTTTACTTTGTTTGGTTGACTAGGGTTTGAAAGACTTTCAAAGGTAGCAGCCTCTCTGTATTTCTTCTTCATAATTACATGTTTCCGTAAAATTGCTTTATGATCCTTAAATCCCACAGTTATTATAGTTAGCTACTATTCTTCTCCATTACAAGATTGTATCTCTTTTAGACATCCAGGTTTACTATTAATTACATATATTGGATTACATTGCCTGAGTTCGTAGTTTTATTCCTGTCCTTCATCTGATATATATACATATACATATACATATACATACACATACACATAAACATGTATGCATATAGTGTCTACTTGCATGTTTGCAAAGTTATGAAATATTGTTCATGCCCATTACAGGTCAATTTTAAAAAGTTCTATGCCATAGAAGGGCATGACAATCTCAGTCTGTCCTAAATTTCACAAAATGCATGAGGGCCTTTCTAAATATCACTAAAGATCAAGCAAGCATTCAATTATAAGTATTCTCTTTTAAATACATACCACTAAAGATGAGCTAATTTCTGCAGGACATGATTAACTGCCAACTGTATCATGCACTCACTTGCCATCAACTCTTTCACTGGGATAATTATTGACTTACTGAGCATTAGATATAATGGCATGTTGTGTGCTAGACTGCTAGTACCAAAGATTGAGCTAATTTTTTTAAAGAACATGATTAACCCATCCAATCAATGTGTAAGTTATGACTTTAACACCTACTTGGATCTAGTAATTGACTAGGTGGCAAACCTCCAACTATTAGAAGTACCTGGATCACCAACAAGAAGAAGGTGTGATTCTCCACGAACCTTCATCCCAGAAGCATCAGCATGTTGCACACCACCAATCAGCGTTAAGGCAACTGAAAATGAAAATTTTCAATCATTGAACATATTGTACATATTACAAGTGGAAGGAATGAAGACATTCACTAAAAAAATAAGAGCAAGGAGAGATTTTCAGGAAAAGACACTATATACAAATTCTCAGTTGTTGAAACCTTATGCCTGCAACAATAAAAATAATGCAGTCGTTATGAACAAAAGAGCATAAATACAGTACCAGCAAGCTTCACTGTGAAAAGGCCAAAAACCTGAGGACAAATTCCTTTAAGTATGCCATTTCTCCCTGCAATAAACTTTAAATAAGTCTGATGAGAACGGGTGGTCAAATTAAAGCCTGTAAACTGTCACAATACTTCACAAACTTCACTTCAACTTGAAAGTTCAAGAAAATGTCAATACTATGACGGTACCATATGAATTATAAAACAAGTCCAGCCATACCCTTCAAAGGAGCATCCTTGAAGGCAGACCAGAACTGTTCAAACTTTTTTATCACGTCATTAGGAATGTCAATTTCTGATTTCAGTTCATTGGTCCGCCTGAACAGATGAAATTAAGAGTCAATAGAGGCTATAGAGCAATGTTATATGCAAATCCAATCATCATCAGCAAGAATTAAAGCATCAAAATCTTGAGAGCAACATGCCGCCTGATCTAACAAAGCGAGGTCAAGTATCTAAAGGAGTTTAATACCCGAAATAACCTCCAATTAAAATTAATTGAAGGGTGTAGGTACTAAGCCTACCTTACATGATTACCAATTAACATAGGATCAAGGTCACAACGAACATCCTTTAAGTCTGCAGACCATTTTGCTGTTAGAACACCCGTAACTATGATGTCATCTGAGACAAAAATGCAACAAGACAAACAATTAACGTCACTTTTACAGAATGTAAGCCGGAGCATAAACTCTGTTTTGATAAATTTAATAGGGATAAAGCACAAGCCTTGAGGATTCATTAACTTCAATTTTTTTACCCACATAGGAGAAGCTAATTAAGAAATTCAAAATGGATACCCTGAGTGCAGTGTGGACAAGAATTATAATAAGCTAAACTATGGCTAACAAAGAAACCATGAAGTGATCCAAAAAAATTTATAAGTTATTGCAAACAGAGGCATTAAACAACTATTTTTTTTAGTTAAGCATATTGGGGACAATCTAATCATTATTAGAACAACCATTAGATTCTCGTTCTCAATCAAACAAGGACATTGATGGAGAAAAATATTTGTAGAACATTTACTATGTTGTTGGACAATTTGGTACCTATGATAAAGTCCAAATATTTCAGAATGTCCTGATAGTGTTGGATCAAGGAGCCAACAGAACTAACAGAACTGTGGATTGAAAGCAACAGAAAATTCAAATCTGGAAATCCAACTTCAATCTAGTGTTCAATTGAGAATAGGAGTCCCTGTGTATTCTCCTCTTATGCTATCCAGCCTATCCTAAAGGACACCATGATCTTCTTAAGCAGCTAAACCCAGCAAGGCATCAACAAGGGAAGAAGGGTAAGCCTGGAGGAAGCTCTCTAAGTTAATTGGCAGATACCATGATAGTATGTAGCTGATGTTATGACCCAGGTCAAAAGGCTGGTATAGAATAGAATTTCTATATCTAAAAATATTAGTATATCAATGAAGAAAGGAAAAAAGGCCAGCAAAATGGAGATTTTTTTCCTTCTATATTGAAGCCCACTAATTAACACGCAACAGATTAGATGCTAGAAACCTTTGGTAGTTAACTACCCGAATCACAAAATTATGATGGAAAAATCATCATTAAGGAGGCATGTTCTCTCTCAAGAAAACAGTAAAGGGTAGACAGTCACATAACAGTCACCTATTAACTATGCCAGCTAAAACAAATGATTTTCAAATGAAATATTGATGACTGAGAGATAAGCAATTGTCCATTAGAAGGGGAAAAAAAAAAGCCCAGAACAGAACTTGTCCACTTAAACACCTAATATTGTGAATATAAATAAGGACTAATATAACACAATGGAAGTTCTCAATGGGTAGGACGCTATACCTCCAGCTTTAACAACGTCAACAAGGTCATCCATTAAAATAACAGGAATTGAACGAGGAATTGATCCCACAGCCAGAACTTGTGTGCTTTCTTGTATTTTAATCTCTTGATAATCATGACAAATTATACTGTCAGATACAAACTGAAAATTTGTTCCCTCACAACTTTTAGACCCCTGCCGTTGAAAACAACAAGTTTTTATGAAGATTCTGCTATTTTTGTAGACAAACATATAACCAAGATAGTTAAATGGATGAAAACAAATATGTAAGAGTGAAGAAAGGAAATAAAGAAAACTCTAGTGTCTAAGTTGCAGAACTACATGTAGTAAGTGTCAACAAAAAAAAATGAAAACTTACTCATTTAAGTGGCTATTAGAACCACCCGGACTCATTGACATGCAGACATTTCACATGCTAAATTGCTACTCCACTTGAATGACTAAACACACACGTTGGGCATGAGAAACAATGATGACAATAATATATATACACCCTGTGATTGGCATAAACCTTAACAAAAATGAAAACATATATGACAATTGAGCTGATATGGTAGCACTGAAAGAGAAGAGACTCCAATCATGATTAATCTGGGGTGGTTACCCAAACCACCCCAGAAAATTTGTCATCCCCACAAGAAGCTGAAAGAATCCAGATAATTGACTTCCTTACCTGTTCTCTTATCAGAAATAAAGAAATGATTGATAATAAATCACTCAAAAGTAATCCAAAAATGGCACCTTTAATGAAGATTTTACATGCAAGAACTTCCTCATGCATCACCAAAAAGGGTAAAAACCTACACTAGAGATTAGAAGGCAGCCAAACATACCTTCGATGGGCAAGAAGTTGGCAGTCTTATCGTGTTTCCAGTTTCCAACTCTGGGTAAACTTTGAACCTATAAATCAATATAAACAAAAGTCACAAAGTCAGAAGCTCATAAATCAGCGCAAACTCAAAAAATCACATATCCCATTACCTCTACACTTTCCAGAATGTAATCGAAACTAAACAAACAGATGAGTGAACTCCCTGAGAACACTTACCTGTGCCGGCACCTTCTACACTCATACTCCCTTTCCCCTTCAATCATCTTCACCGACCCAGACCGTATCACTGTCCCCTTAAGCGTCAAAAGCACGCCTCTATGTTTCACTCTCACCCTCCCAATACTCGGAAACATCTCTATAAGCAAGAAAACCCCAAATCAACAGCTAAAACCCAACAAGCACAAGAAAACCAAGAACCTCACCTGGAAACTCAAGAGGCGAGCCACATACATCAACCCTAACATGCACAAACTCCTTGACGCTTGCTCCCTCATCAACCAGATCCTTTGATCCATCCAGCACAATACCCTACAAAATCAATCACAGTCATCAAGAAATTTCAAAAAAAAAAGGGAATGGGGGAGCGAGATCTGGATGGATTGGCACCTGGGAGAGGCGAGCCGCGTGGTCGAAGAGGGGGAGGAGGGGGGAGGGCTGGGAGGAGAAGAGGACAGCGAGGGATGGATCAGAGTCAAGGAGGATGGCGAAGGAGATGGTGAGGGAGTAATGGAGGATGGGATCGGGGGAGAGGAGGATGGAGCGGAGCTCGGGAGAGTGGTTGGAGAGGAGGAAGCGAGCGAAGGCGTGGATTTGGGCAGAGCGTTCGCACGGCACCGCCATGGATTTTTGGCGGGGAAAAAATGGGAAGAAGATGGAAAAAGGCCTAGCGAGCGTTGTCGGATTCGGGTTTGGCACCGGGTTATAGGATTCGGATCTAGATCCGATATAGGTTTTTTTTTTTGGGGGGAGGGGGGATTTTTTTATTAGTATATTAATTTTTACACTATATATATATATATAAATTTTACTAAATAAATTATATATGTGTCCAGATTTTATGGGAAGGTATTTTTTTTTGTTTATATATATATATTTTTCAATGATAGTCGCCTATTAAGCAAATTATATAGGGAAAACCATTAAATTAGATAAAAATAAAATCACTATTAATATATATGTGTGTATTGAATTTTTGGCGGGAAAAAATGGGGAGGAGATGGAAAAGGGCCTTGCGAGCGTTGTCGGATTCGGGTTTGGGACCGAGTTATAGGATTCGGATCTAGATCCGATATAGTTTTTTTTTTGGGAATTTTTTTATTAGTATATTAATTTTTACACTATATATATATTACTAAATAAATTATATGTGTCCGGATTTTATGGGAATGTATTTTTTTTGGTTTATATATTTTTTTTTTTTCAATGATAGTCACCTATTAAGCAAATTATATAGGGAAAACCATTAAATTAGATAAAAATAAAATCATTATTAATATGTATATGTGTGTGTGTTGATGATTTTATGTGGGCTAATAATGTACATTTATTTAATGAAAAAATAAATGGGAAAATATATAATAAAAAAAAAGTAAATTACGCAAATTATAAATGGCAATGCATTAAATTAGATAAGATAAGATATAAATATAAAATATATATTTTTATTTAATATTATTTATGATAATTTTCTCGTTATGCACTTATTTAATGAAGAAATAAAAAAATTATATATTTGAACAAATACTAAAAAATAAATTAATATAATTGAAACACAATAAAATTGACCGCATAATATATCAAATTTTTAATCCATAAATATGGACAAGCTTATATATCAGGGTGTATGTGAGTTTCCTAAACATAACGCATGCTTATTTTGTCAAAAAATAATTGAGCCTTGGTCTTTATTCAGCATGAATTAATGGTGCAAAAAAAATTAAATTATCAACATCATTGACAATATACCACACAATTGAAAGGATGAATTTTCTAAACACAAAAATCTCACTATCAATAAATAAAAAACCCCTCGTCTGTTATATGTCCTGTTACAATTAATTTTCTCTCTTATTTTTCGTTTTTTATCAAAGTCTAGGGAATGAATTGTGTATATAAATATGTATATATTTGATAAATTTAAATTATATTTTTTTATTTAATATTATTTAATATTATTTATGGTGATTTTATTTGTATACACTTATTTAATGAAAAATAAAAATATACATATATATTAAAAAATAAATTAATATAATTGAAATCCAGTGAAAGGTAACGTCAGAATATATATATTTTTTATGGCAAATATAAACAAGTTATATGTTAAGGTGTGCATCATTTTTCTAAACATACCATTACCACACACTTATCTTGTCCAAAGAAATTTTGAGTTATAGTTTTTATTAAATAGAACGGACTGATACAAGACTAAATATATTGCCAATACACCACACGTGTTTTTTTTTTCAAAATATAAGATAAACAGGTATAAAAGTGCATTAATTATGGTAGTTTAATTGACCTTCTAAGGATAAACCCCTGCTATGTAACTTGGAGAGGAGAATAAAAGGTATTTCTTACACATAACTCTCAAAGGAAATCTAAAAAATGAATTGTAATTTGAGTATGAATAATTACTAGTAAGCCTGCACATAGTTTTTAATATACCACACATGTGAAATAATGATTTTCTAAATGTCAAAATATCAAAATGGCCCATATTTTTACTTTTTTGTTCTTTTAGTCCCTCTAATATAAAAGCTGTCTTTTTTGTCCTCATATTAGTTCATTTTTGTCTTTTTAGTCCATCCAATTGATGAATCTGTCAATTTTAGTCCTTCCAGTCGATGAACTGGAAGAACTAAAAAATATGAAAATACGCAAATACAAGGATAGACAGACTTTACAGCTAAATGATTAAAATGTGTAAATACGAGGATTAAATGGGTGAATTTTGTTATTTAGATCTTTTCTAAAACATAAAATCAGATTATCAATAAATAAATAAATAAGTAAACAGATAAATAAAAAGGACTAGTTCTTCTTCGCAAGGGGGACAGAGCACGTGCGGGTCCGGACAATTTACCCACACCACGTGAAAGCGATGTGATAAAAAAAAAATGGGCACGTGTGGACGCACGTGTGTGACTTTTGTGGCCTAAGCACTTTGACTACCACGCACGTGCGGGCCCACCATCCGAGTTCCACGCGCTCACACACGCCACTTGCCGATCTGGGACGACGACTCGTCTGCCGATCAGAAACTAATGAATCCTGACCGTCCGATTGAATCGGCCATTAAATAAATGAAATATAAAAAGAAAAAAAAAGTCATTACTATTATTATTTGATAAAAATAAATGCATTATTCATCTCAATAAAAATGCATGAAATATTCATCATAATTCAGCATCAAAATTATATAGCAATCAAATATTTAGCCTGATTAATTTTAGATTTAATACATCGAATATTCACATAGTTAATTCTCACATGATGTCTCCATTAAATATTAATTTAATTTCTTAACAAAGAGAAAAGTTATATGCTAAAATAATAAAAGAATTGCTTGTATTTATTCTAATAAACAAAACAGTCATTGAGAACAATGATCAAGTCATAATAAACATATACGAAGATAAGTTTAAGTAATCAAACATGAACGAAATGTTTAAAAACAAAGACAATAACTTTAATATATATATATA